>SJXQ01007445.1:72625-87778 GCA_006408695.1 Aepyceros melampus
GTCCATGTCTCGCTGATTTTGACTGGTTTTTTGGGTCTCTCAAGATCTGTGGGTTTCTGTCAAGTTACAGCCTCAGTCTGACCCGTGTTGTGTCGGTCTCCCCAGTGACGCGGCACTGCGGTTGGTCGTCTCCGTGCTGGAGGCTGAGGTCGAGACCCAGGTGCAGGCAGAGTGGTATGGAGGGCGCGCCCAGGCCTCCCCGGCTCCTGGCGGTTGTGTGCATGCCGCTGTTTCTTGGCTTGTGGAAGCGTCGCTCTTTGCCTGCCGGGTCGTCTTCTCTGTGTGCACATCTCTCTCCGTGATTAAATCTCTCCCTTTCATAAGATGCCAGTCGTTTGGGTGAGGGCCTTCCCTAGTCACCTCATTTGAGGTTTGATGGCCTCTGTGAGGACCCGGCCACGTTCTGAGGTCAAGTTCTGAGCTCCCGGGGCGTTGGGACCCCCAATGTGATCCTTTTTGGGCCGGGGAGGCAGTTCAGCCCATAACACCTGTGAGTGATGCTGGCGATGAAAGAGGATAGATGCGAATTGTAGAGCCTTTTCCTGGTGGCTCAGATGGTAAAGAATCAGCCTGAAATGCAGGAGATCTGGGTTCGATCCCTGGGTTGGGAAGATCCCTGGAGAAGGGAATGCAACCCACTCTGGTATTCTTGCCTGGAGAATTCCATGGACAGAGGAGCCTGGCTGGCTACAAGCCCATGCGGTTACAAAAAGTTGGACAGGACTGAGTGACTAACACTTAGCAGGAAGCACCAGGGCATGATTTCCATTCTTCCCTCTGTACCAGAATGCCAGAGGTGGTTGAGTACTGAGGTCATACTTGGACTCTCCCTCAAGACTAATACTTTTTTCTCACTAAGTTCTTGGCTGGGAAATATTGAGAGCAGGAGGTGAAGGGTGCAGTAGAGGATGAGATGGTTGGATGGCATCATCGACTCAATGGGCATGAGGTTGAGCACACTGTGGGAGATAGTGAAGGACAGGGAAGCCTGACATGGTGTAGTCAATGGGTTGCAAAGCCTGCATGAATGAATAGCTGAACAATGATAAGTTCTTGGCCCTGAGATAAACTATTTTAGTCAGTGAAGGGCGGCAGTACTCGCGTTTCTGCGGGTGCAGCCTTGTTCCAGCTTACCTGTACGTCTGGTAGCATCTGGTCGTCTTGCCCAGGGCCTCACCCAGGTGCAGACTGATGCTCCCTACCTAGGAATGACCCCCAAGAGAAGTGTGGCCGGCAGCTCAGAGGCAAACGTGTCTGTGTTTATGCCTCCTGTGAGCACTGGGTACTGCTCAGTGTCTCAGCATAATCCTTATCAGTTGTCTCAAGTCCGATTCACATTCCTGTGTGGGCTTGGGATAGACAGCTGTTGGGCTGGGCCAGGACCATGACCAGGATGTCTGTTCTGACCATGTGCATTTCCCAGGGAATTACAGTGGCAGCTGGACAGAAAGGCAGAGGAGAGAAAGGCATGAGGTTTGGAGATGAAGAAGGTGAAGGCAGGACTTTAGGCAACACACTCACGGGCACAGAAATCCCCGAAGAATCTACAAACATTGAAACTGAGCTGTGTTATTTGGTAAGATATTGAAGTACAAGGTCAGTATCCAGAATAAAACTTAATTCCCATGCACCAGAAGCAGAAAGGTAGAAAGTGCAAAAGAGAGCATTACCACCACCACTGAAAACATTGGGGTACCTCGGAATATATGCAGTTAAAGATCTTTACATTGAAATTAGATGAAAGAGGACCTAAAGGGAGAAATACACTGAGCCCTTGGAGGGGACCCGGTATTGTGAAGATAGCGGTTCTGTCCAGACTGATTCAGTGCCATCCCAGTCAGAACCCAGCAGTTCTCATAGAAACTGAAATCTGATTCCAGAAGCTGCAGAGGATAGAAGAGCCAAGACAGTTTGGAACAAAATTGGAGAATTTCCACCCCTGGATTTCATGACTTTCTGTAGAGATAAAATCATCAGGACAGCGCAGTATGGGTGTAAAGACAGATAGGATCCATGAACAAAATAGAGTCCAGAAATGCATCCAATCCATACGTTATGGTTACGGTTTTTGCTGGTGTGAACCAGATCCCTGAAGGGGGAGGTGTGTCACTTAAAGATGGATCACAGGCCTGAAAATGGGGCTAACACCACAAAGCTTCTGGGGGAAGATGTCACAGATCATTGTGACCTGGGAGTGGGCAGGGATTTCTAAGGGCACAGAAGGCACAAACTGTAGAGAAAAGACTGGAAAATTGGAACTTACAGACCCACTCATCAAAAGGTGCTCTTGTGACAGAGGCCAAGCCAAGGACTTCCAGAAGACATTTGTGGTGTGTACTCCTGACAGAGGACTCGTGTCTAGAATACATTAGTAGAAGAATTTCACAACTGAGCAGTCAAAAGACAACTCATTAAGAAATGTGCGAGACCCTTGGACAGGTGCTTCGTGGAAGACGTACCAGTGAGTGAGCCAGTGCACGGATGGAAAGGTGTTCACCATTGCTGGTCATCTGAGAGGAGCAAGTGAAAACCGCAGCAAGTTGTCACCAGGCACCCACATTGGCTCAAACTATAAAGACCAATGGTATCACATTGTGGGTGCCCTGGGCAGATGGAACTTCATACGTGCTGTCACTGTGTGACATGGCGGGAACACCTGAGGAACTTTTCTATATAAACATACTCCATCAAGGTGAATGCATACAAACTGGAGGTTATTCAGTGAAAAAGCTGTGCTTGCCTGTGTGCTTAATCGTGTCCGGATCTTTGGGACCCATGGACGGTAGCCTGCCAGGCTTCTTGGTCCATTGATTGCTCCAGGCAAAAATACTGAAGTTGGTTGCCATTTCCTACTCCAGGGGATCTTCCCAGCCCAGGGATTAAACCCATATCTTCTGCATTGGCAGGTGAATTCTTTACCACTGCACCCCCTGGGAAGCCCTCAACGTAGTACTACCCGGGAGTAAAAGGAACGAACTACAGGAAGTCCCCGACATACAAACCCTCAAGTTGTGAACTTTCAAAGACACTAATGTGCATTCTGTCAACATCAGATGTGAGTGAAATGCAACTTATCCTCCGTCTCCTATTGTTGACGATCTTTTGGCTCCACCATCTCCCACCTCCTTTCCTTCCTCCAGTTAGTAACTCTCCCTGCTTGCTCACTCGATGCCAGCCTCTGTATGCCAGCTGTAGTACTTTCAAGGTGCTGTCCTGTAAGATTAAAAGTTTTATTTTTTGTGTTTGTTTTTTATGTGTTCTTTTTGTGAAAAGTGTTGTAAACCTATTACAGCACAGTACTGTATAAGCCGATTGTATTAGTTGGGTACCTAGGCTAATTTGAACAAATTGGGTGTATGAATGTGCTCTCGGAATGGGACTCATTCGTAAGTAGGGTACTTACTATATTGATGTGGTCAGTAACCTGGGGCATTAAGTCAGGTGAATAGAGGCTGGTGACAGGACTGAGGTGAGGAGCTGTCAGCAGAGGGAAGGCCAGGGAGGCCCACGGTGTCTGGGAGTGACACCCAGGGCAGGGGCATGGCACAGTTTATGTGGCTGCAGAGTTGCCAGTGCCACATGAGGGTTCAGGCCAGCACATGGTTAATCATCAGGCCAGGGGCAAGGAGCGCCAGAGAGTGGTGAGCAGCTGCCCTGCCCCCAGGGATGCCCTGCAGGTGGGATGCTGCTGAGTAGGGAGTGATGGTGGAGAGAGGATGGTTGGGGGTCGAGCTGTGTATGTAAGCTTGGGAACAGACTGTGTGGGAAGAGGGGCAGGAGCTGAAGGAGAGCCTTTTAAAGATAGGAGATGACCCCTGAGGGACTGCTGGCACTGGCGGCAGTAGTTTCAGTCAGTCATGGTGGGATGGTACATGCTAAGGAAAAGAGAGGGTGTGAGGAGGGGACAGATGGGGGATGTAGGGAGGGGGAGCAGAGGACGTGAGAAGGAGGGGAAGGGTTTCAGGGGAGGGCTGTGGGCAGTCTATAGAAAGGAGCTCTACATGTTTGGGGGCTGGTAGGAAGTCAGCTCTGGCTGCTGCTTCTGGAGAGCATGGCTGAAACAGAGGCCAGTACAGAGGCAAAGAGTGTATTCTTAGAGCACCTAGATCCAGCCATGCCTGAAGGCCCAGTAGTGAGCCTTTTTCGGAAGTGCTAGGGCAAGGTGGTGGCAAGAATTTCACTTGTCAATTCAACCAGGCCTGCAGAAGCAGCCACGCCCTGAGAACCAGCTCCCAGGAGGCTGGGGAAGGACTGAAGACCGCCCCAATGTTACAGACCACACTGGAAGGAGCCTGTCTAAGCGTTCCTCACTCCCACCCTCATGGTCCTTCCCCTCCCCCCTTCCCAGGGCAAACTCAGCGAGGAAGCCAGGTGCAGTCCCCAAGTCTGGCTGGGCCAAGGACTGCTCCTTCGCTGAGAAGAGAGGAGGGACTGCCCCTTGGGAGGGGATCCTCTGCCAACTGTGGGTGAGAGCACACAGGGTTTTCTGGAAGAGATGGGCCTGGGGAAGAAGAGAGTCATGCAGGGAAGGAGGTGGGGGGGCGCGACAGTGCCAGACCCAGGCCCCTTGTTTTGGCACCTGCAGAAGGGGTAGGATCCTCAGGCCTCTCCCCACCTCATCTGCCCTCACTGGGTTCCTGGCAAGGTTGGCCTACGGCCCCTGCTCCTGCAGCACGGAGTTGGGGCTCGCGTCCCTCCTCTGGATGCAGCTTTTTCACCCACTGGGCCTCAGTTTGTTCATCTCTAAAGTGAAGACAGTAGTAACACCCCCACTCCCAACCCCAGGGTGGCTGAGAGGTTAACCAAGGCAGGTGTGACGCTCACCTATTCAGAGTGTGGTTTCCATCTTCACTTCCCTGGGGAGGGGCGGAAACCTGGCTGGCACCCTGGGTTTACAGCCCCGAGGACCCATTACTAAGCTGATTGCCCGAGGGGCAGCTGTGTGCCTGCCTCCCAGGTCTGTGGGAGTGGAAGATCTCTCCATTCCCCCAGAATGCCCCAGTGAAGCTACCAAAATGTTATTAAAAAGCATGGGCATGCAACTGTGTGTTTAAAAACACTGGTCAAGTCTGAGAAAGAAATGGGAAGTTTTTGTGCCAATCTGCAGATTTAATCTAGGAGGCAGCTTCTCAAAGGACTCTGAGGATTCTCAAAGAGATACGGGGAGGGGCAGCATAAGTGATCTTTTAAAAAATTATTTAATTTTGGTTGCACTGAGTTTTTGTTGATGCCTGTGGACTGGTCTTTTCTTTAGGGTGGCTTTTCATCTCGGAGCACGGGCTTTAGTAGTTGCGGCTCAATGGCTTTAGAGCACAGGCTCAGTATTTGTGGCCCATGGGCTTAGTTGCTTTGTGGCATGTGCAGCCTTCCCAGACCAGGGATCGAACCTCTGTCCCCTGCATTGCCAGGCAGAGTCTTATCCCCTGTACTACCAGGGAAGTCCATGTATGTGACTTTGTTCGTGGGGTACAGGCAGCCAAGCACACAGCTTGGTGGGAGGTAACTGTTGTCTTTGAGTAGGTCTCTAGTTAATGGTTTTAGTGCTTTTCTCAGTATGGGAAGAGGCAAGAAACTGGGTCCCTAAGATTCTCTCCTAAAAAAATCTGACTACCTGAAGGCCAGTCCTGCCAGTTTCCCCAGAGCACAAAGCGCCTTGACCTGGTCTTTGCCGTGAATTCCTGTTGGGCTGTGCAGCAAGTCAGCAACTGTGGTGCTGGTGACTTGATTCTTGTAGGACTGGGTGGCGGGCAAGGGTCTTTGTGTACAGTCCCCTCCCTTTAGGCCTAAATTTCTACGCAGAGTTAGGAGGCATTTCATGACCGGTTTGTCGCCCTGTGCTCATTCTCTGGTCTGGTGAGGATTTTGTTGCTGGGCGCTCGATGTGCTGTTACTGGAGCACACCCTGTTAACAGTAGTCAAGCCTTTGGGCCACCCAAAGGTCCTTCCCACGGGCCTCCTGGGTTCCCATGTGAGAAGTCCTAGGGCCCAAGCTGAGCAGGCAGAAAGCAAACACATGCCCTGAGATACGTCCTCAGGCCCTGAAATGGCCTGGCCCATCTCTGTTCACCACTTGTAGTTGACCAGCCACCCGGGGTAACCAGGGACCCCCTTCCTGCTAACAGAATGGGGCAGGCAGGGGCTGGCACCCACCATCCTGCAAAGGGTGTGTGAAAGACCTGCTGGATTGCTCCAGGCATAGTCACTGGCCCTTCATGTCCAGCATCCTCCCCCAACTTCCTCCATATCTGTAGCCTGGTCCTCAACCCAGAGAGAAGTCCTGTAACTTCCCAAGAGGCTGAGAATCCAGGTTTTCTTTCTTTCTGCCGAGTTGGAGGGGTGGGGTGAGGGTGACTGGCCCCGCCTAGCCACAGGCCCAGCTGATCAGAGCCCAACTATGCCTTCTCCTCAGCTGCTCTTGACTGCCAGCCTCTAAGTTTCCATGGCAATTGTTCCAGAAATTTAAAAGGAAGGAAAAGTCTAGGCTGCCAGCACAGACCTTCTGGCTCCAGGTGCAGAGTGCTCACCTCCTACCCGCTGCGTGGCCACTGGGGCCAGCATGCTTCTGGAAGTTTCTTGCTCCCTCCCTAAGTCACCCCCAGAGCCTTCTACAGCATTTGGTGGTGGGTGGAAGTCTCAGTCAGTAGGGCCAGGGTGCAGTGCTCACCAGCTGCCTGTTTGGTTGGTGAAGGGAGATGGTGCCTGTTTGGTGAACAAACACATGCACTCACCCTGCTTGCATGCTGACTGTAGCACTCATCCCTGGGGGCTGGCCCTGCAGTGTAGGTGCCCTGGGTGCCTGCCTGCTCCTGGGCACTTTGAAATGCTCATGGACACTTGGACTTTATCTCCTCTCAGTTCATCTTCATCTTCTCAGCCACCCACTGGGCAGGTGGTGTTGGCCCAGAGACCTTTAGAGAACTTATCCAAGGTCAGAAGCTCCAGGAGGAGCCAAGCTGGATTTTGGCCAGGCTCTGGCTACACACTCACTGCTGCCCCAGGGAGGTGGGGCGTGGGGGGGCCTGGTTAATGAGTCTCGTCAGCTGGGGTGCCAGTTTCTTTGGGTCAGGCCATGCTTGCTGCTTGGAGCACAGTGGGGACAGCCAGGGTGATCACTGCCCTACCAAGATGTAGAGACAGATTGAGGGAAAACTTGAGTAAAACCCATGAACATTCAGTAGAGAAGTTGTTGAAGGAATCCCATAAGGAGGCAGATGGTGAGAACTGAAGGACCATTTTGTGTGGGGAGCTCTGCATACAGAGGAATCTGAGGGTTGAGGACCAGGAGAGCCTCCCAGGCATGCAAGGCAGCAGGCTGCTCACATGGAGCTCTGGCTGCTGGGCCCCCTCCCCACTGCCTGGCCCAGCAAGGGAGGGCCAGGAGAAGTGGTGTCCCCGTGGCAGGAGCTCACCAGGGCCAGACCTCTCCTCTCACTGTCGCAGTTCTTGTGTTTGAGGTAAGTTCCCAAGCAGGTGATTTATTTCCAAACAGGCAGAAGTTCTCATGGGCGCTTCCTGAGGCCACACGAGGCTGGGCCAGGCAGCTGAAAGTCAGCACCGCGGACAGCGCCCTTCAGCCGCTTGTGAGTCTGGACAGCTCTGTGTGTGTGTGTGTGGTGGGGCGGGGTGGGGACAGGGTTGGTGGGCATTATTTGGGGTGGGACGGCGATAGAGCATGTGGGTTGGGAGGGAAGGTGGAGGGAGTGGGCATGACAGGCTGTGGGCAAGTGACCCTGACAACCCGGCCATCCCCTGCCCCTTTAGTGAGAGTATCCAGGGCCTCCTGCTTCCTCAGGGTCAACCTTGAGGACCCTTATTTGGTGAGGCCTGATGCTGTCCAGGTGAGTCAATGTTTAGGAGGCCCCCAGGCTTCATAGTGTCCCCGACTCCAATCCAACCCCTGACGGCCTGGGTCAGGATGAGCTTACTGCCACTCAGGCTTCTGGGGAGCTGCTGGCCAGGGTAGCAGGTGCAGGGAGTGTCAGGTGATCATCAGGCCCTCTCATTCCAGGGTGGGCCTCTCTGGGAACCTCTGGGCCTCAGCCTCACCTCTGAAGGGGGATGACTGAATTACTCACTCCACCTTTGCTCAAGGTCCCTTCCGCCTCTGATGAGGCTGCTTCAAGCTGTGGTGTGGAGGGTCGAGAGAGAACTCTGCTTGTGCCCATGCACTACCCCTTTCCCCAGACTGAGGTGCTTCAGGGTTGTGCTTGAGAGGCCTGCCCTGGGCGCCATGGGGGTAGGTCCAGTGAGCTGGTAGCACCCCTGCCCTTGTGGATGGGCCTTCTGGGACAGATCTGTGGCAACTGAGCCCTCCTTCACCTCCCTCACCTGGCTCTGGGCTCTTGGGATGGGGGCAGCTCCCGGGGGCATATCCCTGAGCAGATGGGGGAGGACTTTGTGTTGGGGGAGAGGGCACTTAGGGGTTGAGAGAGGATGGGAGAGCAGGAAGGGATAGCCAGGAGAGCTTAGGAGAGCTGAGAGTGCTCCGGGCTCTTGTGAGATAGCACCCAGCCTGTATTTATCAGTTAAAATTGGGTTCAGGGTGAAAGTTTATTTTTTTTCTTAAGTAAAAATTTTACCGAACTCAGGTCCGGCTGCTCACTGCTTAAAAATCAATACTGGAGTGGCACGTATTGGCAGGAATGGAAATGGTGCTTTTAATCAGAAAACCAGCAATCTGGGGAGGAGGGACTCTGTCCCCCAAAATGGGGTCCCGAGATTCTGCTTGGCCATGAGGGTTTTAAGGGGGAAAGAGGAAGTGAGGTCAGTTAATCATGGAGACGGGTGCTGGCCCCCACTGTCTGCAGGCTCGTTGGCGCCTTGTGATCTTTCCTTAGTTGCTGTCTTGTTCATGCACTTTGTTCATGAGATTACTGAATGGGGGAAGCTGGGATAGAGTCCCGGTTATCTATTAATTGCTTAGTCTTCCTTTCTATGTCTTTGATCCATGGAGAGAACCAACAGGTTAGGCCAGGGATTGTGTGATCAAAGATTTGAAAGGTGTGCTTGGGCCAGAGATGAGCAGATCATGGGGGTGCCTGGTTTGAGGTTAGTGACAATTAGATTTCTAAAGTGACAAGGCTAAAGGGCCTCCTGCAAAGAGCTCTTTCTTGCAAAGAGCTGCTTACAAATCCCCACTTGTCGGAAAATTATTCTGTTTCAGTGGGATCAGGGATGAAGTCCATCTTGTGTAACTTATGTATGTTGACATAGTGAAAGTGAAAGTTGCTCAGTCGTGTTCCACTCTTTGTGACCCCATCAACTTATGGGATTCTCCAGGCCACAATACTGGAGTGGGTAGCCTTTCCCTTCTCCAGGGGATCTTTTCAACCCAGGTCTCCTGCATTGCCGGCGGATTCTTTACCAGTTGAGCCACAAAGGAAGTCCAAGAATACTGGAGTGGGTATCCTATCCCTTCTCCAATGGATCTTCCCGACCCAGGAATTGATCCAGGGTCTCTTGCATTGCAGGTGGATTCTTTACCAACTGAGCTATCAGGGAAGCCCTGCATGTTGACAGAGGGCGCCGTATTCTCAGAGTGGAAGCTGTTGACATGGGTGTGTAGCATCTCTTGGCTGACAATTTTAGTCGTGTGTCAGCATTGAGTCTGTGACTATGTAGTATTCATTAGCTGCTAGAGCTACGCCTTTGTGACTCTGGGAGGCCTGGGAGACTCAGCTTTTCTACAGAGAGAGGCAGGGGGTATGGAGGGGCCTTTGTCTGTGTGTGTTGGGGGAAGGAGGGGCACAGGGTTCTGCTGGGTTCCAAAAAGCAGCTCGCAGGGGTGCAGTTGCCCATCAGTCTGTCCATCCGTAGGCCCCGCCAGCATCAACCTGGGGTTCTCATTTAGTCCTGAATCTCCGCTCTGTCCCTTATCACCCCCTCCTGGAACGTGTGACTTCCTCCTCTCGTGGTGTCCACTTTCCACTGTGCCCTGATCACCCCCCGTCTGCCCCACTTGACCTCTCCCTGAGCTCCAGACCACTTTGCTGCCGGCCCAGGGCATCTAGCCATATGGCCAGAGCTGAGTGCGGGTCCTCCCCACGCCTGGGCTGAGCTGGAACAGGGCCTCCATGAGGGTCAGTCCACAGCCTGCCCCCCACATCCTGCCCTCACCCACGCAGCCGTCTCCTCGTCTCTTGGCCCTGTTTTCTGTCACTCTCCGAGCCTTGGCTCCTCCTCTGCTCAGGCTCCTCTCTCGTCAAGGAAGCTTTCTTGGGGTGGGCATCGGATTTGTGGTGGGGGGCTGCCGTGTGGCTGGGGCATATGGAGGGCCAACCTGTATCACTGCCCTCTGTGGCCTCCTGTGTGCATCCCCCAGCACGGTGGTCCCAGAGTCTGCCCCTTCCCCCAACTGCTGGCTGAACCCGGCCTCCTTGGTGGAACAGCTGAGGCCCCAGGGGCTTTGCCAGTGCTCACCTGTGAACTGACTGCTTTGACTGCCCTCCTGGGCCTGTATCCACATGTAGGCGAGAGTAGTGACCTCTCTCTGGCAAAATGACCCAAGGAGAGGCCCTGGGGTCAGAGAAGGGGCTGCCTGGATTCCAAGAGACCCCAGCCTGGCCTTTGTGGTTGTTTGAGCCAGGCCTCTGCTTTGGGGACAGCCAGGCCTCTGCCTCCAACCCCATGGATTGGGATTTCCCAAGCAAGAATACTGGAGTGGGTTGCCATTTCCTCCTCCCAGGTATTTTCCCCACCCAGGGATCAAACCCATGTCTAACCCTCATCTCCTGCTCGGGTCTCTTGCATTGCAGACAGATTCTTTACCTGCTGAGTAAAGAATCTGCTGAGCCACTTGGGGAGCTGGGAGGAGTGACCTTAAGCAGAATGACCCCACCCTGGGCATTGCCCTAGGGGTCTGATTACAAGGAGTTTGTGCCCCACTCCTCTTTAACTGTCTATCCCAGGCCCACAGCAGCTGCCTAATGGTGAATGTCATTAGAGGCAAGTGTTAATCGTGCCTGTGATTGTCAGCTGTGCCTGTGATTAGCTGTGATTTGAGCCCCAGAAAGGCCTGGTGGGGGTGGTTGGGGCTCCCTCTGTGGGTCTGACTGCATCACTTAGTCCTGGCTGAGCTGGGCACCCCTCAGCCTTTCTGAGCTGCTTCCCTGAGGCTGGCAGAGCCCCAGCGAGTCCAGCAGTGTCCCTGGGGGTCCCCTGTGTGGCTCTGTGACCAGCAAAGTGTGAACCAGTGCAGCTCATACTCAGGCCAGTAGTTGAGTGCAGGCTGTGCTGTGAGAGCTCTGAGGACTGGACCCACTTGCCTTGGGGTTTCTGGCCGGCAGGGGGCTGGGGCTGAAATTTGGGCCGGAATGAAGAGCCCCTGAGATGGGGAGAAGGTGCGGGGCGCACAGAGAATCAGAGGGGCAGGAGAATCCTGAACCTGACCCAGGCCTTTCCTGCTGTTATGAAGGTATGTCTGCCAAGGCAGGAGGCGGGACGCACCTTGTTTAGCAGTTTGTCAACTGGTTTATACCTTCTAGGAACGTTACCATATTTAGATGCGTGGCACTTGGGTCTTGTTTGTCCACAACCCTAGGCCTGACCCATGTGAGGAGCCTGGTTCTGTTGAGGGCTGTGCTCGGAGCCCAGAATGGAGCCCGAGACACAGTGGGTGCTGAGATGTTTGCCGAGCGAGCAAGTCCCACTCCTGACACCAAAGCCCCTGTGTTCATCCATCTGCCGTTTACAGGGACACTCGAACAAAAACAAACCAGGGTGAGGCCGACTGCGTAAAAGGGGGGCTTTATTTACTCCCCTGCAGCAGCGTCCGCTCCTGCACACGACGACCTTGCAGAGCCGCTGCTCAGTGTGGAACCAAGACTGCCTGGCACTAAAAACACATTGAAAACATCAACGCTCTTCCCTTTTTTTCCTTTTTTTTTTTTTTTTGGTACAAAATGATACAAACAACAATACAAAATAGTTGTGCTGTTGACAATTACAAAAAAAGTTGGAACATTTGTCTAACTGCGCGATGCTCAGTTGCAGTGAGAATACGTCATACTCCAGTATCTTTCCCCAGAACAACCACAGTCATGCGGGCTGCTACACATGTTGTCCATTGTCAAAAAGAAACATGCAAAAAAAAAAAAGAATGGGAAAAGGAGAGAGAAAGGAAAAGCGAAACGCGTTCCAATTATACACAGAGGTGGTCCCCCCACGGATCCTGGCATGTTGGGGCCTGTCGTATATACACCACGTGGCCGGGGGCTGTCTCACAGGGCGCTCTTCGTGGGGGAGACTGTGTTTGCTTTTTTGGTGTCCTTTCAGCCATGACAAAACCCAAGACTCCCCTCCCTGACATTTCCCCTCAGAGAGAACAGAGTTGTCTCGAAGGCCCAGATGGGCCAGTGGTGCTCACAGTAGGGAAGCCTGATGGCTGGCGGGTACCCTGACACTCTGGCGGTGGAAGGCCTGGCGCCTGGGTATTCCGAGAACATGTGAAAGGGGAGGCCGGCTGGGCCGTGGGGAAGGGTTGCCAAGGCCTGATAGGCCTGGGGCTCCGGGCTGGGGATGCCTGCTGCCCAAGACTGGAGTGTCCTTAGGTGAGTCCTGGTCACAAGAACAAAAATCTCTGCAGGCACAGGAGTTGCCTGAGCACCTCGCCAGTGCCGAGTCCAGGCCTCCCCTGGCCGCACCCCCTGGTCTGGACCCGTCACATCTACAAGCTATGTGAGAAATGTTTGACACTGTGTAGCTAATGCTAACCGTTGGTTGGGACAGAGTTCCTGGATGCTTCTGGGAGAGGGTAGAGGTCTCCAGAGGCTGTCTGGGATGGCAATGAGGAGGGGCTGCTCTCCAGCTGCCTGGGAGCAGGGATTGGGCCTGTGTAACATAGACAGATTGTGGAGTGGGGGCCTGGCAGTGATGAGAGGAGGAGAGGAGCTGCAGGGAGGCTGGGGGGCTGGTGTTCAGGACAACGAGCTGTGGGCTGGGCCTGGCACCCCATCCCTGGAGTGAGCCCAGGACCCTGGGGACCCAAAGAGGCTTCAGGAGTCCAGTGGGGAGAGTCCACAGCTGTCTGGATCCCCCACCCCATATTCATACTTAGAACTTTGACTGCAAAAACAAACATGAGATTCCAGCTCACATCTCACCAACCCTGAGGACACTAGCAGTCCTCAAGTGGCCACGCCCCCAGGTGCTGGGACAGTCCTCATTGGCTGTCTGAACCCGAGCGATTTGCATAGCAGGAAGTGGGTATCCCCCACCTCGGCAGGCTACCCACCTAGGTCTATGAGATGGGCTATCTGCCTGGGGGCATCAGCACATGACCTAAGCAGCGCTGCCTGTCTGCCTGTCCCTTCGTCCTTCCTTGGGCCATTGTGGACGGGGTCAGGATGGACCTGCCTCCCTCAGGCCACAAGCCAAGTTGCCTCCCTAGCTCAGCTCAGCCCTGGGAGGGTGGATGGAGTTAGCAAGGAGTTTGGTTTGGGGAAGACCCTGACGTCCAGCGGGGACACACCCACGCGGATCACACACACACACACGTGTACACTCAAGTTCATCTTCGAGGCTGAAGCTGTTTAGAAAAGAGGATGACCATGGCATTGGGGGCAGGCCACGGATAGGGGTGTGGGTCAAAGACCCTCTCCATGGAGAACATGGGGAGTATGTGCACCCCTGTCCCAGGTCCTCTGGAGGCCTGACCCCAGGAGCAGGCCCAGGGTGGGGCTTCAGGGCAGGGCTGATGCCAAGTCGTGCTGGGGAGCCAAGAGCAGATGAGGATTCCCCTGGAGGGGCCTCTCCAGCCAGCCCAGGTGCCTTCACACCAGACAGGCTATCCCTGGGTGATGCTTGGGGGAGAAGCTGCCCCAGGGCATTTTCTCACCCATTTCCCTCTAGCTGCCCACCCCCTGCAACCCCGGCAAACACAGCACAAACACCCCGGCAAACACCCACACCGGTGGGTCCTTGGGACGCAGTGCCTCATGCTGTCCTGTGGAACTGAGCCTGGAGTCTGGCTTGAGAGTCACACTGCCCATCAAGAGGGCACGTCCAGGTGTAAGAGCTTGAGCAGCTAACTGGCCCAGCAGCTGCTGGGGGCTGACACTGGTCCAAAGGAAAGGAGACTGTTCCCGGCGGGCGTGGCCCAGACATGTGTGGGATGGACTGCGCGGACGATGAGACTGTCCCGGCATTGGAGCAGACTTCTGCCATCCTCGTCAGCTCCTGGGCTCCAGAGACTGGTCCAGAGGGGCGGAGCTGGGGCAGACCCCAGAGTCTCCTGCTGGCTGTGCTAGTTTCTGGACCCCAAGTGAGCATCAGCTCTCCCTGTGGTCGGTGCAGCCCTGCCAGTGGCCAGGACATCCAGAGCCTTCGGGGGCTGGACTGGTGAGTGTTTGGGGGCCTTTGACTTGGGGTCTCTTGGGAGTCTCATTGAGAGGGTGGAGGGCTCATGCCAGGGGTTGGTGGGATGCTGGCTGGTTTTGGTTGTGGCTTCTTGGGACACCATACTCTCTTGGACCAAAGCTAGTGGGGACCTGGGTGTCTTTCAGGGTCATAGTTGGCCCTGGGGGAGGCCTAATGATTGACTAGGGGGCCCTGGGCAGCCATGGGGGACATCAGGGACCGCCCCAGCTGTTTCCAGCTTCTGGGAGTCAGGGCAAAAGTCAGAGTGCACAGTGGGTCTTGGGTCCATGAGCTTGGCCCACACCCAGGGAACTCGCTGCTGCAGAAGCTGAAGGTAGGTCTTTGAGCTGACCTGGGGACCTCATGGGGTAGGAGACCCTGACTGTGGACAGCAAAGCATGAGGGGCTGATGGGGTTTGGACCCGTTGTTCTTCTTTGTCAATTGTCAAGCGAGTCACCCATTTGTTTTCTTGATAAAAGATCCAAAAAAAGAAAAAAAGGACACATTCTTGCCAATTCCTTAATTGGTACCTTCAGAGCTGGGACTAGCCAGGGCTGGGGGTGCTCAGGATCGGGTGGGGGGGGTCTGTCTGCTTGCTTTTAGTCGCTCCTGAGTTTGAGGGAATCTGATACATGTACCAAAAGGCACTTTCATTTTTTTTTTTTTAAACAGTGCTTCTGTCCTAAGAAATTCAAGTTAAGACAGAATGCCTCTTGCTCTCCTCAGTGCTGAGTCAGCCGCGGGTCAAGTGTTCATGCCAGACAGCTGGGGCGGGGGCAGGGCGGGGACCCCCTCCA
>SJXQ01007445.1:96335-130414 GCA_006408695.1 Aepyceros melampus
AGAGATGCCGTCCAGAGGACGGTCATGGCTGGTAAAGTCCACAGGAGGGAAAGGAAAGCGTATTTGTAATGGGGAATCAATAATCAGTTGTAATCGGGAAATCAATAGGTGATTTGCTCCAACCCTTCAATCAGAGCCTGACACACTCAGCTGGTCTCTGGCCACCTCCCCCCATGGCCATGACCCCTTGCTCAAAGCCCAGGGCTGGCCTATGCCCTGAGAGGGAGTAGCCCGGTGTGGGTGCAGGCTCTTGAGGCGGGAGCACTAAAGCCTGTGGGGAACCCGGGAGCCGCACTGCCCTCATGGGCAGCAGGCTCCAGGGGAAGCTGCTCTGGGAGCTGCAGGGGGAGGAGGGCCTTCTCCCTGGTGCTCCCTCCTCCCTGACCCTCCTCCGGGCACCTGGGTCAGCTTGTTCATTGCCCCTGACCAGGCTTGTTGCCTCCTGAAGGGAAGCAGGAGGGGCCAGTTCTCGGCTCTCGAGCTTCTGGAGCTTCGGGCCGGGTGTGGGGAGAAGACGGGAGACTTCTGTCTTGGTGGGCCAGGGAATGGCAGGTCAGGCTGGCAGCGTCCTGGGGGTCATGTGACCGGTCCTTGTGAGGCTGCCTCTGACCCTGGCTTTTGGGGGTGGAGGCACTGAACCTGGATGTCATTTTCGTTACGTCTGTCTTGGGGCGGGAAGTGAGGGAGCACCCACCTTAACCACGGTGACCATGCCCTCGTTGGTGGCGGGGTCTGTGCGGACGCTGAAGTGGCCCGAGGGGTCCCCACTGATGATGCGGTAGACAGCGTTCCAGTTCGGGGAGTGCGGCTGATCTCGGTCCATCACCGTGAGGTTCGCCACCACCATCTCCACCCGATTTTCCGGGACTTCCCCTGCGTACTGTAGAGTGTCAGAAAAGACAGTGTAAGGAGCCCACGTGGACGCCTGGAGAGGCCGGAGAGCCCTCTGCCTACCCTGGGAGCTGCCCTCCGCCCCCAGCTGCGTCCACACGGTGATCCCCAGGGGTCGGCCCGTCCCACGTTCTGCCGACCCACGGGCATCCAGAGAGGCCCAGGCTTCTCTGCATACCGAGCCCCGCCTGTGACACTCCCACGCCAGGCTGCTCCCCTAAGTCCCCTCACGCTGCCCTGCTCCGTGCAGCTGGGGACCAATGCTGGTACCTGGGGCTTACAAGAGAGTAAAATGTGCTTGTGAGACGGGAAATGAACAGGAGAGGGCGGCAGCTGCAAAGGGCTTCCTGAACTGAATCGTCCCTGGGTCCCTGGGGCCTGTGGTCAGCGGCTGCAGCTGGGCAAGTGACCAGACACGGAGCCTTGGCCCTTTTTCCCTGTCGCAGCTCAGTGAGGGCTTTGAGCCATCCCCCTCAGCGAGTGTGGTTCATGTGGCAGCAGTGGTGACGGGCAGGCAAAGTGTGTGTGAGTGTGCGTGGCTGTTGGCGCTGGTGCGGAAGTGCTAATAGAAAGCTGAGTGCCTCTCACCAGTGAGAGTCACTGCCGTGCAGACATGGCCCAGTTTAAGAGAGCCCTGAGCTGGGTTTACGCTCTGCGTCAGTCTCAAAATTCTTCCTAATTTGTGAATGAGGGCCCTGCATTCTTACTTTACACTGGACCTGCAAGTCACGTGACTGTCCTTTGACCATGCAGTGTGCTCTTGAGCCACAAAAGCTGGGCACAAACCTGGACAAACAGCCTTGGCTTCCTTGTGTTCACAGCAGCGCAGCCCTAACCGTGGTTACTGACTTCCAGGTGAAGTTTATTGGAAAAGGGTATTTTAATTCATGCAGGTTTAATAAAGGTTCACAAAGAAGGGCCTTAAGCTGGTAAGTCTGGTTTAGGATTTTCTTGTCAGACTTCCTCTAGCCATCATGAGTTTTTAATTTAATTTCTGGGGTTTTCAGGCACAGGGAAAGCCTCCCCCATGCCCCATGGGATACTAAGGCAGATATTTGGGAGAGGAAGGATTTAAGGAACATTGGAATGGGATTTCTTGCCTTGCTGATTGGTAATCCAGAATTACTCACACCTACCCACCCCAGGGGCAGGTGATTTCATGTTCATGCCTGGGTCTTCCAGTACAATCCCAACTCCTCTCAAGGGAGGGTCATGGTAGCAAAAGAGTTGAAGGGAACAGGGAAGCCCAGCGACCCCTCAGCTGGGCCGAGCAGATGGAGATGATGGGCTCCCCCCGGCTCCCTGGGGGATGCCGAGCCCCCGAGATGTTGTTCTGTGCCCCCTTTTTAAGCCACGACTGGTCCTATCTCAGCTCAGGTCTGAAGACCTGCCCCCTCCTGCCACCTTCTCCCAGGGCCCAGGAGCCCGGTATGGCCGAGGGTGTGAACTGCAAGGGAGCGCCCTGACCTGGCCCCTGCCTGGGGATCTGTCCTGACAGCCCGGTCCAGCCAGGATGTGGTCCAGCCCTGCCTGCCTTGGGACCTGAGGTGCTGAATTGGCTTCTGTTGGGAAGTGACATTTAATTTTAATATATATTTTTTCAGTTTCTTTGTTATTTGCAGTTGAGGTTTCCAGTCTCTTCTCTCCTCTCCACCCCGCACTTTCAGGCTCCTCTCTCTCCTCTTCATTTTTCCACATGTGAGGCCGTGGGGGCTCCACAGGGAGGAAAGTCCTGGCTCAGGGATATGGGCCGAGGGGGATGGAGCTCTGGGTGGCTGGTGCAAGGGGTCAGAGGTGGGGGCAGCATAATGTCCCGGTGATTTTAATCTTTGGAGTTTAGTTTCCTGTCCAGTGAGACTGCGGCAATTTCTGTTGGCTGCTGAGCTTGGAATCGGGAGCTGACAGGTGGGAGCCGTGGCTCACAATAACGGGGTGAGATTGGGGGGCTGACGTCCATCCTCCTCCACCCCCAGGAGGAGCCTGGGGCCCGGGCCCAGGACCAGGTGGGACGCTGCAGCCTCGCCCCTCCTCGCAGTGCTGTGGTAGGAGCTCGTGAGTAATGCGGGGACGTGCCCGTGACGCTGGCTCAGGGGAGGACCCGACCCTCAGCCATTAAGACACCTTGAAGTCCCTCCCTGGCTTTGTGGTTCACAGGCAGGCTTGGTCACCCCCTTTCAGAAAGGGGGGTGCTGGGGCTTGTCCTCTCTTTCATCTTCAGGGAACCCTGGGATGGGAACCACCATAAGCTCACCCTCCATTTTAAAGATAGGTGTTTTTTTTTGGCTGGGCCAGGTCTCAGCTGCGGCCCGTGGGCCCTTTTGTGTCACGTGGGATCTTTTAAGTTGTGGCATGTGGGGTCTAGTTCCCTGACCAGGGGCTGAACACAGGCCCCCTGTAACTGGGAGTGTGGAATCTTAGTCACTGGACCACCTGGAAAGTCCCCCTTTTAAAAATATTTAACCTAACTTTATTCACACTTGCCTTGGATGGGGATAGTCATCCAGTCAAATACGCAGTGAAGACGAGCCTCTCACAGTCGGCAGCTATGCACCTGCAGGACTCCTGGCCTCCTCTTTTGGTGTTTATATAATATAGTTTATTTACAAGGAGAGGATCGTTACACTCTTTACCTGTCCTGTCCGCTGGCTTTCCAGTGATTGATGTGTTTGGAGGATTTTCCGCATTAGAATATGACACATCACGTCATGTTTGTTTCAAGTGGTTCTGTTGTATTTGACTGTATCAACATATAAGAATTTCTCTGACCACCTCCTTTACCATCCTCCTCTTTTTTTTTTTTAACAGATGAGGAAATTGGACTTGGGATGAACGTTCTCGCGCCTCCATCCTGACCTCTCCCCTGCTGAAGGCAGAGCTGGAACCCTGTCTGCTCAACTGCCAGGTCAGGCCCCTTGTGATGGAGGTCAGGTTCCACCTGGTGGCATTTTTAAGGCGGAGAACAAACTTCCCTGTAGTTCAGTAGATGCTCCCAGCTTCACCCTGAGCTGTGTAACACTCAGGTGTAAAGAGGGGAAGACATTCCTACGCTCAGAGAGGTCTGGCCATCAGCCCGAGGTCACGTAACAGGAGAGACTCTGAGGGCAGAAGGGGTTTCCTGACTCCAGGAGACACTCCTGTGGGCTTGTGTGTGGGTGGTGAGGAGGCTGGGTCTTGGGGCTTCAGGCCAGGACTGAGGCTGGTGTGGGGCTGTGTTCTGGGGGCTGAGCCCTGCCCCTAGGGAGTGTTGAGGTCAGTGGCCTTCTCACAGCAGGAAAGCCATTCAGGGGCAGCAAGCATAGAGCAGGCCCAGAGCAGGCAAAGGGAAAATGACTTTCAATTAACGTTTAGGAATCGGATCATGCAAATCCACCCTCCTATCTTTTCAGCTTCTGCTGATTGTTCTTGATTAAACTTGATAAAAATAGCCCAGCTGTGTGTGGGGGTGTGGCCAGCCCCTACTGAGCCCAGCAGACCGTGTCCTGGGGTCCTGCTTGCCACTGGGCCCCAGGAACATGCTTCAGGGTGCCTCCTTGGTTATATGCACCCTCCGGCCAGAGTCTCAGTGTAATTCCTGGGCTGCCCACTCTTCACAGGTGGGTATGGACCTGGGGATATCTTGCTGGTCATCCCCCTGCCCTTGTGCAGATGCCCCGGTGCACACAGGGAGTCAGGATGGTTCTCCTCCCCCTCTTCTTTGCTTCCTTGCGGGTCACCCAGGATCTAGCCTTTCTGGGGGCTCACAGTATTTGCAGTGTGGCTGGTGTGCAGAAGGGCAGACGAGGTTAAGATTAAAAGCACAAAGAGCCACAGGAGGCCAAGCTGTCAAAGCCAGACTGGGTTTCGGGACAGTGGACAGAAGTGGTCCCCCATGTACCCGCCCTGCAGGAGCTTGGGTGTAGGGGCCACGTCGAGGCCCCTTCTGGAGCTGCAGAAGCTGGGGTGGGCGAGGGCTGGCAGGTGCAGAGGACATGGGAGCTGGGAGGGTCTCGGAGGACAGAGGTGTGGTGAGCAGGTTGCCAGGGGAGCAGAGGACCTCGAGGAGCCCAGAAGTAACCCTCTGGGCCTCAGGTGTCTCTGGTGGGAAAAGGGTAGCAGCCATTTCCCTGACAGAAAACCCTCCTCTTAGGACAAGGTGTTTGGACACGAGACTTCACAACGTATGGCTGATTGTCCAGCCATTCAGAGGAATTCTGTGGGCGCATCTACGGGGAGCGGCAGGATGAAGGATGGTGCTGGTGGGGTCGTGTGAGTGGCTGTCCTTTTTAACTGAAGTCTAGCTGATTTACAGTGCCTGTTTCAGGTGTGCAGCAAAGCGATTCAGCTATATGCATATAAGTGTATATTCTTCAGATTCTCTCACCATATGGGTTAAAAAATACTGCGTAGCGTTCCCTGTGGGATACAGTAGGTCCTCATGGATTATCTATTTTATATATAGTAGTGTATATATTGGACTTCCCTCGTGGCTCAGACGGTAAAGCATCTGTCTACAATGTGGGAGACCCGGGTTCGATCCCTGGGTTGGGAAGATCCCCTGGAGAAGGAAATGGCAATCCACTCCAGGACTATTGCCTGGAAAATCCCACGGACAGAGGAGCCTGGTCGGCTACAGCCCATGGGGTCCCAAAGAGTCGGACACGACAGAGCGACTTCACTTCAGTGTATATATATTTTATACTATTTATATATACTAGTGTAGTTAATCCAAAACTCCTAATTTACTCCTCTCCCCACTTCCCCTTTGATAACCACAAGCTTGTTTTCTAAGTCCCCTGAGTCTGTTTTCTGTTTTGTAAATAAGTTCAATTGTATCATTTTTTAGGTTTGACATATAAGTGATACCATACGTATTTGTCTTTGTCTGACTTCATGTACTAGGATCAACTCTGTGATCACTTACTGTGGATCATCATCCATCCCTGTTGCTGGGCATGCTGTTAGTTCACTCTTTTTTATGGCTGAGTAATATTCTGTTATGCACAAGTCCCACACCTTTATCCATTCCCGTGTCAGCGGACGCTTGGCTTCCTCCCATGTCCTGTCTATTGTACACAGTGCGGCAGTGAACACTGGGGTGTGTGCATCTTCTCAAGTTATGGTTTTCTCCGGATATATATGCCCAGGAGTGGGATTGCTGGATACTGTCTAGATCTGTATTCAGTTTTCTTAAAGGAACCTCCATACTGTTCTCCATAGTGGCTGTACCAGTGTGTATTCCCACCGACAGTGTAGGAGGGCTCCTTTCCTCCGCAGCCTCTCCAGCATTTGTTTGTAGACTTTTAGATGATGGCCATTCCTACTGGTGGGAGGTGGTATCTCTTTGCAGTTTTGATTTACATTTCTCTCCTAATTAGCCTTGCTGGCCATCTTTTCATGTGCCTTTTGGCTATTTCTATGTCTTCTCTGGAGAAATGTCTACTTAGGTTTTCTGCCCATATTTTGATTGGGTGGATTTTTTATATTGAGCCACGTGAGCTATTTGTTAAGTCCTTGTCAGTTGCTTCATTTGCAAGTATTTCCTCCCATTCCATAGGTTGTCCTTTTATTTACGATTTTCTTTGCTGTGTAAAAACTCTAAACTTTTATTAGGTCCCATTTGTTTTTTTTTTTTTAATTTATTTTAAATATTTGTTTATTTGGCTGCTCTGGGTCTTAGTTGAGTCATGTGGGATCTAGTTCCCTAACCAGGGATTGAACCTGGGCCCCCTGCATTGGGAGTGAGGAGTCTTAGCCACTGGACTACTAGGGAAGTCCCTATTTGTTTTTATTTTCAGTACTCTGGAAGATGGATCCAAAGATATATTGCTGTGATTTATGTCAAAGAGTGTCCTCCCTATATTTTCCTCTAGAAGTTTACAGTATCTGGTCTTTTATTTAAGTTTTTAATCCATTTTGAGTTTTTGTATGATGTTAGAGAATGTTCTAATTTCATTCTTTTACACATAGGTGTCCAGTTTTCCCAGCACCACTTACTGAAGAGACTGTCTTTTTTCCATTGTATGTTCTTGCCTCCTTTGTCATAGATTAGGTGACCATGGGTGTATGTGGGTTTCTTTCTAAACTCTCGATCCTGCTCCGTTGGTCTGTATTTTTATTTCTGTCCCAGGATCACAGTGTCTTGATGACTGCAGCTCTGTAGTATAGTGTGAAGTCAGGGAGCCCGAGTCCTCCAGCTCCGTTTTTCTTTCTCAAGATTTCTTTGGCTGTTTGGGGTCTTTTGTGTTTCCATACAAATTGTGAAATTTTTTGTTCTAGTTCTGTGAGAATGCCATTGGTAATCTGACCAAGATTGCGATGGATCTGTAGGTTGTCTTGGGTAGTATAGTCATTTTGACAATATTGATTCTTCCAGTCCACTTGGTGTGTCTCTCCATCTGTTTGTGTTGTCTTTAATTCCTTTCATCCATGTCTCATAGTTTTCTGAGTACAGGTTTTTTTGTCTCCGTAGGTAGGTTTATTCCTAGGTATTTTATTCTTTTTGTTGTGATGTTAAGTGGGATTGTTCTCTTAATTTCCCTTCTGATCTTTCATTGAAAATTGGTAGAAATGCAACAGATTTCCATACATTAATTTTGTATACTACAGCTTCAACAAATTTATTGATGAGCTCTGGTAGTCTTCTGGTGGCATCTTTAGGATTTTCATGTATAGGATCATGTAATCTGCCAACACTGACAGTTTCACTTCTTTTCCAGTTTGGAGAAGTTTTATTTCTTTTTCTTCTATGATTGCCTTGGTTAGGGCTTCCAAAACTATGCCGAATAAAAGCGGCAAGAGTGGACATTCTTGTCTTGTTCTTAGAAGAAATGCTTTCACCTTGTCACAGCTGAGTATGATGTTAACTGTGGGTTTGTCATACATGGCCTTTATTATGTTGAAGTAGGTGCCCTCTATGCCCACTTTCTGGACAGTTTTTATCATAAATGGGTGTTGAATTTTTTCAAAAGTTTTTTCTGCATCTGTTGAGATGATCATATGGTTTTTATTCTTCAATTTGTTAATGATTGATTTGCAGATGTTGACAAATCCTTGAATCCCTGGGATGAGCTATCCTTGTTCATGGCTGGAGGTCCCAGTTTTTTTTTTAATTGATTGATACTTTTAATGTGTTGTTGGATTCTGTTTGCTGAGTGACTTCACTTTCACTTTTCACTTTCATGCATTGGAGAAGGAAGTGGCAACCCACTCCAGTGTTCTTGCCTGGAAAATCCCAGGGACGGGGGAGCCTGGTGGGCTGCCGTCTATGGGGTCGCACAGAGTCGGACACGACTGACGTGACTTAGCACAGTGTTTTGTTGAGGATTTTTGCATCTATGTTCATTAGTGATATTGGGCCTGTAATTTTCCTCTTTTGAAGCATCTGCCTAATTTTGGTATCAAGGTGATGGTAGCTTCATAGAATGAGTTGTTCCTTCATCTGAAATTTTTCAGAATAGTTTCAAAAAGATATGTAACTCTTTTCTAAATGTTTGATAGAATTCACTTGTGAAGCCATCTGGTTTTGAACTTTTGTTTGTTGGGAGTTTTTAAATCACAGATTCAACTTCAGTACGTGTTATTGGTCTGGTCATATTTTCTGTTTCTTCATGGTTCAGTTTTGGGAGATGGTACCTTTCTAAGAATTTGTCCATTTTTTCTAGGTTGTCTAATTTATTGCCATATAGTTGCCTATAGTAGTCTCAAAGAACCAAGTTTTAGTTTAACTGACCTTTCCTGTGATGGGATTTGATTACATTGTGAGAGTGCTCTCCTCCCATCATGTTGTGGTTTCTTCTTTATATCCCTGGATGTAGAAAATCTCTTTTGGCAAGTTCCCAACTGTTCAGCAGTTGTGATTTTGAGTTTTGTGGTAGGAGATGGGCTCAAGGCCTTCTACTCCACCATCCTGCCTTCTCCTCTCTGTGAAGCTGTTCTGTTCCCCATTCTTATTCTTGCAACCTTTCTGTGAACTTGAAATTATTTCTAAACACATGTTGAAAAAATTCCAAGGCCATTTGGAATCTGGATGTGGAAATGTCTTCAGGACACATCATAAACAGAAAACTAGAAATGATGCAAGGGACAGAATTAAAAACACCAGGGCCTCTTCCTCAAGGTAAGTCATTTTGTAACTTTAAGTTGCTGTGCTGTGTGTGTGAATGACCTAACCAAAATTCAAGTTAAAAGAGAATGGTTAAGTCGGGAGACACAATGAAAATTTGTTCCTGAAAGTTTCCAAGGATCCATGCTGAGAACAGAAAAACCCTGTAAGGGTGGGGGCTGCCTTGGGGATGGGCCTGGGGTTCTTGCAGGCTGGGGGGTATGTCTACTCATGTCCAGACTCCCTGGACGTTGCCCCTTGGCTGTGGAGAGCCCACAGAATGGAAGCTATCCCCTGACCCCACAGGGCGATCTGCCATCTGCCCACCAGGTGGCACTGTGCCCTCATGGCTGGGACTGCCCTCCTCCTGCCTTGGTCCACCTGGACCTAGAGCCTAGGACCCTAGGACGGAGTGCTGCGAGATTGGGACTGAAGAGTGTGGGGGCCGTGGGGAAGCAGGCTGAGGGGATGCTGACGTGGGCTCATTGCGAGGGGCTCCCCTCTCCTTCCCCTGAGAGCTCAGCTTCTGGGGCCCACTCCCAGCTGCTCCCCTCGTGGACTCTGTGGCTCTGGGTAAGTGACTGAGCCTCTCTGAGCCTCAGCCTCCTCTCCCATAACTGGGTCCTGAGCCTCACGGGGTTGGTGGGGACCAAAGGTTGACCAGAGGCCCAGGCTGGTGCTGGGGGAGAGGGGCCTGGTGGTGCCCCGGGTCTTCTGTTGGTGCAGTTACTCTCTCATCTACTCGGTGCCCCAGGAACCCTCACTGGCCACCCTCCCACCACCCACCACATTTCCGGCCAGGCAGCTGCAGGGTGGTGTAGGTTCCTGTCCTGTCAGCACCTCCACGCCAGGGCGAGTGGACCGAAGGACACAGCTCCTTGGGAACACAGAGGACTTGGGAGCCCGTGACTCCGTGATCCCACGGCTGTGCCACTGGGCCATTCCTGTGGGCACTTAGGTCTGTGGGCAGCCTGGCTCGTGGCCTGGTCACAGCCCGCCAGCCGTGCCTGAAGGGGCAGGACACATTGTGTCCCCCACTGCCCTCCTGCTGATGGTGGGCTGTGGAGGGTCCTGCCAGAGGGACCTGGCATGTATGTCCCCCTGCAGCCCCCATCCTGTCCCACCAAGCACACCCCAGAGTGGTAGACGCTTCAGCCTCCCCCTGGAGTGTGCACGCCACCGACCCACTCCTCCAGATTTAGGAAGGGACACGCACTCACCGTGCTGGCAGTGAACTCTGGCGGGTTGTGTTCACGTCCGTCACCGTGATGATGGCGGTGGCCGTGTTGGAGAGGCCGTAGTTCAGGTTCCCCTCCATGTCTGTGGCCTGAATGATGACCATGTACTGCTGGACTTTCTAGAAGTGACAAGGGGAAGAACAGAGCAGCAGCTTGGGTGTAGCTGTTTATACTTTCTTCAAAGGAACATATTCCTTGGATGGATTCAGCTGCTGCTGGATCCCCTTCCTGCCCAGGCCGTTGGCCGCAGGAAGAACATTTTCCTCACTCACAGTGGGTGGCAAGGTCTTTGCCTTCATCCCAGCACCTGGCTTTCACAGGTGTGGATCGAACTAGAAGGAAGGAAAAGGAGGCTTGGACTGTAAGACACTGAGGTTTGTAAAATTGGGGTGGAAGTATGCAAAGAGAGGTGACCCCAGATGTGTGTCTGCAGCGACCTCATTTCTTTAGCATCTTCAGTGTCAGAAATTCAAACAGGAGAAGGGAAGTTGAGCCCCCGACCTCATTACCTGCACACCAGCAGACTGTGTCTGCATGCTGCCTGGAAGGAGTGGTTAGTGTTCAGATACAGGTGTGGGTTTTAGGAGGCAAATAAAGCTGGATGGGGACAGCAGATTTCTGGGCACTGAAGGGGCTCCCCAACCCTTCTGCAGCCAGACCTCGCCAGGAGCCACCAGTGCAACACCCCTGAGAGAGCAGTGCCTGGTAAGGTGTCTACACCTTCGTGGGTAGCTGCAAGTCCCCAAGGGTCCTTTGAGGGTCAGTAAATTCTGGCCTATGGGCCAAATCTGTCTGCCACTGTCTGTTTTTGTAAATAAAGTTTTATTGGCACACAGCCAGGTTCATTTATTTACACATGGTCTGTGGCTGATTTTGCACAACAGCTGAGCTAAGTGGCTGTGATGAGCTTACATTACTTGCGAAGCCTAAAACATTTGCTATCTGGCCCCTTTCAGAAGATGTTTGAGTCTCTTCAGCAAGTAGTGTTGGGAAAGCTGGACAGCCACATGTAAATGAAGTTAGAACACTCGCTATACCATACACAAAAAGAAACTCCAAAGAGCATAAAGACTTAAATATAAGACACGACACCATAAAACTCTTACAAGAGAACATAGGCAAAACATTCTCTGACATAAAATGTAGCAGTGTTTTTTTCTTAGGTCAGTCTCCTAAGGCAATAGAAATAGAAGCACAAATAAGCACAAGTTTTGCACACCAGAGTGAGAAAACCTACAGGTTGGGAGAAAATATTTGCAAATGATGGAATCGACAAGGGCTTAATTTCTGAAATATACAAACAGCTCATACAAATAACAAAAAACCAAATAACCCAGTCAAAAAAGGGGCAGAAGACCTAAATATACATGTCTCCAAAGAAGATATACAGGTGGCCAACAGGCATATGGAAAGATGCTCAACCTCACTAATAATTGCGCGTGGTAAGTCGCTTAGTCACATCTGACTCTTTGCAACCTCTGTAGCTCGCCAGGCTCCTCCGTCCATGGAATTCTCCAGGCAAGAATACTGGAGTGTGTTGCCATTTCCTCCTCCAAGGGATCTTCCCAACTAAGGGACCAAACCTGGGTCTCCTGCATTGCTGGCGGATTTTTTTACCGACTGAATCACCAGGGAAGCCCTTACTTACAGAGATATGCAAATCAAAACCACAAAGAATTATCACCTCACACTGGTCAGAATGGCCATCATCAAAAATATCTACAAGCAATAAATTCTGGAGAGGATGTGGAAAAAGGAAACCCTCTTCCGCTGTTAGTGGGAATGTAAATTGGTGCAGCCACCATGGAGAACAGTATGGAGGTTCCTTAAAAAGCTAAAAATAGACTTACCATACTTTCTAGCAATCCCACTGCTAGGTGTATATCCAGAGAAAACTCAATTTGAAAAGACATATAACCACAGTGTTAACAGCTGCGTTACTTACAATAGCCAAGGCATTGTGTCCATCAACAGATGAATAAAGATGTGGTACATACATAACAGTGGAATATTACTCAGCCATAAAAATAATGAAATGATGAATTTTTAGCAACAGGGAACAACTAGAGATTATCATATTAAATAAAGTTAAGTCAGAGACAAATATATGATAGCACTTATATTGTGGAATCTAAAGTATGATACAAATGAACTTAATTTATGAAAGACTCACAGAGAACAGACTTATGGTTACCAAAGGGGAAGGGGGGTGGTGAGGGAAGGATGGAGTGGGATTGGGATTAGCAGATACAAAGGACTACAAACTAACTGGATGAACAATAAGACACTGCTGCAGAGCACAGGGGGCTGGATTCGATATCATGTGATAAACTGATGTTTCTCTAGCACTTCTGACCCTGACCCTCCAGGGCACCGCTGGCCTGAGGGCAGACTCAGGGCCCGATTGTCATGCCCTTGGGGTGGTTGTGGTGGGGGCTCCCCCTCTGGACACGCCAGTCACCCCCACAGTGCAGACTAACACTGTGGCCCCCTCCAGTTCTGTCTGCAGGTTTTTCCTGACAGCAAACACATTCTTGTACTTCAGTAAGCACACTTAAAGGCAGTTTCTCAGACTCACAGACTTAAGAGAATGAATTTATGGTTGCCAGGGGGAGGGAATGGTGGGGAAGGGATAGTTATGGAGTTTGGGATGGACATGTACACACTGCTATATTCAAAATGGATAACCACAGAGAACTCTGCTTAATGTTATATGGCAGCCTGGATCGGAGGGGAGTTTGACAGGTGTATGTATGGCTGAGTCCCTTTGCCGTGTACCTGAAACTATCACAACTGTTAATTGGCTATACCCTCATAAAAAATAAAAAGTTTTTTAAAAAATAAAAGCAGTTTCTGCCACTGCTATAAATGGCAAACCAGCATCACCTGCCATAAATAGAAATTAGTCCTAAACGTGACTTTATTTAAAGCTCCGTCTATGAATATCTAGGCCCAGCCCACAAAGTATGGGGAAGGGGGGTACCCAGGCTGACAGAGCCTAGAGCAGCCTCCTGTCACCTCCCATTGTGCAGAGCAACGAAGGCCAAGAGACATGTGCAGGTGCCGAGAAGACTCTGCCCTCTCACCTGGCGGGTCTGATTAACACAGAGCTGGGAGCTCACTTCTGCTCCCTGGGGAGGAGCCATGGGTCCCAGGAGCAGGTGGTGGCCTCGGCCCCTCCTGCCTAGTCCACTTTGCTGTAACCACGGGGCCTCCTTGCTGCTCTTCAAATGCATGTTCCCCTCCTCACCAGGGTCATGCAGGGCTGCTTTGCCTGCTCTGACACTGTGCCCATCAGCAAGACCTTCCCTCCTCAAATAAAATACAAATGCACACCTGCTCCCCCTGACAGACACCCACTCTCCTGAGACCCTGCTTTTCTTCTCAGCATCAGCACGGCGGCCCTCTGCACGTTCTTGCTCCAGAGCCCAGGACTTTGTGGTCAGAGCTCTCCCCCTGGCATCTAGAGCACGTGTACACACTGTCACTGGCGGAGGAGACCCTCCCCAGCATCCGCAGTGACCGTCTGCGGCACAGCTTGGCTCTGCAGGCACCGGTCGGTTGCTGGTTGATTCTAGCAGTGCTAGAAGCTGGCCTGGGCTGAGGATGGTGGCCAGGCTGGGGGCACACCTCGGACAAGCCTGTCCTATAGCAGCTGGCACAGGAGGGGCATGGGCACTGGCGACGCCCCTTGAGCTGACCCCCTCCACAGGCCTGGCTGCAGAGATGCTTTTGGACCTCCCACAACATAAACCACAGCAGGCAGAGTCAGGGAAGGGGCTCCTGGAGTCAGTGTTAAATGGAGACCACCTCACGGCTGGCGACCTTGTGGGGCTGAGGCATCCAGAGTCCCATTGCGGGGCACCCCCAGGGCTCTGCCAACCTGACGTGGAAGCTCTGGCCAGCTGGGGTCCTGGGGGATGAGGAGCAGGAAGGAGATGCAGGGCCTCCCGTCTGACCTGCCTAGGCCCTGCTCTGCATGAGCATCGTGGGGAAGATGACAGGCAAGACCCGGCTCAGGAGCCCACTGTCCAGTGCAGGCAACTCCTCACTAAACGGGTCACACGTGGGCCACACGGCTGGCCCGAGACAGATGGCGTTGGCTCCTGGGCCCCAGCTGCCCACCTCTGTTCCCACCCTGCTCTAAGTGACCAGCAGAGGTCATTCTTCAGGGACAGTAAAGAGATGATAGGACAACCTGGAGATTGGTTAAGTTGTGCTCCCAAGTCCATCATGAGCCTTTTAGATAAAGTGAAGGTCAAGATGGACCTGGGCCCTCTGGGTCAGGGCAGCCTAGTGCAACAACAGGTGTCCAGTAAGGGACGGTGAGGGCAGAGGACACATGAGATGGGGCAGAGGCTGGAACGACCACAAGCCAAGGATGCCAAGGGCTGCAGCATGATTGGAAGCCAGCGGACGCACAGGCAGTGTTTCACGACCCTCCAGAAGGAGCCAGCATGGCCCAGCCTTGGTCTTGGACCCCTGCCCCCGACAGCTGTCATTTGACGGCACACAGTGTGTGGCCACCCCAGGAACCAAGGCCTCAGCTTGCCCTTCCCAGGCCACTGGTGGGACCGAGGCCCCTGAAACAGCCCCATCCCCACGCTGGCCTTCCTTGAAGCAGATGGCGAGACCCTGCTGGGAGAGGCTGTGCTGCGATCCCATGGCCTCAGCATCAGGACTCTGCCCGTGTGATCTGGTGGGAGGGAGGGAGGGGGCCCAGGCTGGAGGGCTGAGAGGAGGGACTTCACCCCACCTTGGCTCCTGTGACCCCACAGCAAAGGGAGGGTTTAACCAGAGCAGAGGAGGGAGAGTGCTCGCCCAGTGACACCGCTGCCATGTGACCACAGCAGGAAGGCGCCCCTCCAGTCTTTCTTATCTTCAGCTGTGGAGTCACTGCCTCTACATTGCGACCGTTATGGGCTGCGGCCCTAAGGCGACCCTGGAGAGCCAAACCGTCTCAGAGATGCGGGGGCACTTCATGTGTGTGTGTGCATGGGTGTGTATGCGTGTGCAAGCTCGAGTTCCTGTGTGTATGCCTGTGTTTCTGGGCCCACATGTATGCATGTGTATACCAGTGTGTGTGCTCATATATGTACGTGTATATGTGTATGTTTGTGTTACGCGCAGCGTGTCTGTGTGCGTGCCTGGGAGCACGTTGGTGCCTGTGCGAGTGTGTACTGTACAGACAGCCACCACTAGAGAGCATGCTGGCCCTGCCTTTGGGAGCCAGGTGGTGGCAGTGGTGGGGTCCTTCTAGGCTGTGTGGTGCGGGGGTGAGCGGAGTGCGGGGTGCACAAAGGAAACCCAGAGGCCCCATGGGTGGGGCCTCTGAGATCCAGCCAGCCCTGCTGAGCTCAGACAGGTCATCGCGGGGGCTCTAGGGGAATGCAGGTCAGGCTCTGCTGTGGCTTTAGCTTTAGAAAGTGTACTTTCCAGACTTCATAATGGTCACCCGAGGGTGGGTGGTGGGGCCCAGATGGAACCTGGGAAACGTCCCTGGACAGACACCCTCTTGCAAATGTTCCAGCTTCACTTGTTGGGAGGGTCTAGTGTGGGTAAGAGAGTTGATGTTTTTATTTAAAAGCCTTCTTGGGTCTTGCTTCGTGGCCTTAGCGTGCTTGTCACCGTTTGCGTGAGGCTGGGGAGGGGCTGCGGAGTTGGTGGACTGTGTGGGGCTGTTTTCAGGGTGGTTCTAGTGCCTCCTGTTGGTGGATCCACAGACCACATGCAGTATCCCCACCCGTCCTTCAGCCAGCCCTGGGGAATAGGGTGCAGTACTATCCCCACTTTGCAGGTGATCAAACTGGGTTCTCAGGTCGGAGCTGGTGAGCCATGTGGCGGCTGGATCCTGGACTCCAGCAACCCTCTTCCTGGGCCCAGCTTTGGACCAGTCAACGGCCAGCATTCCTCCTCCACCTCTGCTCTCCCTGTGACATGCCCACCCCAGCGGAGCCGGAGGGAGGTGGGGGCGTGGGCCACCTGCTGAAGGATGATTGGTGATAGCTGCGGCCACCAGGAGGCGTACTGAGCAAGGTGCCCCTGCTGGTCAGCCTGGCAGCTGCCCAGCAGTCCCCTTGCTCCTGCCAGGTGCAGAGCCCCCAGAGCCGGGCAGCAGTAGTGCTGCAGTGAATTCATTAAAAGTGATCTGACCATTTCCAAGTTCAGGAGGAGGGAAGAAAACTGCAAGCGGGAGTCTCTGGGGTTTTCACTCACCGCCCCGTAGCTCAGCATTTAAATTTTGCAGAACATCCATCAATAATGCAGCCAGCCGGCCTGCCCCAGAAAAGCATCAAAGATTCCTGCACCCTCCACTCTCGGCCCTCTCCACTTGGGGCTGCCAGGACACGCAGCTCGGACCCTGCTGCCCCGCTGCTCCTGGGACTGGGCCAGCCGGTCCCTGGAGACAGTACAGCCTAACCGCCTGTGTCTGGTTCTCATGTGCTCAGCCCGTGGGTGTCCTCAGGGCCTGAGGACACAATTGGGGACCCACTAGATGGGCCCTGGGCGTGGGGCGAGCCACAAGGCTGATGACCTGTTCATGCAAGTGCATTGAGACTTGTCCCGAAAGGGATGGAGAGTGTGGCCACCATGGAAAATAGGCAGTGGGTCCTGGGAATTCACGCAGTCACCTTTTGACCACAAATCCATGTCTAGGCATATGCCCAAGAGGATGAGAACAGGCATCCAAGCAGGGGCTGATCTGTGATCACAGCAGCACCTGTCATGGGGAGTGGTCTGAACACCCACCAGTTGACGATGGGACTAGCAGATGTGCCTGTCTGCAGCAGAATATGATTCAGCCGCGAAAAGGGGTGAAGCACTGACCCCAGCCACAGCATGGACAGACCTTGAACGCTAGATGCTCAGTGAGAACGGCCAGACCTGCAAAGGCTCATAGGTTGTAGGAAATGCTCAAAGCAGGCTGCTCCACTGTGAGGGCAGGTTAGAGGGGCCGGGCCTGGGGGGCTGAGGGTGGGGAGTCACTGCTGGCGCCCAGGTATCCTTCAGGGCTAGAAAGGCCCTGAGGTAGACAGTGGTCCGGGGGGTGGGGAGGGAGTACAGTGCTGCAGAGGTGCCAAATGCTGCCGACCCACCCACGTGAACACAGTGGGCTTCACAGACCCAAATGACATTTCCAGGTGCCAACACTCCACTCCTGCCTGTGGGGTCCCCAGGCACCCACATCCTACGCTGGGCCTGCTGACCACATGCTGAACAGCCTCACAAGGCATCCACTCTGCACCCACAACTTCAGCCAGGTGGCACCACCCTGCCTTGGATGGAAAGCTGGCCTGTGCCTAGTGGTACTCCAGTCCATCCTCCTGGTGGCTCCAGACTCTAGGGCCCAGGTCTGCTGCTGCTTCTCTTAAAAGCCACTGTCAAGAGCGAGAATCCAGGGCTTCCCTGGTGGCTCAGTGGTAAAGAATCTACCTACCAGTGTAGGAGACAAGAGGTTCAAATGCTGGTATGGGAAGATTCCACATGCCTCGGGGCAACTAAGCCCCAGAAAGCAGGGATGGGCCTGAGGGCCTGAGCCACTCCCGGGCATGCTTTGTGGGCAGCTGCTCTGTGGTCTGGATGGCTCTGTCCCGCATAGAGAGAATCCATCAGGGAACTCAGCACAGAACCTGGCTTTTGTTTTCATTTCTCATCTTTCTCTAAAGGAAGTGCTGTCATCTGCTTTCCCTGGGGCTGATTTCCCACTGTGACAACATTAAGTGGAGGGAGGTGACAGCTGGAAAGCCCTGGAAACCAGCTGGACTCAGTGTGGCCAGGAGTGTGGTATTGAGGGTCCCCGTGAAGACGGATGCATGGGCCGTGTGTCCTGGAGGGGTTGCCCTGCTTCCTGCCAGACCTCCACGTCTGCAGGACCATCCTGTGACTCAGCAGACTCTTAGACGGCATGGGTGAGGCCAGTCTCGGAGGCAAGCTTGGAGCCCTGAGGCCCTCCTAGGATCATTTTTCTTCTTCCCTCTGTTTTTTTGGGGTGCAATGACTTCAGGGGTGAGGACCCAATGTGAGGGGGTCAGTGGATTCAATGGGCAAATTTTTTTTTTCCTCTGAGACCACAAAGCCACATTTGATGTCTTAAAAACAGTGTTTGGCAAAAATGATTCAAGAATTGCCAGTGGGATATATTGAACCCCCTTCATGGATCACAGCCTTGTCATGATAAAGGGACTTTGGAACTGAATGAAGCTATGGTAACTCAACGCTGCAAGGGCTACACAAGATGGATGGATCATAGTGGAGAGTTCTGACAAAACATGATCCACTGGAGGGGGAAATGGCAACCCACCCCAGTGTTCTTGCCCCAAGAACCCCATGAACATATGAAAAGGCAAAAAGACACGACATCGGAAGATAAGCCCCCCAGGCTGGTAGGTGTCCAATATGCTACTGGGGAAGAGTGAAGGGCAATTACTAATAGCTCCAGAAAGAATGAAGTGGCTGAGCCAAAGCAGAAACAATGCTCAGCTGTGGATGTGTCTAGTGGTGAAAATCACATCCAATGCTGTAAAGAACAATATTGCATAGGAACCTGAAATGTTACATCCATGAATCAAGGTAAATTGAGGTGGTCAAGCAGGAAATGGTAAGAGTGAACATCGACCTCTTAGGAATCAGTGAACTAAAATGGACATGAATGGGCGAATTTAATTCAGATGACCATTATATCTACTACTGTGGGCAAGAATCCCTTAGAAGAAATAGAGTAGCCCTCATAGTCAACAACGGAGAAGGCAATGGCACCCCACTCCAGTATTCTTGCCTGGAAAATCCCATGGACAGAGGAGCCTGGAAGGCTGCAGTCCATGGGGTCGCTGAGGGTCGGACACAACTGAGTGACTTCACTTTCACTTTTCACTTTCATGCATCGGAGAAGGAAATGGCAACCCACTCCAGTGTTCTTGCCTGGAGAATCCCAGGGACGGGGGAGCCTGGTGGGCTGCTGTGTCTATGGGGTCGCACAGAGTTGGACACGACTGAAGTGACTTAGCAGCATAGTCAACAAAAGAGTCCAAAATGCGGTATTTGGGTGCAGTCTCAAAAATGAGAGAATGATCTCTGTTCACTTCTAAGGCAAACCATTCAACATCACAGTAATCCAAGTCTATGCCCCAACCACTAATGCCAAAGAAGCTGAAGTTGACCAGTTCTATGAAGACCTACAAGACCTTCTAGAACTAACACCAAAAAAGATACCTTTCATCACAGGGGACTGGAATGCAAAAGTAGGAAGTCAAGAGATACCTGGAGTAACAGGCAAGTTTGGCTTCGGAGTAAAAAATGAAGCAGGGCAAAGGTTAACAGTTGTGCCAAGAGAACACACTGGTCATAGCAAATACCCTTTTCCAACAAAAGAGGTGACTCTACACAAGGACATCACCAAATGGTCAATACTGAAATCAGATTGATTATATTCTTTGCAGGTGAAGATGGAGAACTTCTATATAGTCAGCAAAAACAAGACCTGGAGTTGACTGTGGCTCAGGAGCCTGGTGGGCCACAGTCCACGGGGTCACAGAGTTGGACATGACTGAGTGACTAACACACACAGGGAACACCACTAGGCCATTCAGATATGACCTAAATCAAATCCCTTATGATTATACAGTGGAGGTGACAAATAGATTCGAGGGATTAAATCTAAGATCATGGCACCCAGTCCCATCACTTCATGGCAAATAGAAGGGGAAAAAGTAGAAGCAGTGACAGATTTTATTTTCTTGGGCTCCAAAATCACTGTGGATGGTGACCGCAGCCATGAAATTAAAAAACGTTTGCTCCTTGGAAGGAAAGCTATGACCAACCTAGACAGCATATTAAAAAACAGAGACATTACTTTGCCGACAAAGGTCTGTATGGTCAAAGCTATGGATTTTTCAGTAGTTAGGTATATATGTGAGAGCTGAACCGTAAAGGAGGCTGAAAACCAAAGAACTGATGCTTTCAAATTGTGTTGCTGGAGGAGACTCTTGAGAGTCCCTTGGACTGCAAGGAGATCCAAGCAGTCAGTCCTAAAGGAAATCAACCCTGAATATTCATTGGAAGGACTGATGCTGAAGCTCCAATACTTTGGTCACCTGATGTGAAGAGCTGACTCATTGGAAAAGACCTTGATGCTGGGAAAGATTGAGGGCAGGAGGAGAAGGGGGCAACAGATGATGAGATGGTTGGATGGCATCACTGACTTAATGAACATGAGCTTGAGCAAACTCTGGGATAGTGAACGACAGGGAAGCCTGGCATGCTGCAGTCCATGGGGTCACAAAGAGTCAGACACAACTTAGTAACTAAATGACACACACCAAACCCTGCCTGGTCCAAGACCACCGCTGACCCTACTCCCCCTGATGCCTGCTATAGTCTTACAGAGAGCTCATTTTCCAGGAAAACAAATTTTTGGAATTTCCCACGTGGCCTGTCGTGATGCTTCTTGTGAGCAAGTGGGGGGTTGCTGGTCTTGTTACTAAGAAAGTTTTCCACCTGAGCTGAGTCCCATGAGTGAATTCATAAAGTTAGTGGAGGTCACGGTCATCGTTGGCCCGGGGATAAGCCATCTTTATCACTCATCACTCTCTGTGAAATCTCATCTGATGGCCACATAGGGTGGAGACACTTGAAAAATATAGACAGGTGTTGGAGTTGCTTTCTTAAAAGTCCTATGAACCATAATATGGTGAATTTGGCCCACCTTTGGGAGAAAGAAGTTTCAAGATGGTGAGCCACCCATGGTCAGTGGTTCAAGGATAGAGCTGGACGAGCAGATCACATAGCCCAGTGACTACCCTCCCTCCGGAGCACCACCTGCCTGGTTTATCAGGCCATAAATATTCTAATTAGGAGGTAGGCAGATGAGCAGGATTAGCGAGAGGAGCCCCTCCGATGATGGGGATGCGAGAGACACTCAGCCTGTGTCACCCCGGCTCTCCTGACATTTTAATCATGTAGAAATGCTCGATTTACATAGCTCTGCCTAATTAGACACAGTGGCAATTACGTTTGTGGATTTTCCTCCTTTCTAAAGACGACTTACTCTGCAAACAGGAAGCCAGTTCTGAAAGAAGTATCTGCAGTGTTTCCCCGCCAAGGGGAAACCTCTGTCCACAGGAGTGGGGTCGGGGGTGGTCAGCATCCTTCAAAGAGAGCAGAAAGGCCCTGCCTGTGGTCCTTTGTGCGTTTAAGCCACAGGTCGTGTTGGGAAACCACATGGGCAAGGCGCGGCAGGCTGAGTTCCCACTCAGCTGGGTGCACCCTCCACATGGGCAGCCGAGGCCCTGCAAGGTCTGTTTCTAAGTGGAGACACACCGGCCACTGCCAGCCAGAGGAGCCTGGCATCCCACCCACAGGGGGCAGCTCAGGACAGAAAGCGGATAGTGTAGTGGATGGCGCCCCCAGCAGCCGGGCCCTGGCTGCCCCAGGGGGCTTGTCTAGTGCAGCTGTATCGGGAGTGCATGGTACACGGTAGGTGCTCAGTGAACACCACCTTGCTCTCTCCCTTGCCCCACCACCCACGTGAATGACCATCTCCCTGGGGGAGGCTCAGAGCGAGCCCCCCAACCCTGTGTGCGTCCTCTGACCCACCCCCTGTGTGGCTCCAAGCCTCAGGCCACCGTCCTCGTGCCCCCAGCTCCCCCTGGTCCCAGGTGCCTGTGTGGCCCCAGACAGGCTGGCTGTGGTCCCTCCCTCTGGGCCAGCAAGCCTCCCGCTCACCCGGCCAGCCACCCTGTGTCCTTATCCTGGCCTCACATGACCTGGGCCCTGGGGATGGAGCCTTCTCTCGGCCCCTCACCACGTCTCTCCCTGTCCCTCACTGGAGCTGGGGACTCTGGCCACCCCCTTGGGTCACGTCTCCTTGTGGGGACACTGCCCTGACGGTGGGGTGCAGGGGTGCTGGGAGAGAGGCGCATGCATGTGACATGGGCCATGCAGGCCCACAGGAGGGTACCCCCAGCTAAGAAGAAAAGTCCACAGAGTATCTGCCCCACACTGGGCTCTGTAGGAACTGCAGATTCAGTGAGAGAAGAGGAGTCTGGGGGACTTCCCTGAGGAGGTGACATCTAGTGAGAACATGGGAAGAACCAGATGGGAGAGGCCAGCGAGCCCAGTGGCAGGAGAGGGGAGGGGTGGAGACAGAGCCTGCGTGGTGGTGGGCCAGGCCGTGGGATACCAGGGCCAAGGAGCTCAGGTGCGGGGGCCTTGGGTGCTAGTCCTGCTGCCCTTGTCCGGGTCCACCCTCCACCTCTGTCTGTCTGTGGGGCTGCCCTTCCTGGTCTGAGCCCTCCCAGGCTGCCCCTGCACACCTGAGGGCTCACCCCGCAGTGGGGAAAGTGGTGGGAGGAGTGGCCAGCAGCTGTCTCAGGATAATCGCAGTGCTGGTCCGTGGATGCGCTAATTAGTGCAGACAGCTTGTGCTTCATTATTTCACTTGACCCGCTTAAGATTCAGCAACTGCCTGCTCTGGGGGGAGCTGGGGGGAGGAGAGTTTTGGGGGGGCAGCCAGTGAGGTGCCTATGACTGACCCAGGAGCGGTCCCAAAGGAGAGGCTTGGCCTCAGGGGTGGGACTGAGCCAATCAGAGGCCAGAGGACATGGGGCCGGGCACTGCCCAGGCTGTTTCTTCCCATGTGGTTGGGTCGCTGAGAACTTGAAGCCAGCCTGGTCCCGGAACACCGGCTGGTCCATCGCGTGCCGGGCAGCCAGCCAGGTGCTGCGGATCCCAAGGAGGGGGTATGCACACTGAACTCTCCAAGAGGTACCCCTGCCCCCACCTGGGCCCAGAGTGGGCAGCTGCTTCAGGGTCGGTTGCCAGAGCAAACAAAAACAGAGCCTGCTCAGTTAAAAGTGAACTTCAGACAACTATGGACAGTTTGTGGTTTGGGGGCTGAGCTCTGAGAACCCATGGCCCTGGGCAACTAAGAGCCCTGCAGCCTCGCCTTTCTCATCTGGAAAGAAATGCTGCTCCAGGAGTCCCCTCAGGGCAGTTTCAAGGACGAAGATGTGACAGTGCGCACAGTGTTTGGCCCGTGCTGGGGTCCCCAGGGCGCCCCACTGTCTGGAACAGGCTCTGCCACGCATGAGCTCAGTACACGCTTGCATGAGTAGCAGACATGCCCACATCTCCTCCTGCTTCTGGCTGACCACCCATCCTCTGTCCCACTCCACACCTGCCCGGTTATTCGTAGGTAAAGGCAAACCAGGGACAGCCTGCAGGCCACTCACAGGAGAAAGCAGGGGCATGGTGTTCCAAGCCGCTCTGTGCCTTTGGAACCAGCAGCTTCCCCAAGCTTCCCGGCTGGGGTCTCCCTGTTCTGCAGAAGGTCCCTTGGGGGCTGCCCTCTCTCCTTGGGACAGAGGCCCCAGAAAAGAGGAGAGAAACCTCTTCTCTCCTCCAAGCCTGAAACTGCAGCCAAGCTCCCAGCAGGACTGTGTGGCGGGCTGCTCATTATCTCAAACAGGGCAGGTGATAGCTCAGCAGGCTGGGCAATCGGGGCCAAGGGCTGGTATCACCTGCTCCCGCCTCTCTGCTTCCTTCACCTGAAGTCCAGGCTCATCTAGCAATGAGCAGGGGCTCTTTAGAGGTGGTGGAGGCCAGTGAGGCTGTGCTGGGCAGGGGAGTGGATCTGTGCCCCGGGGGAGGTGGATGGGACCCTCTGTTCTGCCAGGCTGGAGCCCAAGGTTGCCAAGATCTTGGACTCATGGTCTCCAGCACTGTGAGAGAACACACTTCCTTTGTCAGGACAGCCCTGGGACACTCATATGCACCCTTCCCGAGACCAGGACGGGGCCTCCGTGGACACCTCCCTCCTAGTCCTTTGTGGATGGCACATGATGCCATCCCCTTATAAGCCATGCCACTACCTGGACTCATGTATCTGGCTGGGATTGTACCCCCTCACCCGCTCCTCCCTCCTGCAAAGTCAGCCCTGCACAAGCAGTCACCACTCGCCCTGTTCACTACTCTCTGTCTGGCACCCTTGGTGGTTTCCAGCACAAAGTTGGTGCTCAGTGAGAACTTTTGATTGCTTAGAACCAGTTAGACGGGTGGTGTGCAGTGTTCAGAAAAAGTGGGTCTTAAAAAAAAAAAAAGAAAAAGTGGGTCTTTAGTCTCAAAGGGAAGGAAATATAACATTATATCAGCCTCCAAGGCTCAGAGCAAGGCCACCTCTTCTGAGGAGCCTCCGACTTCTTATAGTTAGCTCTCCCTCCTCCATTCACGACAGCTTGTGGACACAGTCCACTGGCTATTCATGCAGTCCACTGCACATACACATGATCCACTCTACATATGTGTGCAGTCCACCACACACATTGATCTACTGCATATAAACACATGATCCACTGTACATAACATGATCTCCATATTCACATACAATCCACTGTATATATGCGAAACCGACTAGTTATACGTGTGATCCACCGAATATACACAGTCCACTGTATATACACACAATCCACCTCATATCAATGTGATCCACCTCATATCAACGCATGATCTACTTCATATCAACACACGATCCACATAATACAAACACGTTGGAGAAGACTTGAGAGTCCCTTGGACTGCAAGGAGCTCCAACCAGTCCATTCTGAAGGAGATCAACCCTGGGTGTTCTTTGGAAGGAATGATGCTAAGGCTGAAACTCCAGTACTTTGGCCACCTCATGCAAAGAGTTGACTCATTGGAAAAGACTCTGATGCTGGGAGGGATTGGGGGCAGGAGGAAAAGGGGATGACAGAGGATGAGATGGCTGGATGGCATCACCGACTCGATGGACATGAGTCTGAATGAACTCTGGGAGTTGGTGATGGACAGGGAGGACTGGCGTGCTGCGATTCATGGGGTTGCAAAGAGTTGGACATGACTGAGCGACTGAACTGAACTTCATATAAGCATGTGATCCAATCATATAAACATGATCCACTTTATATAAATGTGACCCACATCATATAAACACACGATCCACACCATAAACATGTCATCCACTGCATATACACATGATCCCCCCTCCTCCATTCCTCTGGTGGCAGCAGCAGCGAACATCACCATTCCACCCAGGCCCACAGTGACCTCCCTCTGGGTCATCCTCTCCCACACAGACTGCAGTGGGGAAGTTGTGCCCCAGCCCCACGGCGCCCACTCACCTCTCGGTCCAGGCCAGCAGCCACTGTCACAATGTCGCCTGTCTCACTGTTGATAGTGAACATGTTCTGGGAGGGGCTCTGTGGGGTCTGGGTCACGATCCGGTAGCGCACCATCCCGTTGGCTGTGGTAGCATCATCCGCGTCGTTGGCTGTGACTGTCATCACGTAGGTGCCTGCAACAGAGATGGCGCTCATGTGGGACTCGCCTGCCGTGCCCGTCGCTGCCCCTCGCACACATTCCAGCAGATGTCTCCCGCAGTCATACCTTCCTGGAGGCTGGATGTGGTGTGTGTCATCCTTCACCCATGGGCTGGACTGCTGCCAGGCCCTGGGGAATGTGTCTGTCCCTACCCCCACCCCCATATCCCCTGCAGAACCATGGGGATGGGGCCTTCTTCCCCGGCTCAAGTCTGCTCTGAGGTCACTGCTCTGACTTCATCAGGAGAGGGAGCCACCCAGGGTCAGCGCAGCTCGCAATTCCGGCTCAAAACCCAGCACAGTCCCTCCTGAGCCACACAGCCCAAGGCTCCAGCCGGCATGGGGGTGCTGAGCACATAGTAAAGAAACAGGGCTGTGTCCTGAAGGTGCCTAATAGGCACTGGAGGATGCTAAGTGAGAAGAGACCCCACAGAGGGGATGCTCTGCACACGGATGCAGAGGCAGGTGGAATAAATTCGGGGTGTGCGAGCCCAGAGGTGGTGAGTACCTACACCCTCCCCCAGCTCGGCACCTGTTCTCCACCAGGCGCCAGGGTCGAGGTCTGCAGAGGACACCCTAGGAGAGTCCCCTGCCTCCTGGGAGTAGGGTGTGGCATTCCTGTTGGTGTCCACCCTTCCCCACTGAGAGGCCCTGGCCACGGTGATCGGGTCAGCAGTGGGCTGACCAGTCAGAGCTTGGGAGCAAGGGGATGTGTTTTTGGGGGTTTCTAGGAATTCAGTGTGCCATCCCTGCCCCTGGACTTGGCTGGGCCAGCGTGTGAGGTTGGAGGCTGTGGTCACTTTTTGGCAACAGAGATAGAAACTGAAGGACAGGGCCATCTCAGAGGAAACAAAGCCATGGCAGGCTCAAGTGACCACCTCTCACTGGGCAGCCCCTGGGTCAAGCTGCACCTGAAGCTCTTATCTGTATACAGAAAAAAATGAAGACTTTTCTTTATTAAGCAGTTTTAGGTTTACAGCAAAATTGAGGGGAAGATCCCTTACAAATGCTTTTACACCTGAACCAATATTAGAACATATTCCCCTCCTTGTCTTATGCTATTTTAGGCTTCCCTGGGGGCTCAGATGGTAAAGAATCTGCCTGCAATGCAGGAGACCCAGGTTTGATCCCCGTGTCAGGAAGATCCCCTGGAGAAGGGAATGGCAACCCACTCCAGTATTCCTGCCTGGAGAATCCCATGGACAGAGGAGCCTGGCGGGCTATAGTCCATGGGGTCACAAAGAGTCAGACACGACTGAACTAGCACTATACTACCTTTGTTGCTTGCAACCTGGAGTTCTGACTGGCATGGGCTCCCAGCCCTGCACCTGCCCCTGGGGCCTGGGGCACGCTGCCTTTGTCCTCATCTGCATGTTGTTGGTTCAGCTCCTTGTTCCCAGGTTGGAACAGTGTGCTGTCGAGGGCCCACAAGGGTGAGGGAGTGTGGGCACCATCCTCCACTGGGTCCTTTTTGAAGGTGCTGGCTTATGCTGAGGCTGAGCGTGGCTTGGGGCTGGGGGCCTCCAGGCCTGTTGGGATCCAGGGTGGTAACGGGCAGGGGGCTTCACTCATCAGACACATGCTGGGCATTTGCTCTGGCTGGTGCTGCACGAGGAGCTGGGCGGACAGTGGTGGAGACACTTCCGTGGTCGAGGCAGGGGCCTCCTGCAGGCTGAGTCTCCCACCGCACGCGGTGTGCGCCCGGCAGGTCCTCTCGCGTCCTGTCCGGCCTCCCCTACCCCTCGTGCAGGGAGGGCCTGACACAGAGTCAGCTCTGCGGTCAGCTTTAACTGAACAGAAGCTTCTCAAGGCAGGTGCATTTTATGGAAACAGAAAAGAAGGCAAACAGCAAGAGGAAGGTGGAAATCTGTTTTACAGGGCTCAGATTTTCTATCCTCATCCTCCAACCAGACACGAATGGGCTCAGGACCCGCCTTTTCATGACTAAAAGACAGGACATCCTCGCTGGCTGGGGCTTGACGCTGTGGGAGGAAAGGAGCTCTAGGCCTGCAGCCCCTGCTGCCCACTCAGAATCTCAGATTTATAGGTTTTTTTTTTATCAACATGTAATCCACGCATCAGAAAATTCACCCTTTAAAGTGCACAAGTCAGTGTATTCTGGCATATTCAGTTGTTGTGCCATTGTCAGTAGAAAGTATCTAATTCCAGAGCATTCCATCATCCCCCCAAAGAAATCTGTGTGCACTGAGTTTCCCCACATCCTCCTTCCCAGCCCCCAGAAACACGCATCCACTTTCTGTTTCTATGGATCATCCTCTTCTGAGCATGGCTTATCAATGAAATCATATACCGTGTGGCCTTTGCATCTGGTGTCTTTCTCTGAGGCTAATGATTTCAGGGTTCATTCCTCTTTATGGCTGAATAATATTCCAGTGTATGAGGATGCTTAGCCCTCAATTTCCTGGTAGCTCAATTGGTAAAGAATCTGCCTGCAATGCAGGGGACCCTAGTTCAATCCCTGGGTTGGGAAGATCCCCTGGAGAAGGGAATGGCTACCCACTCCAAGTATTCTTGGGCTACCCTGGTGGCTCAGCTCATAAAGAATCTGTTTGCAGGGCAGGAGACCCTGGTTCATTCCCTGGGTTGGGAAGATCCCTTGGAGAAGAAATCAGCTACCTACTCCAGTACTCTTGCCTGGAGAATTCCATGGACAGAGAGCCTGACAGGCTATAGCCCCTGGGGTCGCAAAGGGTTGGACATGACTGAGTGACTTTTGCTTCACTTCACTTGCCCCTCAGTTACTGGCTGAGCACTTGCTGTGTGCAGACACCGGGCTCTGTGCTCAGTGTGTAGAGAACAACCATATGGCTGTGGTCCCAGCCCTAACAGGCCAGTGAAGAGGGACAGAACGCACAGGAGAGACAGATCCTTGCAGCTGGAGTGAGGGCTTTGGAGGGGGTAAGAATGCTTGTGTGAACATGTAGAGTGACCAGGTGGGAGGGGACTACAGAGGAAGCAGGGCCGGCCTGAGAGATGAAGGCAGTGGGGTGGAGAAGCAGGGGCAGGACTCTAGGCATGGGGGACAAAGGCTCTGGGCAGAGAAGAGCTCTGGATGTTTGAGGAAAAGAGAAGTGGGGGCATGTGATGGGACTGGAGGTAGGCTGGGCTCACGGCAAGGATTTTGGACTTTGTTCTAAGATCACAGGGAGATGTTTTCATCAGGAGAGTGGGTCGAATGTATGTCTTAAAGACATACAGAGGGCTTCCCTAGTGGTCCAGTGACTAGGAATCCACTTGCATTGCAGGGCTGGGGACACCGGTTCAATCCCTGGTCCAGGAAGATCCCGCGTGACTGAGGGCAGCTAAGCCTGAGAGCCACAACTACTGAGCCCACACATTCCAACTGCTGAAGCCTGTGTGCCTAGAGCCTGTGCTTGGCAACAAGAGAAGCCACCGCCTGAGAAGCCTGGGCACCACAATGATGAGCAGCCCCGCTCGCCACAACCAGAGGAAGCTGACATGCAGCTCCGAAGACCCACCACAGTCAAAAAATTTAAAAAGTAAATAAATCAATCTTAAAAATATATATCATTAAACAAAACAAAAGACATGCAGAGAACAGGCTGCAGGGAGCTGGAAGTGTGTGTGTGGGTTGGCGAGGGTGGCAGGGAGGACATGAACTCATTCGCTGGATTTCAGAGGGAATTGGCTGCAGTCAGACCAAGATGTTGCACACCTGCTAGGAGGTTTATTCCTTCATTCCACACATCTTTGTCAAGTGTCTTCTAGGGGAAACATACAGAACTTCTGTGTTTTGAAAGCCATAGGAAGAAAGTCCATCAAACGCACCCACCTAGCTTCACGCAATGGCTATTCTCAAAGAATTGTGTGTAAACCCAATTTTAATGAATTTAATTATCAGTAGAATTTCCCCAGAGGCATTCAGTATTTAAAATAAATCCAGGAAGTCCTGTTTTTAGCAAATGGTGGACAATGTTTATTTTAAACCAATCTTCCGAGGAAAACAAGAGAAGCTGGACCTCACATGCAATAAGAGCATCTCATTCAGGGCAGAGAGACACCAGTGGCACAGACTTGGAGGGGGCTGGCTGGAAAGGGAGCCCAGGCCTGGGGTTCTTTTTGAGATGTTTGCTGATTCCAAATCGGCTTCTGACAGCCGAAGAGCTATATGGATCTTTCAACAGACTGATGGGAATGGGGTGAAAATACTGAGCCTAGGGCTTGTCGTGGGTGTGTAGGGGGAGCACCTGGAAAATGCTTGAGTCTTTGGGCGGATCTGGAAGGGCAGTGCACTTCCAGGGGTGAGGGTGAATGGGAAAGAGATGGCCTCGCAGGAGCATGGCTCTAGTTAAGGTGACTTCGGTTACCAGTGTCCCCAGCAGGAGCAAAAGCACATCCTCCACAGAGACAGGTACGGTCTCACACAGCCTCAAGTCACCACAGCAACTGTTCACACGCAGGGCTCTGCCCATGATGAACCAGGCACACAGGAAGACAAAACCTGTCTGAAAACAGCAAAAGAACTGACCAGGACCAGACCAGGGGAGACTCTGATAACTGAGTCATCAGAGGCAGATTAAAAACAAATCAGCCAGGAACTTCCCTGGTGGTCCGGTGGTTGAGAATCTGCCTTGGAACGCAGGGAACACAGGAGCCAAGCTTCCACAGGCTGCAGGGCAGCTAAGCTCGTGTGCCGCGACCACTGAGCCCATGCGCTAGAGCCCGTGTGCCGCAATTAAGGCCCGATGCAGCCAAATAAAAACAAAACCCAAATCTGCCAGAAGAGTCAAATGCACCCCTAGTCGATCACATAGGATGCCCCACACTAGGCCCCTACTGCCAGTCCCCCCGCCCCCACTGGGGCATGCCCAAGCCCCTCTCCACGCCTTCTAGTCTGCCTGTGATGGTGGCTGGTGATCCCCCACCCCCACCCCGGCTCTGAACACACAGCCTCTGCTGGTTCCCATCGGCCAGGCTTTATTTCCACATTACTGTCAGGGAAGGTGGATGTGGGCTGTGTGTGTGTTCTGTTGCACAAGTGCGTGTGCATCAACAATGGTCCCAAATAAAAGTAGAAAAATGTCCCTGACCTGTGAAGCTCACACCTAGCAGTGCAAACAGGAGCACAATTAATAAGTAATTGAGAACTTCCCTGGTGGCTCAATGGTAAAGAGTCTGCCTGCCAATGCAGGGGACAAAGATTCTATCCCTGGCTGGGAAGATGCCACGTGCTGCCAAGCAACTGAGCCCGTTGGTGGAGGCTGCTGTCTAGAGCCCACCAGCTGCAACTACTGAGCCCGCATGCCCTAGAGCCCGCACTCTGCAACAAGAGAATCCACCGCAATGAGAAACCAGCACACCACAACGATGAGTAGCCCTGCTTGTTGCAGCTAGAGAAAGCCCGTGCAAAGTGGTGAAGACCCAGCACAGCCAAAAATAAATAAATTAAAAAAAATAAGTAATTGATGCTGAAAGTCTGACAACTGGCTGAATAAACTGGTACATTCCCACAATGGAAATCATTTAAAGCCAGAATATTTCGACACTTGAAGTGTTCATGATATACAGCAAAATTGAGAACAATCCAGTTTCTAAACTGTGTTCTTTAATATAACAATGTGTTCATGCAGAGAGGAGACCAGAGGGATCTTTGACAGACATGCTCACGGCAATCTGCGTGGCAGGCAAGATGGGAGAAGGCGTTTCTTTCTTTGTGATTTTCTCTATATCTCCCAAGTTTCTTGCAAAGATTATCACTTGATGATCAGAAGGTAAAATGTTATTTTTAAAAAGGAAAACTGATGGGACTTTTTTTCAGCCTTAATCACATTGGTTTCCTTCAAAGCAGATTCTGAAAACCTGGTGGGTCCATGGCCACTGCTCTGTGGTCAGGTGACCCAGGCGTGCCCAAGTACTCTGAGCCCAAAGGCCAAGGGCAGGGTTGCCATGGCAACAAACCCAGATGAAATATAAGTGTTCGGGGCCCTGGAACTGATCTAGGGCTCAGGGTTATTTTCGATTCCTTCCTAGAAGAAGAGGGCGGGGCAGAGGTGGAAGGAGCTCCTTTCTGAAACCTGGAGAGCTGCCTGGGGGAGACGGCCTCTGCTTGTGGTCTGGGCACTCGTCCTAGCCCCCAGCGCCCCCCCAGTGGGCACTCAGAGATGGTTCCTGACTTGGGGGCCAGGCCTTGACTTGGGCAGCACCCTACCTCTGCCCCTGGCCCGTGTCCCATGACTCACTCTCCTTACACTCGAGGGCGCCCCTTCCTAAACCCTCCAGCAAGTGTTCAGCGGCTACATTGCACCTTGGGTTGTGAGCAGGGCTGGTCCCCAGTGTCTGGGAAGGCGTGACCTGGCCATCAAGTCCCCAGCTAAGCCTGACCCTTCTCCAGTGGGGCAGGTCTGGTCCACGGGCAGCCATAAGCACCCAGTAGCACCAATGTCATGGTATACCTGACAAGGCAGCCTGGGCCACCCATGGGAGGGAGTGATTTGACCGTGGTACCCGGCTGTGCGCTCTGCTGGGACTTCTCACTGCAGCAGCCTCTGTCGTAACCTGGGAGTTAAAACTCTCCCCACCAGCTGGGCTGTGAGATCCAGGAGGAAATCACCTTCTGTGGCTTTCTCCTTGGGTCTCCCTCCCCAGTAGAAAGGCCTGACTTCATCTTAACAAATGAAACCGAACATCGCTCTGCATTTTCATCTAAGAGGGCATGCTGTCTGCTGCCTGAGATGCTGGACATCTCTTTATTAATCGGGCCAGCAGGAAGAGGGGGAGAAGACAGAGGCTGGGTTCTTGCGAGGAGTTCATGTACAAACGCTGCCATGCGCCTTAAAGGATTAATTTCACAAGCCTTAAATCGCAGTTTAATTTGAAAACTAATTCAGCCCCATAATTGGCTTTCTGCTCAAATCACTGAGGCTAAAGATTTAAATTCTTAATATTCGGATGACTTTCAAGTATCTGGTGCCATCTGTGCAATAGTCCGTGGCATTAGTCTCAGGGGGACCTCCACCGGCACAGAAATAAAATAAATAAATAAACAGGGCCGACTAATAGAATAATCTATTTAAGCAAAAACTCTGCATTATATAGATGAAGGTTTCTTTGACTTCATTTGCAGCATGTAGATTTCTCTGCTATTTAATATTTTAAAGTGACATAATTTCAAAATTTATAATATAGGGCCTCATGCAGTTACAAGGAGTTAGGAAAATCAGAGATTCCAATTAGAGTTTTTTTTTTTTTTTTTTAGAGTAATCAATAAGGAGGCATCTTTTCTTGGGAGGCTCGAGAGACGCCATGAGACCTGTCTGGCTGCCCCCAGGCGGGAGAGCACAGGCGACTCTGATTTCCAGAGGGAAATGCTGTTGTAAGGACATGGACCCCCAGCTGGCGCAGAGGGGAGAGGAGGGTCCAGCTATGAGGATGGAGCTGTGAGGTCTGTCCTGAGCCCTGTGAGCTTGTTTCCTGATAAGTGGGGGCTGGGCAGGGTGGCAGGAAGTGTGAGACTGGAGGGTCTGCAGGATAAACCTGACCAGGGGTTGAGCCAGATAGCATCAGACGCCGCTGGCCGCTGGGGCACACCGCAGGCCTGGCCGCCTTCCCTCTGCACAGGTGTGGACCCTCCAGGAGGCCTTCACAGAACTGCTGTGCACCCTCCAGGGAGGGTGGGGGCCTGGGCACGGAGGTGCGGTCCCCACCCCCGAGCTGGCCCGTGGCTCAGGCTGAGCTGTCACTGAATCCCACACTTGCTCAGGCACATGGTGGTGATGGAGGAGGTGATGGAACGGACAGGGTCTCTGCCCCGCAAAGGGGAAAAGCAGTGATGACAACAAACTGAGAAAATGCAGTAGTGATAGGACTAGAGTGCACAGGGAGGGGCTCCTGGTGAGAGCGGTGGGGAAGACAGCTCTGGAGAAGCGAGGAGGAGCCAGTGTGCTAGCGGTCAGGGGGAGGATGGCCAGGCTGCGCGCGCAGCCCGTGCAGAGGCCCTGGGGCAGGAAAGACTCCTCCCATCCTAATGGCCTTTGCCCACGCACGCATCAGATACCCTCTGTAGGCCCCTACCTAGCACACCTGTCTTTTGGTTCCCCAACTGGACAATGGGCTTCCTGGAGGTGGCGCTCACGCTTTCCCACCCTGGAGAAGGGGCACCTCACACACAGCTTTTGTGTGTGCTTTTCAGAGGGATGGTTCCCACGCTACACACTGCCCTTCTATCCTGATAGTGAGCGTGATGCTTGGAGGTACAGCAGCCATATTGTGACATCGTGGTGAGAAATCAGAGAGGGAGGCAAAGGGCACAGAGATGGGGAGTCTGCCGGCTTCATGCGCTCATCTAAAACGCCACTTGTTTCAGCTGGGTTTTCTGGGACTTGCGTCCATAGTTATTCCTGACCCAGGCTGGGGAGGGGAGGCAGTTTAGCTCCATGGTTAGAACTGCAGCTCACGAGCCAGATCATCTGGTTTAACTGAACCGAAGCAGGACACTCTGGGACCTCTGCCCCTACTTCCCCGCGCTGGCCCCGCCCCCGC
>SJXQ01007445.1:131225-235472 GCA_006408695.1 Aepyceros melampus
AGACGTTTCAGTAAACACCACACGTTCCTTCACCACAACCACACCCCGTGTGGGTGGACTGGCAGCGCCGCAGCAGGGAGTGTGGTTTGGCGGCGCGTGCTCCCGCGGTGTGTCTTCTTACCTGCTCTTCGCCTCTATTCCCTCCTGCCCACGGTGCCTGTCACGGGGCTGTACACGATTCAGCAGGTTTCCCGTCTGGAGGCCCTAACACGGTGCCCAGCCCCCAGCGGCCCGGGCAGTACTGTTTCCACGGTGGCCGCGTAGTCAGAGCATCAGTGGCAGATGCGCCCACTGCAGGGGAGCCCGAGGCCTCCAGCAGAGAGGCAGGGCCTCCCTGGCCAGGTTCGGGAGCCTGGGAAGCGGTTGGGCTCAGAAGCTGCAGGTCAGGGGGCCCAGAGTTTTTAATCTGTCCTTCTTCTCAAAGAGGCCAAATTCCAAGGAGCCAAACTTGACCTTTTAAAGATGCGGCTGCACCCAGGAGGGGCACCCGGAGGTGCAGGAGAGCACTTGCTTCCGGTGAAGAAAACAGTTGGCCTGGCCGAGGGCCTTCCAGGGTCTCAGCCTCCGCTCTGCAGCGCCACCCCTCAACCCCATGCAACTCTGGGAACAGGACTAGGGTCGTAGGGGTGAGTGGGGGCCCGATGGGGAAGCCTGTTCGGCTGGAAGCAGGGGCTTACAGGGGTTCCTCCAGCTTCTCCTCCTGAACGCCCTCTGCTGCGGCCCACTGGCCAAGGCCCAGCTGTGGCCTCACCAAGGAGGGCCCCTCCCCTTCCCTCTCCTGCGCATCCTCCTGAAGGGGGCAGGGCCTGGAGGAGCACCTGGGCCCAATCCTCCCATCAGCTCTGGGACCAGGCCTCAGCTTGGCTCCCGCTGGCCCAGCCCAGGCTGCAAAACGGCCATCATTCAGCCGTGGCCAATGGGGAGTTTGTGATAATTCAGAACGTCTGAGGTCTAGCTCGGCCATCAGGTGACCTGAGGGATGCAGGAACGTAATGTAGAGGATAGCTGGTTTTAATGGTTCAATCTGAGATTCCATCTGACAATGTAACTTGCTACCAGAGTTGGGAAAATGAACCGATATTTTGAGTAAGAACATTTAACAATAGTAATAATTAATACCCGTTAATAGTAATCACATCATTAACAATAGCACAGGTGTCAGCTGCCTCAGGTGGATGCCTTCAGCTGATTCCACAAGGTTGGTGGTACTATCACCTCGATTTAACGATGAGACAGAGTGAGTGGCCGGCCAAGGCCTTGCCATGCACATGCTGGCCACAGCTGGCCACTGGGAGTCTAAGATGAGTGGCTGAGTGCCATGCGATGACACCTGCCAAGTGCACAGTGCCACCCCGTGAGGATAAGGGGTAGCTGGAGCCGAAACAGCCTTTACCTCTGCTCTACTCAAGGTTTCCTATGGAGCTACCGGCATCCAGGGAGCAAGGGGCTGGCAGATCAATGGATGGGAGCAGAGAACACAGAGCAAACCCGTAAACAAGCCAACTGATTTTTGATAAAGGTACACAAGCAACTCAGTGAAATACAGAAAGCCTTTCCAACAAACAGTGCAGGAACATCTGGGGATCCATAAGCAAAAAATGAACCAGACTAAGTCTCATGCCTTCTACAAAAATCACACAGAAATTAACTCAGAAAAGTCAATGTCCAAAAGTGAATTTGAAGAGTCTATAGCATCCCTGAAATGTGAATATAATGGAGGGGGTGGGGGAAGTGCCTTTCTTGGTTAATAGATGAACAAATTTGAAACATTAAGAAAAAAGAAATTAACTTGGTGTGGACCAAGGACAAAACATAAAACGTGAAACTTAAAACCTTTAGAATGAAGCCTAGAACATATTCAGGACCCAGGGTTTGGGAAGAGTTCTCAATACCCAAGTCCAATCCATCAAAGGAGAGTGAAAAATTGAACTTCATCAAAATGAAAAACTCTTGCTCCCAAAAGACCCCCTGAAGAGCATGAAAAACATGAGTCCCAAGTAGGAGAAATCATCTGCAGACCACACATCTGGCAAAGGGCTTGCATCTCAAATAAAGAATTCTCAAAACTCAGTGATTAGAAAAGCAACCAATTAGAAGATGGACACAAGACATGAAGAGATGGCTCAGCAAGGAGAAGATGCAGATGGCAAGCACAGGAAGGGATCTCCACCATAGTTAGCCTCAGGGAAAGAGAAATAGAAACCACAGTGAGGGACCACTGCACACCTATCAGAACAGCTAACAAGACGTGATGACGCCACCAAATGCTGGTGAGGACACGGAGAAGCATGACTGAGTCCTCAGGCATTTGTCCCAGAGAAATGGAAATTCACATGAAAGTCCACACGGCAGTGGAAGCTCTGGCAGCTTCATTACTGCCCCGAACTGGGACAGCCAGAATGCCCTTCAAACGGTGAATGAGGGCAGGGCATCCACACTGCGGACTTCTCAGCAGTGAAAAGAAATGAGCTTAGGACACACAGTTTGCCTGAATATCCAGAGAATTATACTGAGTGGAAAAACCCAGCCCCCAAAGGTAACATGGGCTTCCCAGGTGGTGCTCAGTTCAGTTCAGTCGCTCAGTCGTGTCCGACTCTTTGCAACCCCATGAACCGCAGCCTGCCAAGCCTCCCCCTGTCCATCACCAACTCCCGGAGTTCACCCAAACCCACGTACACTGAGTTGGTGATGCCATCCAACCATCTCATTCTCTGTCGTCCCCTTCTCCTTCTGCCCTCAATCTTTCCCAGCATCAGGGTCTTTTCAAATGAGTCAGCTCTTTGCATCAGGTGGCCAAAGTATTAGAGTTTCAGCTTCAGCATCAGTCCTTCCAATGAATATTCAGGACTGATTTCCTTTAGGATGGACTGGTTGTTCTAGTGGGAAGGAATCTGCCTGCCAATGCAGGAGATGCAAGAGACATGAGTTTGATCCCCAGGGCAGGAAAATCCCTTGGAGGAGGGTATGGCAACCCACTCCAGTATTCTTGCCTGGAGAATCCCTTGGACAGAGAGGCCTGGCAATCTACAGTCCGTGGGGTCACAAAAGTCGGACACAACTGAATAACTGAGAGCACACTCAAAGGTAAACATACTGCTATGGTCACAATTCTATGAAAGTCTTAAAATGACAAAATCACAGATATGGAGAGCAGGTCAGTGGTTGCAAGGGTACGGACGGTGGGCAGATGGATTGGTGAGCGGGGAGATGGGTGTTAGCCTTCTTAAATATTACTAGGCCTGGCAATCTACAGTCCGTGGGGTCACAAAAGTCGGACACAACTGAATAACTGAGAGCACACTCAAAGGTAAACATACTGCTATGGTCACAATTCTATGAAAGTCTTAAAATGACAAAATCACAGATATGGAGAGCAGGTCAGTGGTTGCAAGGGTACGGACGGTGGGCAGATGGATTGGTGAGCGGGGAGATGGGTGTTAGCCTTCTTAAATATTACTGTCTTGACCGTGGAGGTCATGCGAATCTGCACGCATGATAAACTGCATGGACACACACATTCACATACACACGCGTGCTGAAGTCTGAGTGAGGGCCAGGGCTTGCACCAATGTCACACGCTGGTGTGACCCTGCATCTGTGAAATGTTACCACTGGGGGAGTCGGGAAGGGTCTGTGGGATGTCTCTGTATTACTTACAACTGCATGTGCGTCCACAATCATGTCAAAGTAAAAAGATATTTTAGAAAGACATTTCTTCCAATGAGACCCTATCAGGAAGCACACTGAAGAGTTGCCCGGAGCAGTGCTTGCCTAGGAAGTTCAAGGTCGCCCAAAGCCCGGCCTTCCTGCTTCCTGCCCACCCAGGGCCAGAGATGCCTCTGTTACCCCAGGCCTCAGTAAGCACCAGGTCACAATCATCTTGGGTTTCTTCTCGTCACATCTCAGTTGAACCTTTTTTCTGGGAAACTCTAATTTTGGTTCCACTTTCTGGTGCACTTGAAATAAATGAAACTCCATTTCTTTATGGAAAACATCTATATTACAGATATATTTTTTTATAATTATTATGAATCTGAACTCACGAGCACGGGGTCAATTTCAAAGCCAGGGAAAGAGGATTTTATGGAAAAGACCGCTTTCCTTAAGACCGGTTTTGCTGGACAGAGATGCACGTCCAGCGCCCACGTGTCCTGAGAGCGGGAGTGCAGAGCCGATCCTGCTCGCCTGTGGGCACTATGCGGCCACTCCTGCAGGCACAGCTTCTGCCTGGAGGCATGAGGTGGTCCCCTCAAGGGGCGGCCCAGCAGATCTGGGGGATGCAGAACAGGGGGGCATCAAGGCAAGCTCTGCAGAAAGGGCAGAGTTTGGAAAGGCAGAGGTGGGGTGTGTGCCTGGAAGCGGCGGGGCGCCCACCCAAGCAAAGCTCCAGTGGTGGGACTTTCAGAGGGCGGCCAGCGGACGTGCCTCCCCTTCTCATCTGCAGCCTTGCATGCAGTCTCCCAGGTCTTGGTGGCCCCTGGCCAGTTCCCTCCAGGATTTGGGGCCATGATCAGGAGGGGCCCGAAGGTCCCAGACATGGGGAGGGACTGCTGCTGTGGCCCCCTCTGGGTGGGGACTCAACACGGCAACCACTGCCCCCACGTGGCCATTTATATGAAATACAACGAGAATTTCAGCTGCTCAGCTGGATGTGAGAGTTGGACTATGAAGAAAACTGAGCACCGAAGAATTGATGCTTTTGAACTGTGGTGTTGGAGAAGACTCTTGAGAGTCTCTTGGACTGTAAGGAGATCCAACCAGTCCATCCTAAAGGAAAGCATTCCTGAATGTTCATCGGAAGGACTGATGTTGAAGCTGAAACTCCAATACTTTGGCCACCTGATGCGAAGAACTGTCTCATTGGAAAAGACCCTGATGCTGGGAAAGATTGAAGGCAGGAGGAAAAGGGGACAACAGAGGGTGAGATGGTTGGATGGCATCACCGACTCTATGGACACAAGTTTGAGTAAGCTCCGGGAGTTGGTGATGGATAGGGAAGNTCATCGGAAGGACTGATGTTGAAGCTGAAACTCCAATACTTTGGCCACCTGATGCGAAGAACTGTCTCATTGGAAAAGACCCTGATGCTGGGAAAGATTGAAGGTGGGAGGAAAAGGGGACAACAGAGGGTGAGATGGTTGGATGGCATCACCGACTCTATGGACATAAGTTTGAGTAAGCTCCGGGAGTTGGTGATGGATAGGGAAGCCTGTGTACTGCAGTCCATGGGGTTGCAAAGAGTCGGATGTAACTGAGTGACTGAACTGAACTGAACAGCTGTATGAACCAGAATTGTGTGTGAGGCCCCTGCGACTCAGCAAAGCCAGAGAGGGCTTCATGACATAGAGGGGCCTGGGGGTCAGGGAGGATGTGGGGTGACCTGGGATCTGGCTCCCAGCGGCTGGCTGACGTCCCTGCCGCAAATGCCCAGACCTTTGCTGACTCCTACCCAGCTGAGTCAATACTGAATATATCTTTTCACTTGTTTTCCATTAGAACATGCGTCTGAAACCCTTCATTAGCCTATCATTCCAGAGAATAATGACTAATTTCTGGCGGTAGTTTTTCCTTATCCCACAAAGGCACTGTGTAAAACCTTCTATTATTGTAATTTACTGGGGTGAGGAAAGGACTTATAGAGACTGTTTCCATATCCCGGGGAGCCTCCTGCGTCGAGGAGGTGGGCCCTGCCCTGTCTGGACATGGCCTCCTTGTCCTGGACCAGGGCGTCAAGCCAGGCCCAGTGAGGCGCCATGCAGCTCCATCCTGGCTTTGCACAAAGGGGTTGCATCTCTGGTCCCCTCTGACGGTTGTTCCGGGACCAGAAGTGGAGCTGGGGGCACCCAGGGGCTCCGAAAGTCACCCAACATTTAGTGCAAACAGTCCTGGAAAGGTGTTGAGTGCCCAGGGAATAAAGGGCCAGCCTTCAGCCCGCCCGGGCCAAGTCCAGCGATCCGAGGATGCGCCAATGTCCTGGCTTAAAGGCTTATCAGGATTTCGAGGGGAAGATAAAGCAGTTTGTGTTTTTGTTATCCTAATGAGTAAAGGCAGTCATGCGTTTGGGAAAACTGTCTCATTGATTTGTTTGAAAATAAGATATGGGAGGCTTGATTTGAGGCACCTTCACCCAGTGTCCTGGGTCTTGGGGAGAGAGGACCTGCTGCTTCCATTAACAAGAAAGTGCCCCCCAACCCACCAAGCCCGACGGCCACTCTCCACCCTTCTCCTTAAAGAGCTGGCTGTCAGCAGTCCTTATTTGCTTTCTTTGGTTGTTTGTAGCTAATCTGGCCGCCCACCTGCCCCTCAGGGGCCTGCAGGGCCCAGCTGCCGAGGTTTCTGCAGAAACAATGTCACATTGCTTTCCCTTTGCTGACATTGGGCTGGCCGGAGCCTTCTGATTCTGAGGACAATCAGTTGTAAATGCATTTCACCTTGTGGAAGCAGCAGCCCCGGGAGACGGAGCTGTGACAGTTGCCTCCATGGAGAAGAGATGATAAATGCTTGCTTTCCTGCCCCTCAGGGTGCTGGACGCCTGCTGACCCCTCCTCAGAGGCCCGGGAAGTCTTCCCAGGATGGACACCCACCAGGGCTGGGGAGGGCCAGCCTCTGTGATGTTCAGATGACAGGCAACACCTTTACTGTGTGTATGTTCCCGGTATTGCACAGCGCATCACTCGTGAATCAAAATGATCCTTAGTGTCTCTCAATTTTAAATGTTACCAGAGTCCGAATTTTAGTGGCAGCTTCCAGCAGCCTTTAGCAGGGGCCTCAGCAGTGGTGCTTGGCTCAGCTCCACACTGCCCCCTGCCCCTGCCTGCCCCAAACTGAGTAGTTGTCCTGAGGACAACTGCCCTCCACCCTCCCCCCAATCAGGAGACAGTGTGGGGCTGGGTTTCTCAAACCTTAGCAAGTGCAGAATTACTTGGAGCTTGGCTGCCTCCTCGGGGCCCCACCTGCAGAGTCTGAATCAGCGGGCGGCCACCAGCTATGCATTTATAACACGTTCCCAGGTGATGCTGAGGGATCTCTGAGCTGTTGTGCCAGATCTGCTGGGGATTAATGCCCATGTCCACACCGAGGGGTTGGGACTGCTTGCTCCACTTTCTCAGGCCTTGAGTCCTGTCTGAGCTGAAGGAGGAGGGAGGCGCCCACTTCTTGGTCATTATGGGATCCAGAGACCAGACATTGTAAAGCGGTAGTTATCATTTATGCTGGACAGGAGTCCTTGGGAAGACAGGTCAGCTCTTGGGTCAGCTCTGAGGGGGACCAAAGGCTTCAGCCACACAGCTCACTTCTTCAGGCTGAGGGAGTCAGCCCTCTCAGGTGCTTCCCGCTATGCCCAAATGTGCCCAGGAGGCCTCAGATGGCCAGTCTCCTCCCTGACTGGCCCCAGGACCTTTGCACGTGCTCTCCCTGCCACCAGACTCCCTCCCTGCCCTTCTGAGTGCTGCTTCTGATCACAAGTCAGCGCCTGGTCCACAGGTCACCTCTGCAGAGGAGCCTTCCCTAATCTACAGCCATCCCCATGATTCAGCACCCAGGGGGCTCCTGAGCCAAATTGTCACCGCAGGGGCTCTGCTCCCTTGTTTCGGCCCCTCTGTCTGTGCCTGCCCTGGACTGTGAGGTATGTGGAGCAGGATGCCCCTCCCTAGGGCATGCAGTGGGTGCTAAAATAAACCACAGGTGATGAGTCCCAGGTGTCATCATGGTGGCAGGGGCTGCGAGTCCCTCCTCGGGAGTGTCCCTCCCTTGGGGCTCAGGGCTCACCTGGCTTGGAGCCTTCGTCCACGGACCCGTTGTACACCTGGTTGAGGAACTCGGGGCGGTTGTCGTTCATGTCAATGACATAGATGTACAGGTCGATGGGGTTCTCCACCTTGTTGCCGTTCATGTCCACAGCATGTGCTCGGAGCTAGAAAGAAAGCAACATATGCTGTCAGGGCAAGCAGCTGCCCCCAGTGGGATGCGCCTGACCCGAAGCCTTGTGAACCACCAAGAGCAGATCTCCTGTGACCTACAGCCCTGGGGTGGGGCTACAGAGCAGTTCAGGGACCTCTCAAAGGGCACCTGGGGAGTGTGGGGTGGGCTTGGGACATGTCATGAGCCTGGGTTCTCTCGTCTGTGGAAATGGGAGGTGTCCTGGGAGGGCGAAACAGGGCGACCATGGGAGCTGGAGGCTGACCCGAGGGTCCACGCTGATATCCATCCCTTCACCACTGATGCTGAGGACTCATGTCTACCTAGAGCAGCTACAGAAAGGCCGTGTGTGCTAATGGGGTGGGGGCTTAGGCCCCTTGCTGCCAGGAGGCCAGGCCTGGGGGAGACCCAGAGAGGAGACACAGTGGGTCCTTGAACTTGGGCATCCACTTTGAGTCTACCCTGTTGGCCATTCACACTCTGGCTTATCTTTCTTGGGGCAGCAGAGAGGAAATGGGTCTAGGGGCCCTGGGGTGGAAGGCCCCACTCTGTTGAGGAAGGGGCTCCAGGGAGCTCCATCTGGGAACAACTCATGGTACAAAGGGTAGGTACTCCAACTTGGGCTGAAGGGCCCACAGAGGGTGCTCAGACTCCCCTCTTCGATTTTGGATTTTTATCTTTTATTCATTCATTCACTCATTAATTCATTCGCTCAGTCAATATCTATTGAGGGCCCACCTGTGGCAGGCACTGGCTGTGCCCTAGTCCATGGCTCCATGAGATCCGGGGCTTCCCTGGGACTTCTCATGCAGGAGATGGCCCCTGAGAAGGCATGTGACTGCAGTGGCCCATGGGGTGGGGAGGAGGCCAGGCGGGCCTCTCGGAGGAGGTGATGCTGGAGCTGAGCCCTGGACGAGGGGCCCGAAGGACAGCACGCATGGGCGGTGCAGAGTGGCTGAGCCACAGGCAGCAGAGCAGGCTGGAGTGGGGCCATGGGGGCCCTGAGACTAGATGGGAAAACCACACTTGGAGGTGGAAGGGGCCGACCTGTCTCTCCAGACCAACACTGTGACTGTCACACAGCCGTGCCCTCATCTCTCTGTGGAAACCATGTCACCCTCGAAACCAAACACACTGGACTGCAGGATCCTTATGCCAACAGGTCAAGGGTCCCAGAGGAGCCTCCAGCAGGAGGGGTCTCTGAGCTGGGGGCTCCGCCCAGTCATCAGGCAATCCCCTTGGTGCCCTGTGACCCCAGCCGCTCTGCCAGCCCTGGGGGAGGGGAAGGTGCCATCCATGACTGCAGGAGGGGCCTTGACCTATCCACAGCCTCGGCCGACACCCCTGTGTAGAATTTTCCCCTTGAAACCATGTGTTTGAGGGGAGCTCAAGGCGGGCTTCATGGAGGACACGATCCGTGTCATCACAAGGAGACAAGCGAGCTCAGGTTCCTGGGAGCTGCAGCCTGCAGAGCCATGCAGCTGCCCCCTTCAAGACAGATCAGCTTGAAGCATCACGTTTAAACATCTCAGGATGGGGTGCTGTGCGGTTGCTTTTCCCAGCCAACCGCTCCCCAACAACCCCCGCCATCGGGCCCCTGCTCCTGGAGCCCAGTTTGCACCTTCCTGCTGTGGAAGTCCTCCCGTGGGCAGCCAGTGTGTGCTTGCTAAGTCACTTCAGTCGTGCCTGAATCTCTGTGACCCCATGGACTATAGCCCACCAGGCTCCTTTGTCCATGGGGATTCTCCAGGCAAGAATACTGGAGTGGGTTGCCATGCTCTCCTCCAGGGGATCTTCCCAACCCAGGGACTGAACCCAGGTCTCCCACGTTGCAGGCAGATTCTTTACTGTCTGAGCCACCAGGGAAACCCAAGAATACTGGAGTGGGTTGCTGTGCCCTCCTCCAGGGGATCCTCCCACAGGCAGCTGGGCCATCCTTCATCTTGTCAGATGCGGCCAGGCAATAAGGCGCCGAGCCAAAGGTTGAGGAGGCTTTGAAAAAAGTAATTCTGAGCTAAAATTAAAGTTATTATCTTCTAACTAAAGTGACACCCCGGTTGGGCCGCTATCTTTAGCAGCAGGAGCAGGCCGAGTGGAGCTCTCGATGGAAAGTGGTTGGCAGGGTCTCCTCATCCCCCTGCAAAAGCTTAAAACAACATTTGATAGATTCTGTTGGAAATCTCTAAAAGCCCACCACCCCTCCCCTCCATCTCGCAGGCTGGACACACAGCTGCAGGCTTGGGGATGGGGGTCTGTCTTGGCGTTGGAGACAAGAAATGCTTTGTGACTTGGAGATAAGGAATGTTCTGAGACTTGCAAATCTGGGTGTCTTGTGCAGAGTAAATTTCCTGCGATGCACTGTGCAAGCCTGCCGTGTGCGGGGTCCTGTTGTCTTCCATCAGCCCTGCACTGGCTCTGGCTGGGAGTGCCCTGAGACCTCCACAGGCGCTGCCTCACCTCGTTGTTCACAAGAACCATGAGGTGGGTCTGTTGGATCTCTGTTCACAGGCAGGGAAACGGAGGCTAAGGAAGATCCTGCCCAAGTTGACCGCTCGTGGCCCCGACAACAAGGCTTCCTAAGGAAGCCATGAAGGCGGCCTCTGGGGAATCGCCTTGCAGAGCAGACAGTGATGCTCGTCTGTCTCGTGATCACAGGCTTCACACAGTCACCTCCAGTGACCCATGTCCACGGTCTTTCAACTCCCTCTCGGGTGGGAGATGCTGCTCCACCCCCTCAACAGCCATGATGACGGGGGGACTCAGGACAGGATTAAATGGCACCCATCGAGGGAGCAGAGAGGACTCTGGGATGTGAGGCGCAGGTTCCAGGTGGGAAGGTTACAGGGGTCACCCCGTGATCGAGTCACGTCATGTGGGGGGTTGACTTTAGTGGCAAGGAAACAGTCTGGGTGGACAGAGGTAACTAAAATCAGAGCCCCACTAAAATCGTGGACTCTAAAATCAAAGCGATTCTCTGGTCCGCAGCAGGCGAGGAATTGGGGAGCTATCTCTCAGTCCACAGCCAAGTGGATCTCCTTTTCCCAAACGTGTCTCCTGCCTTCCCAAGGTCTGGTTTGGGGATGCAGGGAGAGGGGGTGTGGTGCTCTTGGGATCGAGCTGCTCTTGGGGTGCCCAGGGCTGGGGGGTCTTCAGAATGGACAGTGACACCCGGGTGTGGCTCTGAGCCTTTTGCACTGAGGTGCAGAAGGGGCTGGGAGGCCCAGACGGCCACGGGATGAGGCCCACAAGTCCTCCAGCTTCAGCCTCCTGTCTGTCCCACTTCACAGGAGGCGAGTGTGTGACCCTCATAGTCATTCGGGCCTTGTACTCAGAAGGGTCTGTGTGTGGTTTAACGCTCGGCCATCATCATCTTAAAACAGGTAGTAAGCTCAGAGGGCCCCCATTTCATCTTGTGCTGGACTCAGAAATTCTGCAGCCATCCTGGGCTTGGAGCTGAGCAGTTGCGAGAGGAAAGCCTGTGACTTAGAGGGGCCTGCCCGCCCCCAGTGGTGGGTTCTGTTCTCCGCCAGGGGATGTGCTATGGACAAGCCTGCCCGTGTGGAGCCTCCCTTCTCAGGGTTCCCATCTGGCACTGCAGGCTGAAGCCAGTGAGGTCAGTGCTGGTCCGTAGATGACACAGGGCGGAGGCTGTGACTGCGTCCCCCTCACCTGAAGGTCTTTGTGAACACAACCCGGGAGCTGGGAGTTCCGATGCCCTGGCTGTAGCCACAGAGGCAGCCTCACCACGTGCTGGGCTGTCCTGAACACCGCAGGGATGGTCACCCTGAGTCCTCAGAACACACGCTGAGGCAGCCTGTTTCCCCTTTGCAGGAGAGCATGGAGGTCGGAGGGATTAAGGGCACAGGTCTCAGCTGCTGGGTGGGGCTGCCCAGCCCTGCCCAGCCCTGCCCAGGTCTGGCTCCAGCCCCCGCCTTCCGCAGGTGCAAATGCTCATCCCACGAAGAGGAAGCAAAGCCCAAAGGGGGTTGGACGCCAGCGCGGGCGGCGTGAGAGCCGTGCACCCACCGAGCTCTAGGGCCAATTGTGTGCCGCCAGGCCAGGAGGCCAAGTGGAAAGCGGTGGATGGTCCCTTTAACTGAGCCTCACAGCCTTCACTTTCTCATGGTTTTTTTCTCTCCACTGGCAGCTCCCCATGAAAGCAGCAGTGCTCGCTCAAAGCTGCCTTTGGGCTCACAGAGGAAGGGGCAGATGGGCTGGGGATGTGTGTCCAGAACTGAGAGGTGGCAGTGACATGTCAGCTGCATGACCCCTTCCCTAGCAGAACTCCCAGCAGGTCACGTGGTCCTCGGCTTCTGACCAGCGGCTCCCCCATTGTGTCCCAGACCCTCCCGGCATCACCAGGGACACGTTACCAAAGCACATTCTCGGCCCATCTGCTCTGTGAATTGCACAGCCCGGGGAGGCGCCCCACAGGCAGGTGGGCTTTTCTGTTATGGACTTTGGTTTGCACTCCCCTCCAACCCCCCACCCTTAGGAGCCCGAGTCCAGGGACACTCACGTGGTAGGAGGCTCGTTCCTCCCGGTCCATGGGCCGCGTGACGTACATCCGGCCGGACATGGAGTCGATGCTGAAGACCTCCATGGGGGGCTGGTCAGCGCCCACGCCTGTGATGCTGTATCGGATGGGGATGTCGTTGTCCTTGTCGGACCGGATCTGGAAGGGGGAGCAGATGGGGGCGAGGGAAGGTCAGGCTTCTTACACAGACCTTACACTCATCCCACTGGATGGCCTCACATGATGTCTCTCTCAGGGGCATGTGAGGCCACAGCCAGCCCTGGGTCCACTCTGGAGACCAGAAGGGCAGGTGAAGCCAGGGGTTCACTGAGAGCTTGTACTACATGTCCGGTGAGCCCACCAGGTGACAGGGAGGAGGGGACACAGTATTCCAAGAGGAAAGGGTCTGCAGGAAGCTTGGCAGAGGTGAAGATGCCCACGGTAGAGCCTGAGTGATGGTCTGAGATGGCTGAGGACCTGGCACAAAGGGCCCTCACGTCAAACCTCCGGAAAGACGGGTGCGAGGACACAGGTCACTGCGTGGGGATTTTAGGGAAAAGGTCAGCGCCCAAGACACTTGTGCCCCCAAGTGACTGTCTGTGCAGAGAGGCAGTGGACTTTGGATGTGCAAAGACACAGAAAATGTCCCCCGTTCCTGCTCTCGTCCTCCTGCCCTGCCCTGAGAGGGGGTCACAGCAAAGACCTCAAGAACAGGGCTTGCCTTGGAAATGCGCCCCTCCCCCACCAGCATCTGGACACAGAAACACAGCCCTGAAAGATGTTGTCAATGTGGTTACAGAGCTGAGTACAGGCACAGTGTTGACAGAAACTGTATATTGTGGAAAACAACAACTTAATAATGGTGAAAAGTGAAAATGATAGTCACTCAGTCATGTCGACTCTTCGTGGCCACATGGACTGTAGCCTGCCAGGCTCCTCTGTCCATGGGATTCTCCAAGCAAGAAGACTGGAGTGGGTTGCCATTTCCTCCTCTAGGAGGTCTTCTCGACCCAGGGATAGAACCTGGGTCTCCTGCATCGCAGGCGGGTTCTGTATCATCTGAGCCACCAGGGAAGCCCAAGAATCCTGGAGTGGGTAGCCATTCCCTCCTCCAGAGGATCTTCCCGACCCAAGGATCAAATCTGGGCCTTCTGCATTGCAGACAGACTCTTTACTGTCTGAGCTACCAGGGAAGCCCCCAATAATGGTGATCTGGGTCCCACATCTAAAGTAAGCTAGCAAAGCCTGAGAGTTGGGTAAGAAACGGAAAGAACAGAGAAAAAAAATGCACAGTTCTGTGCTTTATGTGGGTTAGGGGTGGACTATGCGGACAGCACCTCACTTTTGACCAGATCCTTAGATAAATGTCCGACTACAGGAAACGGCAAGGACACCCGCAGAATCACACATGAGATGCACGTCCTTCATTCAGATGAAGCAGAGGTCCTGGGCACCACGGGGCAGCTGATGGGCAGGATACCACGTAGGACAACAAGAGATTGTAAATAAGCCACAGGGGCATGAAAGGAATAGCTGATGGGGCCAAATTAAGATTACATAAACTCTGAATACACCTTTAGAAAAGACAGTTTTTAACAATCAAAGCCCAGGGGACCATGCAATATCTTACCAAACAATGGACCACAAGAACCCTTAAGAAATCCCACAAAGCAAAACCGGCCAGGACTTTGCACCGGAAGAATACAATTAGCATTTAAAGATGACTTTCAAAAAGATGTTTTAGAAGACATTCTGAAGCAACCACGGTTAAGAGTCAAAACTGCATTTAGAGGTGATTTAAAAATAGTAATGGCAATGAAACAGCGAAACCCAAGGAATTTGGCCAGAGACTGAATCAAAACAAGCCCTTAACTTCAAATATTTTCATCATTAAAACAGAATTACAGTGAATGAGCTGAGCATTTATATCCAGAAGGAGAGGAATGACAAAGCAGGGTATGGTGAACACCCGCGTAATTAAGACGAACGCAGAAATTTCTGAATCTGAAAACAGAAAAGTTGGAAGGATTGATAAATAGATGCAAGAGCTGCACTCTGGGGAAAAAAATTCATAAGAAATAGATGTACCTTTGGCAAGCTTAAGAGGAAAAAATAAGACTTAAAACATCTATTTTATTCTTTATATTTTATGCGAGCCAAGTTGAAAATCCTGATGAACGGGTTATTTTTTGAGAAAATATAAAATTTCACAGTTGGCTGAAGGAAGAACAAACGTGAAGAGACTGCTAATTCTTCAGGAAATTCCTCGGCAAAGGGCTCGAGGGTCAGGGGAGCTCACCTAGGAGGTGTTTAAAGTCTTCCATAGAAGAGGACATATAGAAAAGACACCTGCCCTAGCTTTACAAATCCTCCCTGGTACCGTTCTCCTAAGACCACAAAGTGAGGAAACTGCAGAGCACTCCCCCAGGTCGGCAGAGGTGTGATGGTCAGCGTGGAGACACCAGCGGGTGGGGTCAACCCGCCAGAGCCGCCTTCATCAGTTGAGCAGAAGGACCCGGGTGGCCAGAGAGAGTCCTGGCTGGGAGTCACTGCCTGGCAACCTCCTGAGAGTCACGCCAAATGAGACCAGACTCCCTTTGCAAACAAATTGGTTTTACCATGATTATCTGATTATCTTAGAAATGGGGGTGATTATAGAGAGAAAAATTAGGTTTTGGTAGAACTCTGTTCCTTGAGATTCTAGTCCTGTTTGTGGTCTTTGAGGTTTTATTTTTTACGTGTAACTGTTGCAGCTCTTACCTGTAAGTGGACTGGATTTGACTTCTATTTCCTCAAATATCTGGCTACACGGTTCCAGACCAATGCTTCCAATATCCTCCTGCCCTTCTGACTTGGAATCACTAAGAACTGTGCTGCTGTGCTCAGTTGCTCCGTCGTGTCCGACTCTTTTCGACCCCATGGACTGTAGCCCACCAGGCTCCTCTATCTGTAGGATTTCCCAGGCAAGACTACTGGAGTGGGTTGTTATTTCCTCCTCCAGGAGATCTTCCCAACCCAGGGATTGAGCCCGAGTCTCCTGCATTGGTAGGCAGATTCTTTACCTGCTGAGCCAACTGGGAAACATTAAAGTGAAGCTGCCCTTTTCCCAAAGCCCTGCAAACTAAGGCTGGATGAGTGGGAGTGAACTTCAGGAAAGCACCTGAAAGAGCTCATGCACAGACAGCCTGCATGCCTGCTGCCGTGCCAATGACCACTCAAGGTTCCCCAGACAAAACACGATCCCACCAGAGGCATCCAGACCTCAAAGATGCTGGGCACTCGCCATCCAGAAATGTTCTCGACTGGCTGCCTCCCACCCCAGGGCTCGGAAACAGGTCTGGTCTAACCAGTAACTTTGGTTTTCTTTGGCTTTCATAGAGATGCCTCCTATCATAACCTGATGGTACGCCTGCCCTGAAGCCTGCCCGCAACCCCGCCCCTTGAAATGAGACAACAACTGTTTACTGAACTGACCTCCTCTCAGGGCTGACAGATGGGGTCAGGGAGATGGAGCAGCCTGCCAGCCTGGCTTCCAAGCCTAGAAACTGCTTGGCGGAGTGTCAAAGGCAGGGATGAGGGTTAGTGTGAGGCCCCTGCCATGTGCTGCTGGTTGTAGTGACGTTTGTGCTGCGGGCACTTGAGAACCACCAGCTGCCCGAGGGGCTTTCTCTCTGAGTTCCCTCATCTGCCTGGAGAAGAGCCTCAGAGGGGCTCAGGTGTCACAGCGCCCCCTCCCAGGAGTGGGGATTATCCATCGAGGAACATCACTGCTACCAGTCCTGGAAGGGGGCCTGGAGGAGGGCAGACCTTCACATGACCACACCTCGCAGCTCTCCTCCGAGGGCCATCATCTTTCCTACAAGTCACTTTGTCTCCCCCTTTCTCTGGGTTGGGAAGATCCCTTGGAGAAGGGAATGGCTACCCACTCCAGTATTCTTGCCTGGAGAATTCCAAGGACAGAGGAGCCTGGTGGGCTATAGTCTATGGGGTCGCAAAGAGTTGGACACAACTGAGTGACTAACACTTTCACTTTCACTTCCTCTTAAATCTGAATTCTAAGGCATCTTGGGGAGCTGCTCATTTTTCCCTGGGTCTCCCCGATGTGTACATGAGGCACACATGTTAACAAACTTCTGTTTTTTTCTCCTTTTGTTTACCTGTCTTTTATTACAGCGATCTCAGCCAGGAGCTCAGAAAGGGGAGGGAAGTTGACTTTTCCTTCCCTACACGCCTAGCAGGATTTACATCAGAAACTAAGGACAGCTTTTTCTTGGGCAGCTGATCTCTGTAGCTTGACAACCACCACAGGATGGTCTCTATGGAGGTGCCTCAGAGATTTGATAATGAACATCCTTTCCAACTGAATTTGGACCGTTAGCACAAGCCATCCCCGAGAAAACTCCACTTCTGAGAAAATTCGGCTTAATAGAGAACTACTTTCCTAAACCAGCAGTGACTGTTTACGTATCGGAGGCGACCCCACCAGGGCAAGAGCGTGGGGGTAGGGACACTGGCCACCCTATCTCCTTTTGTTTACCTGTCTTTTATTACAGCGATCTCAGCCAGGAGCTCAGAAAGGGGAGGGAAGTTGACTTTTCCTTCCCTACACGCCTAGCAGGATTTACATCAGAAACTAAGGACAGCTTTTTCTTGGGCAGCTGATCTCTGTAGCTTGACAACCACCACAGGATGGTCTCTATGGAGGTGCCTCAGAGATTTGATAATGAACATCCTTTCCAACTGAATTTGGACCGTTAGCACAAGCCATCCCCGAGAAAACTCCACTTCTGAGAAAATTCGGCTTAATAGAGAACTACTTTCCTAAACCAGCAGTGACTGTTTACGTATCGGAGGCGACCCCACCAGGGCAAGAGCGTGGGGGTAGGGACACTGGCCACCCTGACCATGATGGTGGCTTCCTACCTGATACACTGGAGGATGGGGAACAGAAAATGTCAGGAACAGTCGGCAAGAAGGAGGTGATGCCTCATCACACAGGCGTCAGTGACCTGGGCTGCTTGGGTGTTGACCAGGGCCTCCGGGAGAGGAACGGGCTTGTGCACACATGGGCATGTGCACACACGGGCATGTACATGCAGGCCGCGCACACATACGGTATGCACGCATACGGGCACGCACGCACATACAGGCTTGCACACACTTGGGCCCGCACACATAGGTCCTCCTGCTTTCTGGGCTCCGCCTCCCTCTCATCAGGTCAGGCTCCTCTGCCCCTTGTCTGCCCTAAGCAGGAGCACTGGCCATTGTCTAGCTGGACACCTGTCTGCACCCCCAGGCTCCAAGGGGCTCCCTTCACTCTATCAGTGCTCCCCACCTCCTGCTGGAGGTGAGCGGTCCCAGCCGCCCACCTTCTGCCAGCTCCTTGGCTCCCAGTGCTGTGCGTCCCGGACACAAGGCTCTGGCCTGTCGGCATCACACATCCCCTCTCTGTCCGCCAGGGATGGTCCTTCAGACAGAACCACATCTGACCAGCCCTGTCTGAGGCACTGAGCGGGGAGGAGTTTTGACCCGACTCCATTCCCTGGAGTTGGTTTGTAGAAAGAGGGTCCTCCCTGGCCGAGCTCCCTCATCTCCAGATCTGGGGGGCAGAGAGGTGCCTGCGCCTGATCGATTGAGGGCAGAAGGGAACTGAGAAGCTGAGCAGAGACTCAAGCCAGTTCTTCCTCCCAGGAGCCTGGAAGATTCTAGAAAGGCTGGTGAATTCAGAGGCTTGCTTTGAGTTTAGCTTAAGAGAAGAGGACGTGGGGTACACAGGAGGGCCCCCGAGGACAGCGGTTGAGCTGAACTGGATGAAGAGGGGCGTGTGAGCTCCTAACAGTCCTGCAGAGACACCGCCGGCCTGCACCCTCCCAGCCAGACTGCCCATCCTTCACGGGGAAATTTAATTATGAAACTGCTGAAAAGAACCCGCCACACATTTAAAGATTTTGATTTTTTGCAAAGGAATCTCATTACATCCTGACCATCAGGCCACATTCCCCTAATTCTCCAGGTGCTGTTCAGCGGCGTATCCTGAAATACACGTTGAGTGCGCCCGGGGCTCTCAGGATGCCCTCAATTCTCCCATAGTTTACCGTGTTAAGAAGAAATACTGTGTGAATGAATTCACCAGATCAGGCGAGAGCGGTTTCTCCTTGATTTGTGGCTGGAAAATGAGAAAAACATCCCAGCGGCGTCCGGCAGGGCCGTGAATAAAGAATGGAGACGGCTTTTCCATCACCCGTCCTAGTTTTATGACGCCACCGAGGATCATGCTGTTTTGCATTTGTATGAAAGGACAGAACAGATGGTAAAAGGTTAGTTTAAAGTGATGTCTACATTAAAATAACGTATGGTGCCTGGCCATTGTGCTCACCCAGGGACCTCGTTCTAGGGCTGACTCCATCCTCCGGAAAGGCTGCCTGGATGGTAGGATTCCGGCAGAATCTCCCCCAAGGAGGAAGTATTATCCTAATTTCAAATGAACTTGAAACTGGAGAAAAGTCACCCTGTGTGGTCTTGTGAATTGCGAAGGCCTTGGAGGTTTATCCCAAGAACTGAAGGAGTGGAGAATCCTATGGATGCAGAGAAAACCTCACCCCAGGAGGGGAAGGGACCTGTTATCCCTGGGACCCTCATTGTTGGCTGGGCACTCCCCACCCCAGTTGTTTCAACAACGTCTTCACTCGGCCCAGACGGCCTGTGCTGTGCGCCAGGCCCCCCTGCGCTGGACGGACATGGTCCTGCCCTCATGTGGTTCATGCACCAGACTGCACGTGAGCTCAGTTGCTGTCATGTCCTACACTCTGTGGACCCCTGGACTGAAGCACACCAGGCTCTTCTGTCCATGGAGTTTCCCAGGCAAGAATACTGGAGTGGGTTGCTATTTCGTCCTCCAAGGTATCTTCCCAACCCAGGGATTGAACCCACATCTCCTGAGGCTCCTGTTGGCAGGTGGATTCTTTACCACTAGCACCACCTGGGAAGTCTCATGGACCAGAGGGATTAGATTTAAAAAGTGACAGCCAGTCAGTGCAGAATTATAAGGTGACAATTATGAAATGGGGAAAGAACAGGGTCTGTGAGAGACTCTGGAAGGACTTGAGGGCAGAGGGAATCTTTGAGAAAGTCCAGTTAGAATTGTGTGGTTTTGTCTACTGTGGTATGTGATTCCTGGACAGGCACACACAGATAGAGTAACACACCCAAACATATGCACAAATGACACATGCATAAGTACACGTACACACACTGACACACACACGTGTGTGCACGCATGCACATGACTGGATGTCTCCGCCTTTCTGCTCTAAACCTCTTGGAAGGCGATGTTATTCTGCAGCTTAATGGCTTTGCCTCTAATAAGGCCTCCCTGACCCCGTCTCTGTGTTTTAAAAGATGCTCTCAAAACCCTTAGGATCAGGATCTTCCACAAGGATGTAATTCTTTGGTGAAGTGTTTTAGCTCTTTCTCTTCGTGTGACATTAAACCCAGGGATCTTCCCAGGAAAGCAGATTGCAAGCTCTCATTTTCTTTACCTGGTGGGAGTTTCGAGTTGCCAGCAGCAGCAGAGTGAAAAGCCCTGAATCGTGACCGCAGATGCTTCGTTCCCCGCCTACCTCGGATTTGAGGCAGGCCAATCTGAACTTGGCCGTGACTGCAGCCAGCCAGGAGAGACAATTTCTTTTAAAATCTGACTCTCATGAGAGTCGAGAGGTAAGAACATGATTACACCTAAACGCATTTCAGCTTCCGTGACCTCACTGGTCCTCATGCCAGCTCTCGACGCTGGGACTCCTGGAGTCTCATGCTGACAGAGAATCTACATTTTCTCAGGCTCTGTGTCTGTCCTCTTGTCTGCTTTGCAGGGATGGCTCCCCGTCTCCCATCTCCTCCTCCCTGTCCCCTACTGCCGAGCACTAAGGCTGCCTCACAGCCTCCTGGGCCGTGGGGACACAGACACCCTGCCTGACCCCAAGGATGGCAGGTGCAGGCCTAGCACCGCACACACAGTAATCACCGACCGAACAAATGAAACAAGGACATGCTGCCCGGGGGGTGGGGGCAGACATGCAAACCGACGGCCAGGGTCACAGCCAGGTGCTGTGGGAAACCAAAGTGGGTGGGAGGCCCTCTTCCTGGAGGAGAAACGTCTTCTCTGAGCCAGGAGGGAGGAGGCAGTGGGCGCTGAGGGAAAGGTGGGGGGAGAGCCTGAGGGGGTGTCAGGCGTGGCAGGGTTCTAAGATCCTAGGTGGGAGGGAGACGGTCCAGCCAGTCCCGTGCCTACTGTCTGACAGTGAAGAAACAGCAGGGAATCGTGGAGTGGGAGAAAAGCAGGAGGGAAAGTCAGGGGAGAAGAGATCACCCCTCCCCAGGCGCCAGGAGGAGGGGAGGCCCACCCTTACTCTGCCCCTCTCCAGGGTTGGAGGAGGGGTNGTGAGCGGATGGGGTGGCAGCCTGCCCTCCACTGTGTTTATCCCACATCCTCACTGTGTCTTGAATGCCTGCAGCTGGGACGAGCTGCCCTGTGAAAAGCAGGGCCCAGGAATCTCCCCTCCTCACCCCTGTAGCTCCTTAAGGACCAGTAAAGGGAAGTCCCAGGATGTCGGCCCCTGACTGTCGGGTCCAGTCCCTTCTGCAGATAGGGAGACCAAGGCCTGAGAGGCCGAGGACTGGACGAAGGTTTCACAAGCCATCAGGGTTCGAGGGCAGAGTTTCAGGCCTGGTCTTGGTCATGTTGCCTTCCTGGGAAGCTTCATGGGGCAGAAAGTGAGGCCGAGGAAGCTGTGCCCACTTGTGCAGACAGGACAGGGGGCCCAGGAGGTCTCTGTGTCTCCTTAGGGTCACTTGACCCCCGATGCAGACTCAAACTCTGGGTGTTGTGCTCACTCTGGTCAGTTCTGCAAATCTGCTGGGATTGCTGAAATGCTGTGTGTTTTAAAAAGACACCACCTCACACCAGTCAGGACGGCCATCATCAAAAAGTCTACCAACAGTAAATGCTGGAGAGGGTGTGGAGAAAGGGGAACCCTCTTGCATTGTTGGTGGGATGTAAACTGATACAGCCACTATGGAAGACGGTGGAGATTCCTTAAAAGCCTAGGAATAAAACCACCATATAACCCAGTACTCCCACTCCTAGATATATACCCCGAGGAAACCAAAACTGAAAAAGACACACATACCCCAGTGTTGATTGCAGCACTGTTTACAGTAGCTAGAACATGGAAGAAACCTAGATGTCCATTGACAGATGACTGGATAAAGAAGCTGTGGTACATATATGCAATGGAATATTACTCAGCCATAGAAAGGAACACATTTGAATCCATTCTAATGAGGTGGATGAACCTAGAGCCTATTATACAGAGTGAAGTAAGTCAAAGAAAAATATAAATATCACATACTGACACATATGTATGTAATCTAGAAAGATGGTGCTGATGAATTTATTTTCAGGGCAGCAAAGGAGAAACAGACTTAGAGAACAGATTTGTGGACACGGTGGGGAGGGGAGGAGGGAAGGGTGAGATGTATGGAGAGAGTGACATGGAAACTTACGATACCATTTGTAAAATAGATGGTCAATGGGAATTTGCTGTATGACTCGGGGAGCTCAAACAGGGGCTCTGTGACAGGCTGAAGGGTGGAATGGGGAGGGAGATGGGAGGGAGGGGACATGGGTGTACCTGTGGCTGATTCTTGTTGATGTAAGACAGAAAACCACAAAATTCTGTAAAGCAATTATCCTCCAATTAAAAATAAAAGTCACTGTGGCTCTAAGGCCCAGGACTGGAACCTGACTTCAGGTGCTGTTGAAAGCAGTCATGAAACTGTAACTGAGTTCTGCATCAGGCACTGTTAGCTTGCAGCAAAGTTTAATTGAAAAGCCCTCTGCCCTGGCGCTGGGCGAGCAGTGAGATCTGGCCAGGATAAAACCATTCTTAGCGCGTGATGGGACAGACCTGGGGCCGGGGCTGAGTGAGAGTCCAGATTCCCCCCGACTCTGCACTCCTCCCTGATACGTGAATATGACTTTAAGAGGCTTGACAATGTTTGTGTTTCTCGCATTTTACAAAATACTTTCCAGGCATAGTGAAATTCAGCTTCCAGTTATTTTCAATTAGGTTCTTGTAATGAGCAGAAAAACCCAGAATATGATGGGGAAAGGCATTTGTTGTGTAACACTGACACTGTTATACATTTCCATTCACAATTACTTGGAATTTTACAAATCATGAAAAAAATCCCTCAAAGTCATATGAATATTAATAACAGCCATGAATATGTTCTTACAAAATTTGCCTGGTGGGGAAGAGTGAATTAGATGCTTCTCAAAAGTGTCCTTCAGGTTGTACCAAATTAACAAAGACAGGTAGCTTCTTAGTTCTGGGTATGGGACAACAATAAGACATTATTGCTGAAGATTGGAGTGGGACAGGGTCCACTCGCGACTCTTTTGGCAACAGAGGCCTGATTTTCTTTGGGGAGCATTGTTCCCCATTGTCTTGGTCAGGTCAAGGTGTCAGTCAAGTCAGGGGGTTGTCAAGACTCCCTGCCTTCCCCCAGGCAACAGGCAGGCCCATGAGCTGAGCTGGCCAATCAGCTTGGCTCTCAAGTGTGGACGCTAAGGTAAGAAAGAGTCGGGGCCGGGAAATGTGGCTGGAGCTCCCCCCTCCTTGCGGGGCCATCTCCCTATCAAGACCAGAGCACTGGGCCACCTGCTGGCCAGCCTTCCCTTCTGTTCGTGAGCAGCCCAGGCACTCCTGGCATGTTCCTTGGAGAGAGGGACCTGAGTGGATCCCCCCATTGCGTTAGGTTAAACCTCTGCCTGACCCAGACGTAGACAGAGGGGCCAGGCAGGGAAGTGCTAAGCAGAGGGCAGCATCCCCGAGGTGCCAAGGCCCCGCCTATACCCTGTCCCCTTGGAGGCTCTCCTGACCATTCCGTCCTGTTTAGAGTGGAGCTCCCTACAAGTAGAGACGGGGATGGGGCTCCCATCTGAGTGGTCACCTGCGAAGAGCCTGGAGGAACAGCTTGGCCTGGGGTCCCCCCCGGGGGACCCTGCAGTGTGGAGAGGTAAGTCTTGGGGCAAAGAGATGGCCTCCGGGGGCTGCCCAGGTGAGGAGGGGTCTGTCCTCTCCAGCCAGCCATCAGGGAGGTTTAGTGCGCCTCTCATGCCTGCCTCCTCACCTCCTCAGCCCCTGCATGGCCAGCGTTTTCTTGTCTGTGTTTTTGCTGACCGGCCCCTTTCTGTCCAGGAGGTGCTCAGGAGGGAGGGCCATGTGGCTTTCAGCAAACTGTAGCTTAACTCACAGAGCACCCGGTCTCTAGTGGTGTTCAGTGGACACAGGGGACCGGGACCACCTCCCGGAAGATCGAGGGCTCTGAACACAGTCTGGGCTTCCCTGCAGACTCTTGAACTTAATGGCTACCAGGGGCTGTCATGACACAGAAGCCAGAGCGGGGCAGCTTTCCTTCTGAGCCCCCTGGCTGGACCCCTGTGTGTCAGGGAACAGAGCTCATGGATGGGACTCTCTGCCTGAGCTGGAGAGACGGGGTGCCCAGGCAGATGGCACCCGTGGCTGGAGTGTACTCTCAGGTCTGCCACCCACGTCCTGCCTGGTGTCATTTCTGGTCCCCATATGAAAAGTCAAACATCTCGGGACTTCCCTGGGGGTCCAGTGGCTAAGACTCTGTGCTCCCAATGCAGGTTCAATCCCAGGTTTGATCCCTGATCAGGAAATGAGATCCCACATACTGCCACTTAGAGCTTGCATGCTGCAACTAAGACCTGAAGCAGCCTAATCAATCAATAAATGTTAAAAAAAAGAGAGTCAAACGTCTTGCCAGGAATGCTTCTTCACTAATACATAATGCATGTCCCTGCCCATTTCTGGAAGGCCCTGCACACACGGTCTCTGACAAGATGACCCCAGATGAGATCCAGTCTCTGGGATGGAGGCTATGGCAGCCAGACCACGGATGAGGCTGGGGAGAGGCGCAGATGGGAACCCAAGGGTGAATTTTGAATGAGATCTTGTATGTGAAGCATGTGGAGAGGGTTTTGTCCATAGTAAGCACTCAGAATTCTTATGAGTAAGCCTTGTGGTAAGGCAAGAGCCAGAGGCTGGATTTATAAAAACCTTTAGTTTGCATCACATCGGTAATTTCTCAAGTCAGGCGACAAATGTATGAAGGAGTGAAGAAAGAAAAAAAAATAGCCTCCAACTCTGGACTCCACAAGTCAAGTGAGAAAAATTTACTCTTATGCTGTAAATGCAAACATTTTAAATGTAACTCTGAGATGAAAGAAATGGCTATTGGGTCCTAGTAGAAGCGTGGGGTTTGGAGAGACCCAATGCTTAAACATCCTTCTTGAGGAATCTCTGTGTTTATGCTGCCGACACTCAGAAAATGTAGCTTCATCTTGTAATCTTACAAGAGTTAAGCCTGTTCTTACAATGCTCATGGCCCCAATGTTATTGCACAATTTAATGGTTCTTTTATAGAATAAGAGAGAAGAGGCTCTAGATGAAGAAGGCCTTCGAATTAAAGGATTCTTTTTCTTCTTCTAAATATCCCTACATTGGATTAAACTTGACCTGGATCTCTTGTTTGGCACTGGCTTACTATTTCTTATCAAGACCTCTTTTCTTGGAAGTTTTCATGCTGGTTAATTCCAAATAAATTAATGAGATCAGTATTAGAAATACGAACACGTGCACACACAGACTCTCATCACAGAGGCAGACCGCTAGGCACAGGAAAGAAATGAGGGGAGTTTTGCCTCCTTAGGTGAGACCCAGGACCCTGTGATGTTGCTCCCCAGGAGTCTCTCTGTTTTAATTCTTTCTGCCTCTTTACATCATCAGTTCACCTAATTCACATCACAGAGGCAGGAGAGCATCCTTCGTGTATCCTTATCCACCTCTATGAGATTCTGGAGCTACTTTTCATGCTGAGTCATACCAGTTACCTGGGGATCCAGCTACCCAATGGCAACCCACATTTGCCAAGACAACATTCAGTGGAGATGCCTTTGGACACATGATGAGACCACCCTGAGGAGCCCAGATCTGAAAGCTGCAGAGGATCACGAGATTTCTCCCTAGGGGACCTGTGACTCCCAGACATCTGTTGGAAGATTATAATGAAAAGGAAAACAAGCTGATGTGTTCAACTGTGGCAAACAGAGTAACAGTCCTTAGAGACTTGCTTCCCTTGAGCAACTGCTTCCCCACCCTAAAGATACTGTCTCTTCCAATCTTTCCAATAAAACACACCATTTCTGCCTAAGAAAGCTGCCCCATGACGTGGCTCCACTGCAGAGTGTTTATTGACTGAACCTTACTTTAATGTAAATTTACTTCACGCAGAACAGCATGTCTTGTTTTCCTAAGACTTTGCATGAACTGGCAACCTAAATGTGCTACATGTATTTATTCTCATGGTGCCAAATAAATAATTTAAATGGACATCAAGGGATCTAGCAGTTCAGCTGGGTACAAAACACACAAATTCATGGTGAAGATATTATATCGACAGTGACAAGCATGGGTTTTGGGTGAAATAGTTCTGGGTTCAAATCCTCATTCCATTATTAGTATCACATGGGTAGATTTGATCTCCTTTGGGTGTTTCTGTGAGGGCATTTTTGATGGAGATGATCATTAAATCAGTGGACTTTGAGGAAAGCAGATTGCCCTCTTTAACATGGGTGGGCCTCCTACAAACAGGTGAAGGCCTGAACAGAACAAGAGACCGACTGACCCCAAGCAAGCAGGGATTCTCCAGCAGATGGCTTCAGACTTTTCTAGATGGGCAGCTCTCCTGAGTCCCCAGGCTTTGAGCCTACACTGCTGATTTTGGTGTGAGCCACTTCCTTATATCATAAGTCTCTTTCTTTTACATCCATCCATCTATCCATCCAAAAGGAAGTCAATCCTGCATATTCACTGGAGTGACTGATGCTGAAGCTCCAATACTTCGGCCACCTGATGTGAACGGCCGACTCATTTGAAAAGACCCTGATGCTGGGAAAGACTGAGGGCAGGAGAGAAGGGGATGACCGAAGATGAGGTGGTTGGATGGCATCACTGACGCAATGGACATGAGTTTGAGTAAACTCCAGAAGATAGTGAAGGACAGGGACTCCTGCTGAGCTGTGGTTCATGGGGTCACAAAGAGTTGGACTCAGCTGAACACAAAACTAGAGTACACTCTTTAGCGACTGAACAAGTTGCTAAGTGAAGTCCCAGACCCTGGAATAGCTGAGACACCTTTAGGGTCCTGGCCAGGATATTGGGGACCCTGGGGCGGACTCTGTGCCTAAGTGTGCCGCCTTGGCCGGGTCATACCCCTAATGTGCCCAAGCTCCGGGAGATGGTGAAGAACAGGGAAGCCTAGCATGCTGCAGTCCACAGAGTCGCAAAGAGTCGGACTCAGCTGAGCAACAAGAGCAACAACAATCCACCCTACTGGCGTTGTTTCTCTGAATAAGCCTAGTAAATACAACCCCTTCTCTCCCACAGTGGATGGGCAGGTTGCACAGGGGGCCAGCTGCGGGCTGGGAGCATGCTGATCTTCAACCTGCTGTTCTGGCACTTCTCTGTCCAGAGATCACAGGTGGGCTTCTCTGGTGGATAAGAATCCACCTGCCAATGAGGGGACACTGGTTTGATCCTAGGTCCAGGAACTAAGCCCATGAGCCGCAACTAATGAGCCCAAGGGCCGCAACTACTGAAGCCTGTGCGCCCAGAGCCCACGCTCCCGCAACAAGAGAAGCCACCGCAACGAGAAGTTGGGGCAATAAAGAATAGCCCCTACTCTCTGCAATCAGGGAAAGCCCATGTGCAGCAACAAAGATCCAGTGCGGCCAAAATAAATAAATAAATTTTAGAAAGTTAAAACTCACTAAGATTACAGGTGGTGCAGCCTCCTGTTATGTCCAGGATCCAATGGGGGTAGTTAGCCCTCGTCATCAGGGAGAAGGAAAGCTGGGCTGCTATCTGATTTGACAAGTCCAGTGGCCTTTGGTCGGCCATGCTTGAAACCCCGTGAAGCCCAGTGACATCCTCTGTGGGGAAGGTGGGGGTTTGGGGGGGACACACCCTCTAGTGCTTCCTCAGAGAGCCTTCTACCCCCCAGCCCTCCCCATGCCAGGCCTTGCACAGGGTGTCACCACTGCCCACCTTGGTGAGTGATGGCTGAGGTACACCTCTGGGGTAGCCCTTTGCCTCCCAGGCCCTGGGAACTACAGGTATGTCAGCCCACTTTTTTCCTTTATCAGTTTTCATTTTAGCACCATAATAAAAATTCTGATAATCTAAACATGGCAATAACTCTGCTCCATAAAACGACTGTCTCCTCATGTTACTGCCGTCATCAGAGGTGCCGTAATAACACTCACAACATGAGGGAAGATGGTTATTGTATTAAAATGAATAAATGACAAAGGTTTTTATTACATGAGTGATTCTTCTAGGCATCGAGACGCTCTTTCTGCTTCACTCGCGTAATGAACACATAATTCACCAGCACATTAGAGCACTGGCCTTGCAGTCTGAAGGCACAGTCATGGCAAATAAGTAAATTATTAATGAGATGAAATCTAAAAATAAAATCGCAAAGCCCCACCTTCCTCCATAAAGAAGGAAAAAAATTTCTAGTAAGTCTTCAAGCTGGAGGAGCTGCGAAGGGACCTGCTGGCAGTGCCTCCTTGCTCTAGAACATGCGTGGGAGGGCAGCTGATCCCAGTCAGGGAGCTCCCTTCTCCCGCCCTCCCTCCTACTGCAGAGGCTGGGGTTTGCCACCATTTGCTGTCACAGCAGCCTTTGCGGTTCAGAGGGTCTTTGACAGTATCTGAAGGGTGAGATATGAGGGAAAGTCTGGAGGGGAAATCCTGAGCTTTCTTTGGTTTTGCTTTCCTTTCTTGACAATAAGCACGAAAAGATAGTTACTACTGTCATTTCTTGAAGTGGAGAACTTTGCAGGAGCACTGGCAGCCCTTTTGCAACCATGAGGACACAAAACCAATAGCTAAGGGTGGTGGAGTAAGGAAACAGGAGGTTTGATTCCTTGAAAACATTGATGAGCCCATGAACTGGCTCAATTTCCTTCTCATAACATGAAATAAAGACTGTGTCCAGGCCAGTGTAGATTGGGCACTGTTCCTTGCATGGATAACGAGATCCTGCATACTGCGACTAAGAGTTCAAACACCTCAACTAGAAGATCTCACATGCCACAACTCAGACCCAGCACAGCCAAGGAAATAAATAAGTTAAAAATAAATATTCAAAAAATTGAGAAAAAAATTCTCAAAGGTTAAAAAAAAAAAGGCAATTCTGACCCATACTACAACATGGGCAAACCTTGAAGAGATTATGCTAAGTGAAATAAACCAGTCACAAAGTGAAACTCTATATGATTCTACTTTTATGAGGTCCCTGGACTAGGAGTCAAGTTCACAGAGACAGAAAGCAGAATTGGGGGGTTTCCAGGGGCTGGAGGTTAGTGTTTAAGGGGGACCGAGTTTCAGGTCTGCCCTGGGATTTCTTTGGAAGGAATGATGCTAAAGCTGAAACTCCAGTACTTTGGCCACCTCATGCGAAGAGTTGACTCATTGGAAAAGACTTTGATGCTGAGAGGGACTGGGGGCAGGAGAAGAAGGGGCGACAGAAGATGAGATAGCTGGATGGTATCACTGACTCGATGGACCTGAATCTGAGTGAACTCCAGGAGTTGGTGATGGACAGGGAGGCCTGGCGTGCTGCGATTCATGGGGTCGCAAAGAGTTGGACATGACTGAGTGACTGAACTCAACTGAACTGAGTTTAGCTTTGCCAGATGAGAAGAGTTCTGGAGAAGAAAAGAGGTGATGGCTGCATAGCATTATAAATGCATTTTCAAGCCACTGAAACATGCATTTAAAAATGGCTATGACTGAGAATTTTATGTCATGTGTCTTTGACAACAATAAAAAAATTAGTTTCACATCTTTTTTTACTCTTCTAAATGTGGCTGGTAGAAAATGTAAATTTCACATGAGGTTTGCATGTTATCTCTGTAGAGCGACGTTTTGAGCTGGGGGTGTGGCCAGCATCCTACGTCTCTCCTCTGGCCCTGAGTTGCTGGGGCTGCTGGATTTGTGCTTGTTTCCTCGGATTCTGGTGTGTTTACTTCTCTGGGTTTCTCTTCAGGTACGCTGTGCCCTGGCCAGAGAGGGCCTGCTAAATGTTGGCAAAATTGAACCGAATTACAATGATAAGATTCTTTCCTTTGCTGTTTCAACTTACAAACCCATCCTAAAGATCACAGGGAGCAGAGTGGGGCTGAATCACAGAGGAGGAGAAGGTGGAACTTGATGGCGGGGGATGCGGTTTCTGGTTCTTTCACAACAGCTACTACCTTATAAGCACAGCAAGGAGGTCAAACCAGTCAATTCTGAAGGGAATCAACCCTGAATACTCACTGGAAGGACTGACACTGAACCTGAAGCTCCAATACTTTGGCCACGTGATGTGAAGAGCTGACTCACTGAAACAGATCCTGTTACTAGGAAAGACTGAGGCAGGAGGAGAACTGGGCAACAGAGGATGAGATGATCAGATGGCATCATCGACTCAATGGACATGAGTTGGAGCAAATTCTAGGAAACAGTGGAGGACAGAGGAGCCTGATGTGCTGCAGTCCATGGGTTGCAGAGAGTCAGACCTGACTTAGTGACGACACAACTGCCCCACAAATCCTAGAATTTGCACTTGAGCCAGAGCCGGGCACATGGGATTCCCTGAGAAATGGCAGCTATTCCTAAGGCCCAGTGCCCTGGGGGACCCTAAATGACCTTGGGGTTCTGTGGGGAAGGAAAGGCTTCGGGGAGGTGAGTGTGAAGACAGGATGGAGTCGGGAGGAGATGGGGGCCCCTAGTCTGGAACAAGGTGCAGCCAAGGGGAGGAAGGAGGAGGAAGTCGGTCGGAGATCTTCCCTAGAGGAAACCAGCAGATCTCGTGGGAGAAGGGGACCCCAGATTCCAGGAATCGATGCCTGAGGACTTGACCCAAGACCTTTCAAAGCAGGTCTGCCACAGCTCAAGGTCACAGAGTCAAATTGGTAACACGTGTCCCCACCCTGGCGTCCCATCCCGAAGAACCCAGCGTGCCTTGCAATAATAATAGCTAATTAACCCAGCCCCCTCGCCCCATAAATGAATATGCATTTCATCAGTACAACTAAAATAGCTCCTTTAGAAACATCTTTCCTCCTCAGAGTGCACAAAGCTGGGAGAAGGTTGGTAATTATACGTGTATCACAAGCAGTCCCAGCTCGGCGGGGGCTCATCGCTTCATATAAATTATACCAATCAGCAGCAGAGGGAAGAGACCCCACAAGGGGATGGAAAGTGGTGCTTTCCCTAACTGATGCACACAAGTACGGGATCCTGGCAGAACCGTGTGGGGCTGGGGCGGGGGTGTCATCGTAAAGTGAGAGTTGTGCTCCCACTTGGCTGCCGTCAGAAACCATGGAGATCCTCTTGATGGTGTGTTTGGAGGAGACGTGATCAACCACAGAGTTAGGGGTTCTGCAGAATACAAATGGGTCTGCAGGTTTCCTCGGGCAGTAGGGGATGGATGATGTGTTTGAATGCATCTGAGAGGAATAGTGGGTGCAGATACCGATACATGCTCTCACTCCTTCTGTGTCCCCCTTTCAGAAGGGGCAATTTCAAGGCTAATGCCATGTTCCCTTGGTTTTCTCTGATTTTCCTTCAAGTTCGCTTGGTCCCCAAGGGGCCTGGCCAAGATGCTCTTTGAGGGAAGGTCCTGCTGGGAGGTGGAGATGAAGTCCTTTCAGGTGCAAAGACCCTGGACCTCAGGGATGGAGCTGAGAAGAGCGGAGGGAACCCAGAGGCCCATTGAGGCAGGAGAAGGCAGTGAGTGCCTTGGGGTGCCGCCACGGGGCTCCTTCTGCAATGCTAGCCTCAGGGAGTTCCAGCGGGTCCCCTGACAGCTCTCCCTGGCTCGTCCTAAGCAGACCCACCAGCGAGGGCTGTGAGCAAGAAGGAGAAGCTTAGAGAACCCACAGCTGTTTGTGTCATTAGTTGGGATGACACACAAGGCTTCTGCTTGGATGATTGGGAGGTGAAGATGTACAGAGAGTGGGTCTGGGCACTGTCTGGTCCGTGGGTCCCCAGGAGATGTCACTGGGGATGAGACACTCCCTGGCCCCCCAGGACCTGTTCTGGGGTGACTCTGGTGCCTGTCTTGAACAAGCTGCTATGATGCAGAAGTCACTTATGGAAGCAAGTGCAGGTGGCAGAGACAGGCTCAGGAATGAGCCCAGACCCCGTGGTGAGAGTGGAAGGTGTGGGAACCAGGAGGCAGCCTGTGGGTGAGTGTCTAGTCGGCGAGGTCACAGCTGTGCCTCCCAGGAGTGGCTGCACCTGCCGTCCGTTAGGAGAACTTCTGCCTTTTGTCAACCTGAGATGACCAGGATCGTCCTCTAAATTCTAGACTCCATCAGCTCCCATCTGCCTGTGGACAGATTTCCATGTTTCACCAACAGCTCACCAACTGCAGGAAACCCAGAAGTCACATTTGGCTTTACATGGTCATTTGCATAAGTCCCGAAGAGCCGAGGGCACGGTTTCCATCTATAATAGGGGCTACATTTTACGTTTCCAGTTGGCAAAACATGGCCTGTTATTATGAAAATTAACATCTCATAGGATAAAAGAAAATAATTTGGTGTTTAAGGAAGTGGAAAATAGAATTTTCCATCCTCTCCCCCTGAGAATCTCAGCTTAATGTGGCCATCAGGATTGCTACTTTTGTTTTTAGAAAGTCAGGGAGCTGCTGAGAGACATGTTTGCTCAGTTGTGTATTTAAAAAAAATTTTTTTTTTTTTGGCCATGCTGCCTGATGTGGACTCTTAGTTCCCTGACCAGGGATTGAACCTGTGTCCCCTGCATTGGGAGGTGGGTTCCTAACCCCTGGACCACCAGGGAATCCCTCTGCTGCGTGTTTTTACCCCTCTGAACACTGGGGGAGATATTGCTACTAGACAAACAACAATGAAAGCAAACTAACATGTTACGAGGGTTTTTAGGTCGGGAAAGTGGCTGCACCCCCTAAATGCTGTACCCTCCACGTCCCCACGCTCCTGTCCTCGAGTTTCCTTTCTTGCAGAGCTTCTGCAGGACTTCCCCATCATACCCGGGCCTCTGACTGCCCTTGGGTGGATGTCTGCTCCAGAGTGAAGCTGTGACAGCCTTGGGAGGATCCCCAGGGGGCCACCCTGGGAAGCTCCCATCTGCTCCCCAAATGGAGACACTCAGTTCCCAGGTTTTAGGTGACTTTAGATTCCTCTGTGCCAAGGCCAAGAGAAAGCGCTTGCTGAAAGCTCTCCTGTAAATGAGTGATGTAGGGGTTTAAAGTCAGCACAGGCTTTCCAGGTAGTGGGAGACGACCCAGTTCTCGGCTCCAAACCCTCCTATTGCGAGCGTCTCATTTCTGATTGGGGGTATTTTGCATTCGATAAGCTAGGATTAACAGTTTCAAAGACTTAGAAACAGAAAACAGTGTTCCTTTGGCTTATTTTCATTCCAGCTTGGAATTCCCTGGGCTGCTGCCTCCAAGGCCTGAGAACATAATCTCTGAGCTTTTATGCCCCCTCCCCACCCCTTTACTGCAAAGATAAATCCCATTCTTGGGGCTTCCCGGGGGTCTTCAGGACCCCTGAGTACCGAGGAGTTTGTATTCAGATGTTGACCTCCAGAAGTCCAAGATCAAGGCTAAATTCTGAACCTTCCTGGGCTGATGGAGACAGGGAACACCAGATCAGGAACTTAGATTGCTCCGGAAGCAGCAGTGGGCCACCCTCCCAGCTCATGAGGGCAGAGGGTGCTGGAATTACTGCAGGGGCCACTCCTGGGCCTGGACAGACACCTCAGGGCCACAGAGCAGGACATGGGGTCCCACTGCCTGGGGGAGGAGGGCCAGGGCGGTGACCTGGGCACCACAGCTCTAGCGGGAGGAGGTGTCGGGCCGGGACTGTGGTTTCGAGTCAGAGGCCGTCTTGGGTTATGGGGCACACGCCCTTTCTGCCTGCATCCTTCTCTGGCCCGTGACCTCCGCCTCGCACCCTAGGGCATGCAGTCTGTCCAGCTCACACATCCCTGGAACTCAAGTGCACCCAGGTGCAGAACTTTCCAGCATCCTATGAATACTTTCAGAGCTCCTGTGTTGCTGCAAAAGTAGGCAGGGGATCCTTGGTTTACAGATGGGAAGAAAGTGAGTTTTTTTCAGGAACTGTCTCCCAACACCCACAACTGAGGTCACACAGGCATCACAAAGCCCTGTGCAGCGTCAAGGTGCCCCAGGCTGCTGGGCAGGGAGCACCCTGTGGGTAAGTAGGGGCAGAAAGGAGCATGACCTCCCTCGGGGGGCTTCCTGCAAAGAACTGTCAGTGTTAATCCCGCCCCACACACGGCAAAGCCCCAGGGTGAGAATGTGCTTCCTTCAAAATGTTCACCTGGAAGGGGCTGCCTGGCCTGGAGGACCTGAGATGATGGTGATAAAGTATTCATCACCCGCCAAGGAAGATGCTCAAGCACTGGAGTGAGTGGGAGCAGGAGTTAATGAGGGACCACTTATAGACACACCAACATCCTAGAGATGTATTTATGAGTGTGGCGGTGGGGTGAGCTCATTTTCCTATCACGTAAAGCAGGGTTTAATTGCTGCGAACATTCCCTTGGCATGGGGGTTCTGCCTTGGGTCTCTCGACCAGGGAGTTTTCTGCCAGTTCTTTTGGGAGGTGCCAGCTCACAGATGAGGGCAGCTTGCACCAGTTCATAGGCGGGAGGCGGCAGAAACCAAACCAAACGTCAGCAAGGATATGGCTCCCAGGGCAGACCAGCTGCCTCCCTTGAACCCCTGGGGAAGGTCTGAAGGATTGCTTCGCCAGCCTGGGTTCCAGTCCTGCCCCTCCGTCCCAGCTGTGTGACCTCGGGTGACTTACTACCGTCTCCATGCCTCACTTTGCTTGTCCCTGAACTGAGGTGACAGTGTGGATGAAAGCAGGTAACTCCTGGGATGTTCTGGGTGGGGGGTCAGGCCTTGCCTATGGGGGCGGGTCACGTTTCAGATGCACAAACGGCCCCAGAGGGGCAGGCCGGTGGCCCCCAGTCACATGCTGCAGGGGCATCGGATGTGAAACCAGAGCTCGAGCTCCAGAGGCTGGGCCCTCCCCTGGGGGTTCTTCTGGGCCCCTAGCCACAGGTGGTAGGGGCTGTGGCGGAGTGTCAGGGGTGACTGCCTCCCACCATTTTAGAGAGGACAGTGGACCAGATTCTGGGGGCCCCAGGTAGCCAGGGAGGGATGGGAGTCACACACTGGGTGGAGGAAATGAAACACAGGCTGGCTGGAGCTGGAAGAGGCTGGACGCTTTCCCTGCCCTTGTGGGCAGCTCTTCTGGCCCAGGTACTGGGGTGGGAGTGCTTGGAGGCAGGCAGGCCTGGAACTGCAGCTGCTGCCTTCCGTTATGGGACCCTGGGCAGGTGACTAAGCCTCTCTGACCCTCGGTTTCCTCATCTGTGAAAAGAGAAGGATCACGAGTCCTCGTGGACATGCTCGCTCCATCCGACCTTGGGAGATGGGAACCAGGTGAGAAGTGCAGCTCTTAGCCCCCGAGGGGCTTCCCTGGTGCTCAGACGGTAAAGAATCCACCTGCAATGTGGGAGAACCTGGGTTTGAGCCCTGGGTCAGGAAGATCCCCTGGAGAAGGGCATGACAAACCATTCCAGTTTCTTGCCTGGAGAATCCCATGGACAGAAGAGCCTGGTGGGCTACAGTCTATGGGGTTGCAAAGAGTTGGACATGACTGAGTGGTTAACTTGGCCCCTGGGTGTCCCAGCAAGAGGGTGCAGCTGTCACCAAGCAAACCTGACACCGGAGTCAGAAGCCGAGTGGGTCCCCAAGGGTGCGAGGCTTGGGAGGATGGATAAGAACTCGGGCTCATTAGCGGATCAGCCAGAACGAGGGTGGGGGCCTCCAAAGTGCTGGAGGGAGCGGGAAGCACATTTTAAACATCCCCCTTGCAATCTTGTTTACTCTGTTAATTCTCAAAACTGAACGGGTTTGCCGAGGATGCTTAGAAATTCTGTTTGAAATCTGCGGCAGCAATAATTTAAGCTCTTTCTGTTGGAGAAGGGAGGCATGCTGTGAATCTGGGTCGGCTCTAGTCTATGTAGTGCTTGCAGTCCCTGGAACCTGGGCATCAGCGGCCGCAGCGGGTTCCTGACTCAAGCCTTGGGCCGCAGGGCCGACCTGCTGGCCAGCACGTCAGGCCTGTTTGTTAGCAGGAGGCTGTGGTTTTTCTCAGTCTGTTTCTGAAAGTGCAGTTGACCTGCCTGAAGAGGCTCCTCTCTGAGCCTGGGGAGCAGAGCAGCTGCTCTGAAACCAAGGGCTTCTCTGACACATCTGGGGTGCAGTGGGTGGGGAGATGGAGGAGGCTGTGTGCCTTCTGCACATGACGCAAACCCTGAGAAATTCACATTTCTGCGTCCTAACTCCTGGGATCCCCCCAGGGGGCTTGGCCCGGTAACAGACCACCTTCTACAGAAATACAAAGACTATCTGTTGGTTGCTTCCCTGTTTCAGATGATAAAGAATCTGTCTGCAGTGCAGGAGACCTGAGTTTGATCCCTGGGTGGGGAAGATTCCCTGGAGAAGGGAATGGCAACCCACTCTAGTATTCTTGTCTGGAAAATCCCGTGGACAGAAGAGCCTGGCGAGCTACAGTCCATGGGGTTGCAAAGACTCAGATATACAGAGATTCACTCGCACATCTGTTGGTTGGTGAGTGAATTATACATCAAGGGTGGGGAACATTCTATCCAGTTTCGATACTATGTTTGGGATGGTTTGACTTAAGGTCTAGGCCATGTGGAGTAGGAGAAATCCTCTTGGGATGTTGGAAAGCACACCAAAAAGAAGCAGTTGTGCATGTGGCCAGGGCTCTGCCCAGACCCACCTCCCTGGGCAGCAGCCTCTCCTCCAGCTGCTGGGAGGGGGCTGAAGAGCTGCCCTTGACCAAGTGAACCTCCTCCCATGGGAAGTTACTGCTCCCCGCCCAGGCAGCCATGGCCATGAAGGCTGTGGGCACAAGGGTGGGTGGGACTGGGGGCCACTCTCCTCCTTGGCTCCCGGGACCAGTCTGAGGCTGGGTTCCAGTTGGATCCAACTCTCTGCTTGGCTTCTTCCCTGCCCACCCCACTTCCCTGACTCTTCTCCTGATAATGCTACCCCTCAACCTCCATACATGCACTGAAACCCCAGCCTCAGCTCTGCTTGCAGGAAAACTCAGCTAAGTGCAGGCAGCAACCCTTGAGAGCAGATGAACCGAGCAGGAAGGAAGCCGCTTCCGGAGGCTCCCGGCCGGGGATACTGCTGAAGACATGCAGGTGGTGGATGGCAGAACTACCTGGGCTTCGATGCAGAGTGCAAGCTGAAAGTCAGCTGGCTGGGCTGCAGATTGCTGGAGAGGGGCCCCCGATGGGCTTATCCCCAGGATGGTGGCGAGGCCAGGACTCTAGGAATCCCAAGACCTCTTGGCTCAGGCAACAATCATTTCCCATTTTGCTTTTCCATTTTCAACTGGTTGATATCATCTGCTTTGCTCATGCCTGTACGGTGAGCATCCTTTTCTCACGGCAAAGGCATGAAAGCTATTTATTTTTTTCTCCTTGCTTCAGATCGTTAAAGTTTGATCTTTATCACAGGCCATTGATGGTCACCGCTCTCCCTTCTGGGTGATTCTGTGAGCCCAGCAGACATGTTTAATGCACAGCTTGATTAAGGCCTAACTGAGATGCTGGCATGCCAATCCTGCATCTCAGGAAAACCTCATTTCTTAAGCCTGAGTCCTGAGGATCTTTCTTCCAGCAACTTCTCACTTCTACCTGGATCACATCCTCAGCATGGAATGTATTTCTTTCTCCTTAAGAGTTTGGGATGTTTGTGGTTTTTCGAAACATGATTTCTGCTAGGTTCCTCCAGAACGGTGTGCCTGACAGACAGGAGCCAGCTGCTGATGAAGCAGCTGTCAGCGCATCACCAGTGCTTTTGCAGGGACGAGGTGCGTAAGCTCGTTTGATTGACTCCCTTCCAGCTCAGGTTACAAATCCCGTTACAAGAGTAGCATAATTTGCAGAGCAGGGTAATGTCAGGATCTCCAGACCCCAGCAAGCCCAGCCCAGAAAGTGCAGAGGCCACATGCTCCTGCCAGTCCCCCCGCAGGGAGCAGTGGAGGGTCGGGGGCAGCGGAGGTGTGGGGGGCAGTAGCTTTGCTGAGAAGCTCTGAGACTTACAGGCTGACCAAGGGTCTGGGGAATGGAAGTTCTCAGGAACAGTGGCCTCCAATTGGTTCTGCAGAGAGCTGATGGGTTTATGACATTTGGGGTTGCTCTTGAATTGGCAGGGGGGAGGGGAGGGGGCTTGGCGGAGATGGAGGGGATCAGGGTAGGGGCCGGACAAGAAACCCAGGGAACACAGGCAGACTTGGATCTCCAGTGGGAGAGGCTCCATTTTTCCGATTCCTGATAACTCTCCACATTGAGTGAACAGAGGAGAGACCCTGGGTGTCATGTGGGTCTGAGAATCCAGGGGGGCTCATGCCCGGGGCAGGCTGCATTCAATTTCTGTTTGATTACAATCTTGACTGTGGGACTGTGAAGTGTCACTTACTTTCATTTAAAAAATTGGTCTTGAGTGCAAATAGGAATATAATGGGGTTTCCCAGGTGGCTCAGTGGTAAAGAATCCACCTGCCAATGCAAAACACGCAGGAAGTGTGGGTTGGATCCTTGGGTTGGAAGAACCTTTGGAGAAGGGAATGACTACCCACTTCAGTATTCTTGCCTGAGGATTCCATGGACCAAGGCGCCTGGCAGGCTGCAGTCTATGGGGTCACAAAGAGTCAGATACGACTGAGCAACTGAGCACACAGCATAGCACAGGAATGTAACACTATAGCGTCACTAAGGTCAGAGTCACGGTGGAATATACTCTAGAAAAACTCACCAAGTTAGGGAGAGAGCTCTGAGTCTGGCTCAGCATTTCTATTTAAAAGACACATTCTTTTTTTTTTTTAAATAAAGGGTTTTTAGATTTCACTTTATTTTATTGCTTTGCTTAGTTCTCTCTTATTGTGGTAAAAGATACACTATGTTAAATCTACCCTCCTAATCATTCCTACATTTGCTGTTAAGCAGATTTGCACTGCTGGGCCATAGACCCTCAGAATTTTCCCATCTTGCAAAACTGAAACTCTGTGCCCACTAAACACCAATCACTCCCCCTTCTCTCCCTGCGCTTGACTGGAGCTGGTTTTTACTGGCAAGAATTCTGGGAACCTGCCCATAAGCAAAACCACTAAGCACACATGGGGGGCAGAAGGATGACAATAATAACACCTACAGCGCAGCCTCGTGCAGGTCCACGATGATGGGTGGATTTCAACCCAGTCTAGATCTTCTCCCCATGTCCTCCCCACACCCACCACCCTACCTTCTTCGCTGGGGTCAACCAGCGCCTCGCTTGGCCAGCAGGCCGTCAGTGACTGGTCTTGGCTGCCTTCTGCCTCTCTGCTTCTGTCTGGAGAGCCAGCCTGGCTCCTGCTGGAGGACAGAGGCCTTCTGCTCAGCCCAACCCCCACCAAGCACCCAGGCTCAAGCAATAGTTGCTGGAGTGGTAAGAACTAGTGTAGCAAGAGACACAGTGATCTTTTCAAATAAAACTCAGGTCACCCCTCCCTATAAAACTCCCACCGCCCCTGGGAATGCCCATATGCCTCCCCGTGGCCTCTGGGTTCAGCTGAAGGCTTCCCATCACCCCTTCTGGCCTCTCTGCCCTTGCCCCCTCAGTCACTTGTCTGTCTTGTATATAGGTTGTAATGTTTGCACTCAGCATTCTGCCTTTGTTCCTGAAGAACCGAGCCACGAAAAACAGTTCCAGCCATAGACGGCCTGCTTTCCTTCACAAGTCCTCATGCATTAAAGCCCAAGTTCCTGCTCTGTTCTCCTCACCCATCACCTCCAACTGGATAGGGTTGCACCTCTGCATGTGCCAGCTTTGCCTCCCCTCTTCCTTGAAAAAGCTAATTAGTCCTGGTGTCACGGACACGCGGCTATGATTACAGTCATCACTGGCTCTCAGGACCTTGATGGCTAACGAGAGCTCCCTAGTTGCCAGGCGCCTCCGAGCTAGGGATCGGCTTTAGTTATGTAAACGGCGGAGATGACAGGTGAGCGTGTCTTCCTGGGTGTCATTTACAATTTGCCACAACACTGAAAATCCTAGATTAATTTGATTTCTGAATTGTGCTGACATGTCACACCCGCTGTTCATTCGGCCGGCCAACCCTGGGAAGACGGGCTGCTTGTGACAGCACACCGGTCTTGGAAACACTTCTGACCAGCTGCAGAGAAAGCAGAAGCCTCAACTGGGGGAACTGGTCATCTGCATTAATTCCGAGTTAAAGGTCTCAAGCCCACGGAGCACTCTCCATGTGGCTGCCATCTCCCAAGCAGTAGCACGTGCCTTCCTGCTGGGGCTGCAGTTGGTTTTCAGGGGCAGATGGACAAACACAGCATTTAAACAATCACATCATTTTGCTCCCATTTTTGGGGGCGGGTCTGTTTTCCTTAGGCCTAGTTCTGGGGGCTTTTCATTAAACAATGATTGCATAAAGTGACCTTTAAGCTTATTTTGAGGAGGGGTGGTGATGGGGTGAATTGGGAGATTAGGATTGACATATATACAGGCTTGCCTGGCGGCTGAGTGATAAAGAATCCACCTGCAATGCAGGAGATGTGAGTTCGATACCTGGGTTGGGAAAAATACCCTGGAGAAGGAAATGCAACCCACACCAGTATTCTTGCCTAGAGAATCCCATGGACAGAGGAGCCTGGAGGGCTACAGTCCACTGATCGTCCACTGATCGCAACTAGTCAGACATAACTTAGTGACTAAACAACAACATCAACAAAATAAAACAAAGAACGAATGAGAACCTGCTGTCTAGCACAGAGAATGCTGCTCAGTGCTTTGCGGTGACCTAAATGGGAAGGGAATCCAAAAGGCAGGGGATATATGTATACATACAGCTGTTTTACTTTGTTGTACAGCAGAAACTGAAACAACATTGTAAAGCAACTATACTCCAGTACAAATTAACTAAAAAATAAACTTAATTCATAGGAAAAGTGAGCTGATTAAAATAGCACCATCATAGCATATGCAGATTCCAATTGAAGGCAGAAAGTATGGAGGTGGGGTCATGAAATGCTCACCCCAGGGGCTTGACCCAGACCCCACCACCATCCTGACCCACCCGGTCCCCACAGGATGTGGTAGCGCATTTGAAAGGCAAATGGGAGGCTGCAAACACTGGGAGGGAGAAGGCGAAGCTGAGAAGCTGCTCTGACGTGCAGAGTCAACTGCTCTTCTATTGCTAATCATGGTGGGAAGGATCCTGCAAGTACCCCTTAATGTTCCGAGACGAGTTCGCTCTAGGAGGGGCAGAGCTGGGTGGAGGAAGCCCCACACATCATTAAGATCTAGAGCCAGGACTTAATGTGCCCACGGTCTTGAAATGAGGTCTAAATGGAGCCTTTTTTCTGACTGCAGGGCACGGTGGTTATAAATGTGTCTTTGCATGGAGATTTAGCTGTATTTTTTGCAGCTGCTGTTGCTGCATTTGAAACGAGGCCAAGAAAACAGATGTACCCGTTAGGTTTGAGATCAGAGTCACGGTTCTGAAAGTGCAGACTCTTGGGTGACCCAGAGCTTTGTGAGGAGGGAGTTCTCGCAGCCCTGCCCCCACCCATAGAGGTACCCGTCCCCTCGTCTGTCGGGGCAAGGTTTCCGAGTCACTGCAGCCAGGTCTGTGGAGCTACAGATGACTTCCAGGCGCCTTGAACACGGCCGGAGTACGTATCACTGCCTTTGTCAGTCTCAGGCATAATCTTGTCTGGATTGGGGCATGCTGGTGGACCTGCCTTTTCCAGCCTCAGGTCTTGTCCAACCCAGCCCAGCCCAGCACAGCCCAGTCCACCCAGCATGGTTTTGGAGCACCTGGTGCCTACATCCCAGCGATGCCTGTCAGCCTACCACTTGGCTGATATTATTTAAGGTAACAGTGATGACATCACTGGCTGTGAGTGTTCTGTCTTTGCTGAGCAACCCCAGATACCCTGGAGGTTGATAAAGTGCTATGGGCAAAATCCCAAGGTACCTGGTTGCCCTCTTGATACAAGACACTTTCCCCACTTGTTCCACCATGTCATTCGAGCCTGAAGAGTTGTCAGTAATTTCTCAGCTTGTCTTGTCCTCTTGCTTCTGCTTATTTTCCTGAGCACAATTACCATGTGGCTGCTCCACACAGTTTATCACAGCACACAAGACCTGCCCGAGGCTGCCCTCCCTCCTAGATGGTGGGAGTTGCCAGACCTCCAGGCGGGGCCAGGATCCCAGGCTCCCTGCAGGCAGCAGAGGGAGTGGATGGGACGGAGGTTTCTGGACCCGATCGATTTAGCCTGAATAGCCCCAAACTCAGACACAGTAGGTATCCTGAACCCCTGTTATCAGGTGCTCAGAGAGAGGCCATAGAACAGATAGTCCTCTCAACATCCTGACCATTCTAAGGCCCCCAACCTCCACAAAGACACGAGCCAGGCAGAGCCAGACTGGCCCACCCCGTGGTTTGGAATACAGCGACTGTGGGCTTGACAACACCCATTGCTCCTTCCAACATCACTCACTTTCTTCCCATGGCAGCTTCTCCCAACCAGGTACCTCCTGAACCCTTCCAGAGGACCTTCCACGCCCCCCATAGCAGTCTGTCAGCTGTGTGTGGTGGGGGTGTTTCCATGGTCTCAGAAACTCATAGATCAGAAAAAACTCTCCTTCGTTTTCAAAATCGTCTACTGTGGTGGTTTCTTAGCAACCCATTATTAGAGGGCTTCTTGGCAGTTAAAATAAGCTCTGCCTCTCTCAGAAGTGTGGTTCTGGTTTTGAGAAGCCCAGATCCAATCTGTGCCAGGCATCCGTGTCACCTGGCGGAAGGTGGCCCTCAACCATGTCCTTGGGGCCAGCTTGGCCCTGCATTGCTCCCAGGGGTGGGGTGGCAGATGGCCCCTCCATCATCCCTCTTGGCCTCACGGAGTGCTGAGGTGAGGTGGAGAGGTGCTACACATGCCTGCGGCTGAGATGGATGCGGCTGCGGTGGGGATGAAGGGGCCTGCCTTCGCTGTCTCCACTCTCCTCCACAAATTAAACACCTGTCAGAGTGAAAGGCTGTGTGGTGTTTCTCCAACGGCCCCACCTCTAGCCTGGTCTGTGCCTAGACTCTGCTATGGTGGTGAACTTCTAACAGGAGTCTCCCTCAGCTCTGCAGGGGCCCGTGTGCAGGCACCTGTGTGCATGCGTACATTTGTGTGCATGTGGGTGTACCTGCGCATGCATATATGCATGCACAACATATGCACACACGTGTAGGTGCATGCATATGTGTGCAGGCGGACACACACACATGTGCATATATGTATGCATGGCATGGACACACATGTATATAGGTGTGTGCACATATGTGTGTGCACATGTGTATATGTGCCTGTGTGTGTGTGTGTGTGTGTGTGAGCATCTCCCTGGGGAAAGGGTCTGGAACTACCCTCAGACCCTCAAATGGGTGTGGATTGCCCCCAACCCCACATTATAGTTTTTCATGGCAGTAGAGTGCCTTCTGAATTATTGGGGTATAGACCCATGTGGGTGGGTTCTGGCACCCACCTTCAGGGGTGTAGACTGACCTTGTGCTGTTCTAAACTATGGGTGTAAGTGGAGCCTGGTCTCTGTTCTGGGCATGAGACTCAGGTACACGCCTCAGCCCTGGGGAAGGAATGAGGACACCCCTCTTCCTGGTGCTATGAAAGAACAAACAGGCCCTCTGGAGAGGGCCCTGCACCATGCTGGCCCCAGGTGGGTGCACTGGACATGGAGCCCCCTGCCTTCCCCAACCTCTGGGGCCTGGGCTGAGCACAGGGGTGGTGGTGGTGGGGGTGGGAGAAGGTGAGTGGAATTCTGCTCCTTCATTTACTGAACGTCTGCTTCCCATAAAAACACTGCCAAGGATTTTCAGCCTTTCTTCTTCACTGTGGATAAGAAACCAAAGACTCAGAGTCCCATCAGAGTCCTGTGGTTCCCCATGCAATTCCCTCTCCTCTGAGAGGGGTGAATCTCTGCCAGGACAATGGGAGGTTGGGGGCGGGGAGCTTGCCTGGCTCCCTTGTCTTATTACAATGGGGACATGGCTCAGTCTGTAGGCGCTGGGACAGCCTGGGGCTAGCAGACCCTGGTCATGCACCAGGGTCACCTGGGCAGCTTCTGAACACCCCCAGGGCTCCAGCTGTCCTGAGACCAGTGCGAGCAGAGTCTGTGGGGCAGTCACTGGGGCTTCCCAGAGAAGCGAGCGCAGTTAGGCCCATGCTGGCCACTGGTCTCCCTGCTGCTTCTAGAATTCAGCTGTGGCTCCTTAAAATGGCCTGACCCTGTGCTGTCCCCAGGATCCAGCCCCATGCCCCTCGGCCTCATTCCTGCCCACGCTGCCCACGCTCCCCCCACGGAGCACACGTGTTCTTGGGTGGCTTGTTTGGAGCTGCTGGTCCCTCTGCCTAGGGGCTTTCTTGTGTCTTCTCACCTCATTGCTGGGTGAGTATAGGAGTTAATCAGATTCATGAACTGCTCCTGAGAATTTGCTGGAACCAGTGGGTGGAGAGAGACTCTCTCCTTCCATGGAACTGGGGACGTGGGGGTATGTGCTCTGTGCTGCTCATGCCTGGGGCTGAGAGGCGCTGCTGAGATGGGCTAATGTCAAGGATGGCAGATCCACAAGACAAGGAGAAAGCCACCTGATGACACAGATTTCGCCTGAGTGCCTAGATCCCACCTTCCTGAAGCTGACACAGCTCATCATGTTTCACCTACATGAACCATAAGCCCTGAGTTTGAGAGTGGACTTCTACCATTTGCAGGCAGAATCCTGACTCTTCTACTCCAGACCTCGGCTGCTGTCATTTCTTATTCAGGTGATGGTGGCTTCCACACTGGCCCCTCGACTTGAGACCCTTCCTCCCCCCTGAGTTTCTGAGTCTGCTGTCCCTGATCACCTGCTGGGTCCCCACTCTGGACCCCCCAGCTTGACTCCAATACATCAGAAGCTGAACTTGCCCCCAGGAGAGAGGTGGCTGGGTCTAAGCTCTTCTCATAATGAATTTTTATCTGGACAGTTTTATAATCCAGCGGCTTGGGAGGCTGGGGAGACTGTTTTCTACAGATGGCCCTTCCTTTGTGGCCAAGCAGGGAGCTAGTGTGTCCCCCTCCTAGGACCACAGACAACACCCTGAAACCGTCGCCCCAGGATGCCCCACCTGGAGAATGCCTGGGTTGAGCCTGGTCCATGCTTCCTCACAGCAGTGGCACGGAGCCCCCCATTTGAGTGGATTCCATCAGCAGGGGGATAAACTCAGAGGAGCAGAGACTTTGGCTGCAATCCCCCAGCCAAAGCTTCCTTAACGTGTAATCAAGTTACCGTTTCACAGTTCCAAATAAAGTTGAACAGGCGAACGCAAAGATCTCATTCGGGAGTCGAGCTTAAATTTAAATACCGCCTGCCTCCCGGAATTAGGGATTTTCAGACTTTGAAATAACCAGCCCGGGGAAATTGGTTTGGACAGACTCTTTGCCTGCACTTCTCTCTCGGTGGCATTGGTAATTGCTGGCTGGACGGATTGCCACCGGCATGCCAAGTACCTGCGAGTTCCTCGCTGGTCCATAAGCATTGGGAGGTCAGAATCTGCTGGGGCCACCCAGAGGGGACCCCGCAGCACTTCACAGGCACACGGGTGAGGCAGATGCCATCGGACACCTCACTGAAGAGACTGGACGGCTCATGGATAGGTGGTTAATTAGCGGCTTGTTCTGTGACGCGTGGGGGTGGGGGGTGGGGTAAAAGAGGAGGCTCCTGTGGTCCACAGCTAGTCAGATTCCAGCAGTGACGTCGCAGACACGATTGCCTCCCCATCTGCCCACATGCAAGGATGCCAGACTCACTCCAAATAGATGACAAGGCAGAAATACCCGAGCCAGACTCAGTCTGTGAGCATTGTGCAAAGGTAGATGGGGTGAGGAGCACAGGACCCAGCCTGCAGCACATAAGGTGCCCTCCCCCGCCCAGTGGCCCCAGTGATGAGGCCTGGGAGTCAGTGGAGGGCAGGCCTGGTCACCTGCCCCATCCACATCCCCACCCGTGGCAGCATCCCTGCTCAGTAGGTCCTCAGCCCCTCGCTGCTGCCCCAGGGCGCGCAGGGCATCTCCACGGATCTCACTCTGCTGTTCTTCAGTCGCTTTCCTGTTTGCAGCCATCCTGGAGCTGGTACGACTGACTAGCTTAAAGCAGCAAGTGAAAAACACAAGCCATAAATTCCTATTTTTCCTTCCCTCCAACAGAGAAGCTTGTTTTTCTTTCCCCGAGTAAATTTTCCTTCAAAGAGATATTCTCTAGAAATAATGCCTTCACTGCTAATCCAGAGATGGTAAAAATGGGGATGATGGCCACCCCCAGACCTGGACGCTCTGGGCTCCCAGTACACTTTGCCAGACTTTGTGGGTTCCCACCTAGCTCTGTGCTTTGAGCTGTGTGACCTCCAGTGAGAACCTTGGCCTCTCTGAGCCTGATGCCTCTGCTGGGAACAGACGTGGGTCAGAGTCTGCCTCTCCTCCAGGGCTCAGGGGTTGAACCGAGCAGGGGTGGTATCGCCTGCATTCGGCCCCTAGGGAGGCTAGTAAAGATGAACTGCTGTGAACATCCTTGTTTCAAGTGACACAGCATGATGGGAAAGGGGTCAGAGACCAGAGAGCACTTCCTCTCCCCCCACCTACAGGGGTTCCCACATCCTGCCTTGGGATTGACCGGCTGAACAGGGCCATGTGTCCTATTCAAAGACGTCTGGGTCTGGATCCCTGGAGTCCATGAGTGTCACCTCACAGGACAAATAAGTCTTCAGGCATGGTTGCATTCAGGCTCTGGGACTGGGAGATGATCCTGGATCAGCCAGGAGGTCCTAAGGTCCTTACATGGCAGATGGAGAGAGGATTTGACTAAAGAGCAGCCAGGGGTGGGTGCTGTGATGCTGGCCTTGGAGACGCAGGAGGGGCTGCTGGCCGAGGAATGCAGGTGCCTCCAGAGGCTGGAAACAGCCAGGATTCTCTCAGAGCTTGTGGACCGGCGGGAAGAAGAGGGACCCCTGCTCCTCGCATTCAGAGGTGCCGGAGCAGCATCAAGAGTTCACACAGATTGTCTTGAGCCTTGGAGGGTTCTGCTTCACAAGGGACATTGAGGACACACTCCTGGCCCTGAGACTCGACTGGGAAGGGCCAGAGGTGGCCCAGATCCCAAGGCTGACCCCCGATAGCCCTCGGTCCGGCTGCCCCCAAAGGAGCATTCCCGTGGGGTCCAGCTACAGACAAGGTGCTCTGAAAGAGGCCACATGGGTGAAGCTGTGTTACCTGGGAAATCCCTGACCTGAGTTAGGGTTCACTGGCCTCTGAGCACGGGATGCCCATAGAGGGGTCTCTCCAGGCACCCCTTCTAGGTGATAGCTAAATGTCCCAGAGTCACTGCTGCCCCTCCCCCGCAGCCTGTGGCTGAACACACCCCTCCCACGCCCACCTCTGCTGCCAGCAGCTCAAGAAGCCCCAGAAAGGCCTCTTTGGCCTGTCGTGTTCTGTCCCTGCTCCTGGCTGCCGAGTTGTGCAGCGGTCCGGCTGGGGCACCTGAGTGTGGACGGCAGGCTGTTTTGGGCTTGTGGGGAGGTATGAGACACAGCACGCCTTGTCCCCCAGGGCGGGCAGCAGGGTGGGAGCAGGGCAGCCTGGGGATACCCGCTGCTACTGCGATGGGCCTCCTTCCACTCCAGGATGCTCCTGGATGGAGTGAGGGGCTGCAGGGAGAGGAGACAGTGTTGGGAGCGCCTTGCTGAGCTCAGCAGACATGTTTGCAGAAACTCCGCCATTGGCCCCCAGCAGGACCCCCAAACTGAGCATCCTTTTCTTGGGAGGGGCCCACAGGTATCTCGTGGGGTGTGCCAGCCTGTGCCCCCAAAACCATGAGGGTCAATGCGGAGAAAACTGGGGACCCAAGCTGAAGCTGCCAGGCACAAGTGCCAAACGTGAAAGCTGACTTTGAGGAATGAGAGTCAGCCCGCAAAGTCTCCGCCAGCCTTAAGAGAATTTCGACCCAGGGCTGTTTATGGCTTGCTCGAATTCTCCTGATATTCGTGGGGCTATTTAAAAATAATCCTCTTACACTCTGAAACATATTAAACTGTTTTTTTCCCTGGAGTGTAACAGCTGGGTGTCAACCAACTCTACACTTACAGCAAGCAGCCAGATACATGGACCTGCCCCTGTAAAGTTCCCAATTTAAATGTGATTTCCTGATGGAAGCAAAAAGACAGCTATTTAGTTTATTTAAACTATTCAAATATTATCTGAGTATTTAGAAACATTTATAGGGGCTAATTATAAGTAACAGTTGATCAGGAATATAGAGGCTAGAAAATTAACCCTCAATAACTACAGCTCTGACAAGTAGCTGGTATGTACTTAACGTTACATTAAAAGCTTTTAAGATTTGCATTAAGAGGGACTAGAGCTCAGGCAATCTCCAGGGGCCCGATTTCGAGGAAGGATCTGCCACCCCTCGACCTCTGGCTCCAAATGAGAGGGGTCAATAGGGCTAGGTTTTATTGGCTTCCCCAACCTGGGAGCCAAGCAAAAGGCTGGAAACAGCCTGGTTTTCTTCGGCAAACATTCTCCCGGTGTGAGAGTCTGCGGGGCCCACAGCTGGCCCCATGGGAGGTGTGTGTCCTGGTCTACAGCAACCTTCCCTCCTCATCCCAGGGGCTCGGCCTGGATCCCACCTCGACCTTCTTGATCCGAACCCTAGGCTCCTAGAGGCCTGGCACCAGCATCATTATGAGCCCAGAGGCGTATTACTATTTCTAAACACAATCAGAGCTCCACATGAGCCAGAGCTTGCTTAATTTAAAAACCTCAGCTGGGACTTTTGGTGGTCCAGTGGCTAAGACTGTTCTCCCAGTGCAAGGAGCCCAGGTTTGATCCTTGGTCGGGGAATTAGATCCCACATGCCGCATCTAAGAGTTCAAACACTGCAACTAGAAAGATCCCATGTGCCTCAGTGAAGACCGAAGGCCCCTTGTGCTGCGACTAAGACCCAGTGCAGCTGAAACAAAGCCAAACCTGGGCTGTGGACAGATACATTCTGCTGTCAGGCAAATGTTTACCTCTCTGTCATGATGCTTTAGGGTTTTTCGTGGTCATTTCTTGCCCTGGGCTTTGCCATGGTTCACAGGAAGAAAGGATGGTGTGAACTCTTCTAATTGGTGGTGACAGTAGTGTCCCTTCAATGCTAGATGGAGGGGAGGGACCCATGTGGCTTCCTCACTGACTGGCCTTCTGGCCCCCAGGTACCAGGCTGCAGAACAAAGCACGCTCCCCTCGGCCCTGGGCTGGGGCCCCACTTTCCGTGCAGCCAGGAGGGAGGCTGCCTTGTGGCAGTGTCCCCCCACCTTGGGGCAGGGTTAGGGGCATCCCATGGGCAGTCACCATTCACACCAGCCAGTCAGGAGGCTGCACTGCCCCACCCCTCCTCCGTCTCCCTCCTGTCCTGCCAGGCCCATGTCACCGTCCCTTGGGCTGAATCCCCCCATCCTGGAGCTCAGGTGCAGCTCCCGTCCTTAACTTTCTATCTCTCACATGCGGCCTGCTGCTGAAGGCATATCACAGAGGACAAGTCAGCGTTCCTGGAGGGGATCACCTAGACCTGCCACCTGGCCCGAGGCCCTGAGGGACCGAGTTCCTGCTCTCCTCCCTGGCCAGCCTCCCCACCTCCTCCCCATGCTGGCCACATTCTTACTGCACAGACCTCCATCGCTCTGTGCACCAAGCTCATTCCTGCTTCAGAGCCTTTGCGCTTGCTGTTCTCGCTGCCTGATCCTCGCACAGCTGGCTTCTAGCCCTATAGGAGCTCAAGGGCCTTGGGTGACACCCCACTTGATGCACCAGTTCCGTCGCCAACTGGCCCGTCCCCGCCTGTCTCATCCCTGTGCTTGATTTTATCATGGTTCCTTCCATGTTCTGAACCTCTCTCTTCTCTTGTCTGTCTCCACCACCAGCACGTAAGCTCTCCAGGACGGGATGGGACCACGACTATGGGGCTCAGCGCTGACCTCAGAGTCAATGCTGGATAGATGTCTTTGAAGTGATTGGCTAGGCCACTATTTCCTTCCAGCCTAAACTGGACTTCTCTCTAAAAAACTTGAAATTTCCTCTAAGGAGGAATCTGGAGGAACACACACACTTCTTTCTTATAAGCCTGCAATTTTTGGCTGTTGATGATCTGAGAAAGCAATCAAGACGTCTTCTCTGGTCCTAAAGTCTTCCTTAGGGATCGGCACCATCATCGAGCCCAATAGTTTTGTCATGTTCATAGTTAAGCCAAATGGATGGATTTCCCCTAAACCTGGGGGGTGGGGAATTTTCCACCACTGTCAAAATTGTATTACCTTTGTCCTCAATGGGGAGCCTTCAAATGCTGAAAGGATTTTAATGATGCCAACTAATGATGTGGGGTTTTTGACTTCTTCAGTTTTTCCTTTACTTCGCAGGCCTTCTAAGCTTTAAAAAGTAGCTGGAGTGTGTGTCGCTGTGGTCATGGCAGATTCTGCCTTATAGTGTGCAGGGCACTGAGAGGGTGAGAGTCCTGGATGGCCAGCACGGACGGGAAGATGCTGGCTAGACAAGCGGGTAGGCGGACGAGGGAGAGATGGATGGATGAACAGACAAACGAGTGTATGGATGGATGAATGGATGGATGCGTGGGCAGACAGATAGGGACATGGATGGATGGAGAGAGAGGCAGACAGATAAATGTACAGAGGGATGGAGGAATAGGTGTACAGATGGACAGTCACTGGCCTGATAGGTTACGGATGTACTAGTCACCCTGACATCCTTTCCCACCAACCCTGTCCAAATCTACAGGGTAAGTTTGCAGCCCAGGTTACCTTTGGATTCTCTTCTTTACATGTTTGGCTGCATTGGGTCTTAGCTGTGGCACGCGGATCTTCAATGCCTCACGGGTATCTTTCATTGTGGCTCATGGACTTTCTAGTTGTGGTGAGCAGGTTTAGTTGCTCCCCAGCATGTGGGATCTTAGTTCCCCGACCAGGGACTGAACCCCGTCACCTGCGTTGCAAGGCAGATTCTTAACCACTGCACCACCTGGGAAGTCCCAAGGATTCTATTCTTTTTAATTGGAAGCCTAACTGTTGATTTGGGTGCTGATTTTCAGAGACAAAGTGCCCAGGCTTGGGCCTTCCCTGTTTGGCCACGGGGAACAAGCCTCTTCTCTCTCTTCTTAGTCGGTTCCGCCTCCTAGAGGCAACAGGTAAGTTGAAAACGCTGTGCTTCTGACCCCTGGCCAGCTCCGACCTGCATGCAGCTCCCTGGGCTGTGGAGATGATGTGTGGGGGATAGAGTGGCCTCAGAACCCAGCGGAGCATGGAGAGCAGGCTTCTGCCAACACATGCGACACACCACCGTGCCCTCTCCCTTAATTTGTTTCAAATGTGTAGACCGTCCCTGAAGCCACGACTGAGGTAACTGGCTTCGTCCTCGTGATGCCAGGGATCACGGAGGGATGAGGAGGGGCATGAGGGTGTGGGTCAGGCTGCTGGCACCTCGTCCCAGGGCGCATCCCCGCAACCTGGGGGGCTTAGGAGGGCCCAGGCCTCTGTGAGACGCTGCTTAGTTGTCTGCTTAAGTTTGCTTTTAACAAACAGACACTGAGGCTCCATGGCTTTTCTTGTTCTTAACGCCTCCTTCTTTGGGAAATGAAATCAGCTTCTTGACTTAAATAAGCCTTTACAGCTCAAGAAGCCCCAAAGCCCAAATCAAGCTGGTAACTCAATGGCCAAGCAGACTGGGAGGCTGAACACCTACGTGCAGGTGGAAATGCCTCTTTGGACTTGGGTTTGATTAAGCAAGGGCCAGTGCTGAGGCTGTTTCCGATAGTCGAGATGCAGAGGGCCCTGTACCCAAGGCCGTGGTGTCCTGAGACCCAGCCGCTCTTGGACGGGACTGTAGCCAGAAGTAAACAAAGCTCAGAGCAGTCTGGCTGCAAGTCCAGCCGTCAACACAGCCTGTCTCTGGGGTGTCATTTTTAAGAATAACTTTGGAGATGTAGGCTTGACTGCTCCAGCATCACGGGGGCGGCTGAAACCGCAGCACCGTCTGCCACTGTCTTCTGTAGGTTAGAGGCGGCCTGAGCTCCTTCCCCAGACGCCCTCTGTTCTGACTGGCTTTGCTTGTGAGCTGGCATCTCTGTGCTCTTGTTCTAGGGAAGGGAAGTCAGATCCTCAGCTGGGAGCTTTGTGGACACAGATTGCACTGCTTCCCCGTGCCTGCCAAGCCTCCGACCTGATTCTGTACAATTTGGAGGAAGAGAGTCTTCAAAATAAAATGTCTGTGGTTTGTAAGTGATTAAGAGACACTAAGTATCAGAAACAAACCTGTATCTCCTGCAGGACCGGGTAACTGGGGAGGTTTCTTGTTGTCATCCAAGGATGGCAGGGGCCTGTGGGCTTTCCCCCTAGGCTCCAGGGAGCAGCTGGACAACCCCTGGACACCAGCAGTGGTGTCCTCTGCCATCTGCTCCCTCCTGAGCTTGGAGGCGTCTCAGAAAACAAAGGCTGCACTGTGCGTTCTCCCTCCTCAGTGCCTGCAGGGACCCCCGTCTATGACCACCCCGGGGTCATGTGTCCTTCTGAGGGTCGCCCTGCAACTGCTGCTCCCATCACATGCACACTGAGGGTCAGAAGCTCCAGGGCCGCCTGGCCACGGGATGGACTCAGAGTGACTAAAGGGAGCCCTTTATTCCCCGGAGGTCATCCTGATGGGCAAGCCCCTTGGGACCTGGCCCTGGCACTCCCTGCCTCATCACCCTCACCCTCTCTCTGCCCATCCCATACAGCCAATCTGACCTCCTGGCTCTTCCTTCAAGACTGAGCTTTTATACTTGATGAATATAAAGTATAAAAGTGCGATGGCACCCCACTCCAGCACTCTTGCCTGGAAAATCCCATGGCTGGAGGAGCCTGGTCGGCTGCAGTCCATGGGGTCGCGAAGAGTCGGACATGACTGAGCGACTTCCCTTTCACTTTTCACTTTCATGCATTGGAGAAGGAAATGGCAACCCACTCCAGTGTTCTTGCCTGGAGAATCCCAGGGACGGGGGAGCCTGGTGGGCTGCCGTGTATGGGGTTGCACAGAGTCGAACACGACTGAAGTGACTTAGCAGCAGCAGCAGCAGCAGCAGCAACAGCAGCAACAGCAATCCCTTCTGTCTAGAATGCTCTTCCCCTTGATATCACCCTGGTTTATCTGCCCCTGTATTCGCTCTCATACCAGGAAAGGCTCTTGGGGCTGCCTTATTCAATGGCAACACCCTCGCACCCCACATCTCCTGGTGTCCAATACATAATCAGCAGTTTGCTTTTCCCTCTCCCTGAACATTAGACTCTGGGTGGCTGGGGTCTGTCTCATCATATCTTTGTGTGTCCTCTGTGCCCAGAACAGCAGAGGGGATGCTCAGTGTGCATGTCCAGGCTTAACCTTCACCATGACCTGTCATCATTTCATACAAAAAAGGAGGCCACACCGCAGAATTAAGGGCACCCCTTCCAGGAAAGGATGGCTGACAGCCCTTCCCCGAGGTACCCTCAAGTCTCTACATCCTCAAGCTTATCTGCAGGCCACCTACCCTGTAGCAAGCCCCTGACTCCACTCATCAGTGTGGGAATGAGGGCTGGAAGTCAGTTTCCCTGGTAATGTCCACATAGTCCAGGAGGTGACTTAGGAGTAAAACAACAATGAACTAGTCCTGCCCACATGGGGGGAGAGTGTGTGTGTGGGGAGAAGCAGGCTTCACCCACATAGCCACCTCTTCCCTCAATTACTGGCCACTGCTCCCCGAGTTCTGGAATCTTCTGAGCTCTGATGAGCCCCACCTGGGCGCTTCCCTGGTGTCCACAGTGAGCCCCAACCATACATGTGGGTCGTGTCCATACTTGTGGACATCTGGTCTGTGGACACGAGGCCTGGGGGCCGCGGCAGAACCCTGGCTAGTGGGAAACAGGGAGAGGGAGGCCCTAGGAGCTGACCATTCTCACCAGGTGCTCAAGAGTCCACGTCCTAAACCCCATCCACCCAGGGTGATCCAGAGATTCTATGACTAAATTACATTTCTGAATATTAAATTAATGGTGGAAACCTAAAATATTAATATATTCTAATTGAATATTCTCCAATAAATTATCTGAGCATTTACAGAAATTTGATTTTCTTTCATTTCTTAAGGAACTTTCAGCTGCATAAATATAGCCATTAAAGCAATTCAAGAAAAGGAACACTCTCTACTCAGATGAGGGAGCCGTAAACACAAAGGGACGTGCACGTGTCTTCTGCACGATTGATTAAATCACAGAACCCACGGTGCAGAGGCATTCAACGATGCTTCCTTCAGGTCCCTCTGGCTTTTGTGAGGGTAATGCATGCTCCTCTCAAGTAATTACAGGGAGGCCTGGAGGCTGCCTCGAAAGAGCCCTAAAGGCACGTTTGGTGGGGGCTGTGCTTTCAGAACTGACCTGGGGGCTGACAGTGCTGACCCTCCCCCCAGGGCTGAGCAGATGGTGGACCCTGCATTGCAGGTGCTGGGCACTTGCTGCCCCGCCTCAGCAGGAGAGGAGTCCTGCTATTTCTCTGAAACTGTTACTCCCAATACTTGAACATGTTCTCGTGGAGGGTGGAGGTGCGTCTCCTGGTGGGGACAAGCAGATGCCCAGTGGATTCTCTTCTTCAATCATTTCAACTCCTTTCATTCCTCCTCCTTCTGCTCCAGCTCCTTCCATTTCAGCGACCCTTGAAACAGTGGAAAGTGTGGTGGAGGCAGAGGTGATACTTCTGCAATCTCTTCAGATCTATCTGCAAAGGAAATTCAGACACGAGCAAAATCCCGGAGCAACCCTGCTCTGTTGCTTCCCAGAGGCTGAGAAAATCCACTTCACTCACCGATACGCATTTCTGGCTTTGATGAATAGGCCAGAAAGACCCACTACAGAGGTTAGGAATTGGAGCATCTGAAGGCTCTGCCTTCTTAGAAAGCAGCCACCTCTGCCCAGAACCTGCTCCCAGGTGACTCCTTGAAAGGGAGGGACACTGAGCTTTGGGAGGGCAACATCCACCTGGCAGAGGGTCCTGCGCACTCGGAGGAGGGTCTTGTGCACCTGTAGAAGTTGCCTGGCCACAGGGGCAAGTTCCAGTTACACCGCTGTGTGCGTCAGACAATCACCCTGACAAGCAAGGCTAGTCTAGAGCTTGGGCCACATTAGCTGTCTTTCCAGCAGGTCCTGTTATTGTTATATTTGTTATAACTACAGAAATTATAAACCCACAATATACTGCTATATGTTTGCTTTAAATAGTCAGCTGCCTTTTTAAATAAGAGGAAAAATAGTCTTTTATGTCAACCCACACATTTACTTTTTCTTGTGTTCTCTATTTCTTCCTGTAGATCTGAATTTCCAACAGGTGTCATTTCTTTTCAGCCTAAAGGACATCATTTACTGCTTAATGTGGGCTCGCTGGTAAGGAGTTCCTCAAATTTGTTTATCAGAAATGCCTTTATTTAACCTTTAATTTTGAGAGAGATGTTTTTTCTGGATATAGGATTCTTGGTTGACGGTTTATTTTCATTTAGCAATTTGAAAACATCACTGCCCAGAGACCTCCATCACTCCTAAAGAGAATCCAGCCCTTGCTCTCACTGTGGTCCTTGTTGTGCTTCATTTTTCCTCTTTTTCAACATTTTTTTTCTCTAGTTTTAGAATTTCAGCAGTTTGACAATAATTAAGGTATGGCTTTGTTTGTTTTTTTATCCTACTCAAGATTCACTGAATTGATCAGATCTGTAAGTTTGTCTCTCCACCAAATTTGGGGAAATTTCAGGCATTTTTCTTATCGTATCACCTCTCTTCTCTCACTTTGGGATTCCAGTTACATACATTAGGCCACTTGATCTTGTCCTATCAAAACTGTGCATTTCCATCCTCTCTCTCCTGCCATTCTTCAGATTGGACAGTTTTTACTGATTGATGCACTGACCTTTCTTCTGCCCTCTACAATCTACTTTGTAAGCCCATCCAGTAAGTTTTTCATTAGAGATGCCATGCTCTCCAGTTTTACCATTTCCATTTGGTTGTAGTTTTGGAGTTTCCATTTTTCTGTTGTGATTCTCAATGTATTCATTCATTCTGACCATATTTTCCTTTAAGTCCTTGAAGTATATTTGTGAGAGATATTTTAAAGGCCCCGTTGCTAATTCCAATATTGGGTTGGATTCTATGAGCAGTTTTTACCTAATTATCGGTCACCTTTCCTTTATTGGCATGTCTAGTAATTTTTGTTTGTATTCTGGTCATTGTAATCATTGTAGATGATACATCATAGAGAAGCTGGCTCTGCTGTCTTTTTCTAAAGAGTGTTAACTTGGCTGGACTGAAATTTAAATCTGTTTACCTTGCTTGGTAAGTCTCTTCTTGATTCTTTCAATCATCTAGCTGTTGCTTTTCTCTGGATTCTCTGGAATCTTCTGTGTGCATGTAAAGTTCAAGGGGCAGCTGAGGAACTGGACAGAATTTATGAGTATTTCTGGGAGTCTCCACCTATGGCTACGTATTTTACAGGATTTATCCCCTCACATTCCAGCTGCTTTGTCAGTTCTAAATCCCATCTTCCAACTCCTCTGGCCAGTAAGACTGGTTTTCTGGGTGAGATCTAGCTACTTTTTGATACAAGGACAGATTGGGGGTGCTCTTAAAGACACACAAACACAGGTCACACTCAGTTCTGTTTTCTTTTCAAGGGTGGAGTCCCCAGCAGTTTCTGCCTACTATTGATCATTCTCAAGCAACTTCAAATAGTTTTTAGCAAAAAAATTTCCCCAAAGTTTACAACTGTTATTTGAGGAGTATTCGTCTGATATACACTACTCCTGCACTGCCAGAAACAGAACTTCCAGTTTCATTATTTCCAAATATTGTTTATCTAACCCAACAATCTCCATAATGATCATGAAAAGCGGGCTAATAGATCTGGGCACAATAGTTGAATCATTCATTCACTCAGTAAGTACTTAATGGCATCTGTTCTGTCCCCATTGTTGTGTTTCACAGGTGAACTATCTCTCAAGGACCTCTGTTTACTGGGGAGACAGACTGATAATCACTGAAAAAAAAAAGTGTAAAAAACTCTGCCACATAGGCAGACAATGGGTGAGGGCCTGTGTTAGTCCTGAGACGTGGAGCATTCTCAGAGAACAGAAGAAGTAGGCGGGTTGGGGTGGCTAAAACAAGGGAAAACTGAGGACTCCAGGCAACGAAGGATGTGATCAGAACTGGAAGCTGCACGTGGCCCAGCATGGTGGGAGTTTGGTGCATGAAGGGCAGAGTCAGATCATGGGGTCCCACAGGACGTGCTTGGGGGTTAGTTTTTCTCCTGGTGATGACAGGAAAATGATGAGAGGGGGACAAGACATGCACGCTGTGCTTCAAGAGATAACCTGGCTTCCACGAGAAGGTGCATAGTGACCACATCCATCATTCATGAATGGATGGATGCCTTCAGAGCACCAGGTTCTGAGGTAGGCTCAGTGACATTTACATTGCTAGGCCACCAGCAAATGTTTTGTAGGATAACACAGAACTCATACATGTATAGGATAACACAAGTATTCATGCATCTGATGAACATTTATGGAGAGTCTCTCCTGGGCAGATCTGGGGTTATCTTCCATTTCCCTGTCACACATCTCATGATGCAGACCTAAGCCCAGGGCACTTTTCATCCCACAGCTGGCTCCTGAGCCCTCGTTCCCCAACCCCAGGTCATCCTCTGTTTACACAAAGGTCTGTAAACATTTGTGGGTGGACCTGAGGCTGTATGGTCCACATGCATAAAATGGGAACTAAACTGCCAAGAACATGTGAAGAAAACCTTTGACTTCAATTGGTTGAAGCTCATCTGGGTTATCAGATGTTGAGGGGCTGGTTTTTATGACCCTTCCCAAGCCACCTGCAGCCCAGTTCTTGCTCTCCCTACTCTAGGTGAGTCTCTGGCTCATCGTCTCCATGTGGCCGTCTTCCACACAAAGCAATTATGTAAGGACTTCCTTCTGGAGCCTTCTATTCAGAGCTCCCTCTCCAGGCCGGCTCTTGGGCAAGGGCTCTGAGGATGTGTTTGGATGACTCGTTGTCTATTAAAATGCCAACTTCCAAAATTAAAGGACTTGTCTCCCAAGAGCATTGCCTGCCTCCTCGTCATCTTGAGCCGACTCCTACGGTTGCCCTGGACAACCTCTCAAGTTACCCAGTTCTAATTTTTATTAGACTCAGCTAAGAAATATGTCCTCTTTCTAAAAGTTTGATTTTACCCTCATTCTGAATCTTGCCAGAAGTCAAACCTAACATACACGCTAGAAAAGCGAGTGTCTTTTCAAAACCCTCCTCTAATCTACATGTGAGGGAGTCCTAACTGAGGTAGTAAAGGGACCAAACTCTGGATGACAAGTGGGAAATGGATGCCTGCTGCTTCTTGAGGCCACAAAAGGGCTGTGTATTTTCTCTCTTCTGACTCTCCAGCCTGCATGGTGCCTGGCACCCATAGGTGGCCCCAAATCCAGAGCCCAGACAGAGCTGGAATTCAGGAGCAGGAAGGTCGCCTGTTACCCTTTGCCAGGGGGCCCTCTCCTGCATTTTCCATGATCCTGGATAATGAAGAGCCTCTGTGCAGCTTCCTAGGGGGTTGGCTTAATGGCTGTGAACTGCTTCCTCCTTCCTTCTGAGAGGAAGCACAGCCTGGATCTTCCGAGTGGGATCTCCATGAAGTGGCTGCATCTTCTCACTCATCACTTAATTTAGCTCGTGATTTAATTTGGGTGGGCACAGCCCCTGAGTTGTTCCATGCCTCGCCACGGCCATCACAGCTCCCTGCAGCCCCGCCAGTCACAGCAACTCTCTCCTGGCCTAGGACTCCCCTCTGCCTACCTATCATCTCTTCTCCCCTTGCAGCAGAAGGAAGGCTTGTGAAGAAACATGATATCCTTTCCAAGGAAAAAGCCTGTAATTAACGGAGGTTTTTTGGGAAGAACATTCTGCTTGCTCCTCTCCCTCCCACTTTTTCATTTAACATATTTTATCAGAATGAAATGCCTTAATGAGCACAGAATTGCAGCTGATCCCAGCTGCACCTCCATGGTCCGCAGCCGGCTTCCCGCTCCCATCAAGCTGTATTCACGCTCACTGTGATTGGGGGCTTCTTTCAGGAGCACCCCTCCCTCCCAAAAAACACTGACAGCAAACTCACCGATTTCCTGTAGACAGAAATGGGTCAGAAAAGCCCCCAAACCCTTTTCTGTGCTACTTAAGAGTTTAAGGAGGAAAGGGGGGAGGAGAGAGGGACAGAGGGCAGGAGGAGGCAGACAGTGAGAACGTGAGTGCATTTGTATGCATGAGTTTCTGGGCTGAGTTCTCGAGTAATAACTTGAAATCCATTGCGTGTGTGTTAGTCACTCAGTCGTGTCTGACTCTTTAAGACCCCATGGACTGTAGCCTGCCAGACTCCTCTGTCCATGGGATTTCCTAGGCAAGACTACTTGAGTGGATTGCGATTTCCTTCTTGAGGGGATCTTCCCGATCCAGGGGTTGAACCTGGGTCTCCTGCATTGCAAGTGGATTCTTTACCATCTGAGCCACCAGGAAAGCCTTTTGAAATCCATTGGGAAAACACAAATACTGTACAGAAACCATAATGGAGACTCTATTTTCCATCTGCTGAAGATTCATCTCCCCAAAAGGATATTCATCTCCCCAAAAGGATCAGCTCAATTTGGATGCCTGACTCCGGTGGAAGCAGTCTGACCCCGGAGGAGCGAGGACAACAGTGCCAAGATCTCCCAGATGCCCTGTGTCTCAACCACCGTGGGCGCCCAGGACAGTGTTCACCACTGGGGTGGCTTCGATTGCTCACTCATGCATTCGTTCAACACAGGCAGTGCCTATTGTTCACAGCACTAGAGATGCAGGCAGGCCTGGCTTTCAGGAGGCCTGTCCTTAGATGAGTAAATAATGAGCACGAGGTCGGAGCATACTAAGTATGGAGGACAAACAGCAGGACAGCAGGGTAAAGACAGACCAGCTCCGAGAAGGGCAGTAAGTCAGGTCCCATCGCTCACCTCCACCACCCTCTCCTTGGGGCAGAGGGACCCTTAGAGAGGAAAGGACATGTACCATTCTTATCTCGGGGAAACCTACTGGGTCAGCACCCAGTGCTTCTCCACACATAGCCCTCCTTCTGGGCTGGGCTGTGGACCCCAGTTCCCCTGCAATTTGGCCAATGGGATTCTGGCCCAATTGGTGTTTGCATGTCCAGGCCCAGCCATCCTGTACCCCTCACTCTGGAGCTCTGAGTGACCACCCTCAAGTGACCGTTCCAGGAGCAAGAAATAAGCATGTATTGAGTTACATTTCTGAAATTGTGGGAAAGCTTGTCATAGCATCAGCCCACTCTAAGCCACCCTCTCTTCCTGCAGTCTGTGTCAGAGCAGACATTGACTTGGAGGTAGCCTCCCTCCAAGGGCTGCAGACACATTGGACGTCTGAGGAGCAGAGGACACACTGTCTCCAAACCACAGCAACTGTTCAGACTAGAAAACAGGAGAGCTTGCCCCCAGTGACTCTGAACTGTGACCGCTGGATTCCGGCATGTGGAATGTGCAGCTCTGCTCACCTGACGCCGGACACCTCGCCTGGTCACCAGCAAGGCCAGTCATTGGAGCTTGCGTCTACAAGGACCCGAGAGCCTCTGCCTGCTGCTGCTTGCCTGCCCCATGTGCAAGCTTTGTGTTAACTTGGGAGGGGGCGTGTCTTCCCCCATTGGAGCATGTAGACATCACTGTGGCTTGTGAGAAGACGTGTCCCCATCAACATGCCCGTGGGCCGGTGGGTGGTGAGCCCCTGCCGGTGGGGGGAAGCCAGCCCTCCCCCTGCCGTCACCAGCCACAGCTTCTCTGTCCCTGGGACCCGGGAGGGGGTCAGGAGGAAGGCACACCCATGTCTTTTCCTCCCTCATCCAGCAGAGGACAGACATGGCAGGACCAACAGACGCAGCAGGTCCCGGGGACCCTCGCAGGACAAGGCTCTGCCCATGGAAGCCTCCTCCCCTTTCACAGACCTGTGTGCAGCCTCTGAGACAGAGGAGGGAATGCCCATGTGTCAGGTGATGATATCATAACCTGGGAGACTGGGAACCAGGGCAGCAGAATATTCCAGCAGTGCTTCTGCCTGGCTGGCTGTAAATCTGAGATCCCAACAGTTCCTCTTCGGGTTCGGGTTGGATTAACATGCTAGAGCAGCTCACAGAATTCAGAAATGTGCACTCACTGGTTGTCAGTTTATTGTAAAGGCTGTGACTTGGGAACAATCGGATAGAAGAGGGGTGTGGGGTGAGGTGGGAAAGGGGCACCCCAGATCTCCATGTGCTCACCCACCGAGGCTCTCTGAACCCCGTCCTTTTTGGTTTTTAATGGAGGCTTCATCACGTCAGCATGATTGATTAAATCATGGCCATTGGTTCAACCTCCAGCCCCCTTTCCATCCTGGAGGTAGGGCAGAAGTACAGGTACCAGCCCTCCGGTCTCAGGGCTGGTTCCCCTGGTGACGAGGGTCCCCTGTTTCCAAAAGTCCCCTTGTGCATAAACTCAGCTGTGCTAGCCAGGGTTTGCTATGAATGTCTGCAGACATCTTTTTCACTCTTATCTTTTAGGAGACTGCACAGACTTTAGGAGTTCTGGTGAATAACGGGGATGAACACTGAACTATATATTTCTTAAGTCACAGCATCACGTGTGGAGAAGGCAGGGTGATGTTCATGATACGTCACTGTGGCTGTGGTGTGTGTGTGGTGGGGCGTCTGACCTGCGGTCCCTGCAAAGTTTGTGGCTTCATCTCTGCATATTAAACACCACCCTCCCTTTCTGCATCACACAGAATAGGAAACAAAACAGACAAATCAGGCCAAGGAATGAAGATGACGCCTTAATAACAGTGGGGCAAGGCACTCTCCATGGATGGCATTATCTACTGGAATTCTCACTAGCATTTTATCAAATTATTGCTCATATTGGGTTGCAATTTTCATTCAAAGGGAAGAAGAAAATGCTAGTTGATGGCCTTGATTACTGAAACATGAATTTGTGAAATGAGTCTTTCCCTCCTTCAGGAAAAGCAACTTCATGGTGGCTATCAGGGGAAGATGACATCAAGGGAAGAGACACAAAACTGCCCCCTGGCACCCCAGGCTCATTCTCAGGCCTTCTGACTTCACCAAGGTCACTGTCAGCACAGAGAAGCCATCATTCTCCATTTAGCATCTTAGTCATAATGGGGAAGAAGTGTGAACAAACAGACAAAGGAAGATGTCAGAGGTCAAGGGCCATGACCCAAGTTCCTGTCCCATCTCCTCTCAAGGACCAGAGTCGTCACTTGACAGTGACCGGACAGAGAGGACCCAAAGCGAGCAGGCCTGTTCCCCCTGAGGATGCCACCGCCCTTATGATTTTTTTTCTGTTCTGTGCAATACTGATCTTGTTACTGATAAGGTGAAATCTTGATCTTCTCAGACACCCAGTGCAGAGCCATCCCAGGCTCCGGGAACATGCCTATCAGGCTCAATTCTTGACATCCTGGGAGGAGAAGCCTAGACTAAAGCTGAGAGCAGCCCCCTTGGCAGGAGGCTCTCCACTCACCCTCACCAGCTGCTGCGGGAAGGGCCCGCGCGAGTTCTCTGGCACGTTGATGGGTGGGATGACCCAGTCCCGTTTCTGCCTTCTCAGCCCGTTGGAGCTCTGGTGCTGTGGCCATGGCAGCAGTGTGTCTTTTGGAGGCTGGACAGGGTCCAGGACTGTATTCTTCTTTCCTTTCTGCAGAAAGGGAGAAAAGAGGCAGAGGAGCCTGGTTAGGTATTGCAGAGGAAAAGGCATCACTTAGAATCTGTGTGTGTGTGTTAATCACAAAGTCATGTTAGACTCTTTGCAAATCCGTGGACTATAGGTTGCTAGGCTCCTCTGTCCATAGGAGTCTCTAGGCAAGAATACTGGTGTGGGTTGCCATTTCCTTCTCCAGGGGATCTTTCTGACCCAGGGATTGAATTCTGGTCTCCTGTATTGCGGCTGATTCTTTACCATCTGAGCCACCAGAGAAAGCCCTGGAATCTAGATCCAGGAAAATACTGGATGGTGTTGGGAAAAGTGTGTGTGTGTGGGTATATGCTGGGGGAAAAATTCTAGCAAACCTCTCGTCTGTACAAAGAAATGGACTACAGATTGAGTGGGGGTAAAGAAAATACAGCTGACTATTTAACAAGTAGATCAGGGCTTTTAAAGAGGAAAACAATGGGAAAAAAATGACAAAGGAAAGTACGCATACATTTAACCTAAAACCCTTATTTATCGATGAATTTACAACAAATATGACCAGAGTTAATAACCTCACTATATAAAGAGTTCTTATAAATCAATAAAAATGGAACTTTATTATAACAGGAAAAAGACCATGAATAGATAATTACAGCAAAATAAATACAAAGGATTGATAAACTCATGAAAAATGTTCACATCTTCCAGTTATCAAACGAAACTAAAGCAGTGTGTCTTCCTCACCCATCAGAGTGACAGGAGTAAACACAGTGAACCCTCTGCACTGCGGTGTATGCTGAGTCAGCAGGGGGTGATGGCTGAGGGTGTGGGGTTTGGTGTCACACAGACCCTCGTCCAAAGATTTGTGGACATGGGGCAAGGCCCTCAACCTCTCTAAGCTTCAGCTGCTTCTTTTATAAAGTAGGGACAGTATAACAGTACTGAATTCAGAGAGTCGCTATGGAAATTAGATTGATAAGAGCCCACGCCTGATGGGAACCAGTGAGTCTGGATGTCGGCTGCTCTGAAGTCATGGACCTCGTCACCGCTGGGACCAGCATTTAGTCAGTGACCTTCAAGTGACTTTCGCTCTTGACCCCACCCATAACTCCAGAGCCGAAACCTGTCCCAGTGAAACTGTGCGGACAAAACCCTACAAATAAAGATGTTCATTGTAGTTGTCTTTATGATAATAGTGTGTATATATAAAAGAGCAAAAATATCAGGAAAAAATTCTGGAATTCTGAGAGTAGTAAATAGTAGTTAAAGGCATTGCACTGCATTCATATTTTGGGGTGTTACATGTCATTAGAAGTTACTTTTTGAAAACATGAAGAAATTCCATATGATAACAGTAAATGAAGAAACGGTGCCAAAGTCACAGGCAATATGAGTCCCATGCTTTTTTAAAGGGTAGAGGAAAGGCTGGGAGGAAACACACAGAAATGTGAACTCTGGTCTTCTCTAGTCACCAGTGAGTTTTATTTTACTTTCTTTCTTTTAACTTTCTGTATTTCAGGATGTTATAATGTGCATGAATTCTGTAAGTAAGAACTCCTGTGTACCTGTGGCGTCTACACCTATGTGGCCTGCAGGTTTACTCACGGCGCCCCGTGTGGCTGCCTCTGCATTTTCCACAGTTGATGTTCATTTTACTCCAAGCCTCAGAGCCAGGAGCACACGGGAACTCATGGTACGGAGATAGACCTTAGACCAGGATAGCCCAAGCCTGGCTGGAGGCACCTGGCCCTACATGGCCCTTCTCCAGCCACGGCATCGTCTCCACCCTCAGCTGAGCTCTGGACCCAGTGAGAACCCGCTGGTCTTGGTATTGTCCGCTGTGGACAGAGAGCTTCCCTCACTCCCTTTTGCAAAAAAGTTGCATAGAAATGTTAGACACACGCAGACAAAATTGACTAAAAACAACAACAACAACAATTTGTATCCTTCCTGAATGCCCAAACCTAATGTTGATTTTTCTGTTGTAGTTTAGTGGGTCAGTCGTATTCGACTCTTTGAGACCCCGTGAACCGCAGCACACCAGGCTTCCTTGTCCTTCACCTTGTCTCCTGGAGTTTGCTTAAATTCATGTCCGTTGAGTTGGTGATGCCATCCAGCTACCTCATCCTCTGTCATCCCCTTCTCCTCAGGCCCTCTATCTTTCCCAGCATCAGAATCTTTTCCAATGAGTTGGCTCTTTGCATCACGTGGCCAAAGGATTCATACTTAAGCTTCAGCATCAGTTCTTCCAATGAATATTCAGGGTTGATTTCCTTCAGGATTGACTGATTTTATCTCCTTGCTGTCCATGGAACTCTGAAGAGTCTTCTCCAGCACCACAGTTTGAAGGCATTAATCCTTCGGTGTTCAGCCTTTTTTATTGTCCAGCTCTCACATCTGTACACAGCTACTGGAAGACCATAGCTTTGGCTGTACAGAACTTTGTAGGCAAAACATAATGCTACATCAGCGGAAAAACCTATCTAGGCTAACCGTATTCCACTGAGAACCCCACTGGGACTTTCCCTACCAGGGGCCCAGCTGTCTTCCGTGTTGAATCCTGCGGCAGTTAAAAACCAAAAGGTTCCCTAGGTTGCGTCCCACCTTCATCAGAAGGATCCATGCTAGGTGTGTGCATCCCGAGGCCTTGATTTCTATGGAAACCTGACATCCTCCCAGCCTTGTGACCAACCCTGCCTCTCTCATGATGATGGGCGGGGTTGTCTCTAGGCTCCTTGATGAGCATCACAGAACAGCTTTCAGGTTGGTCCTAGCTGCATGGTGCCCTTTCCCTGGCAGCCAGAAAGTGAAAGTGTTAGTGGTTCAGTTGTGTCCAACTCTTTTTGACCCCGTGGACTGTAGCCCACCAGGCTTCTCTGTCCATAGGATTTCCCAGGCAAGAATACTGGAGTGGGTTGCTATGCTCTCCTCATGGGAATCTTCCCGAGCCAGGGATTAAACCCAGGTCTTCTGCATTGCAAGCAGGTTCTTTATCGTCTGAGCCACTAGGGAAGTCCCTGGCAGCCAGGATGCAGATGACTGCTCCCCATGTGCCCCGGGCACTTCATGGGCACTGAATGTTCTCCACTGTCTCTGCCTGCATCCTTCCTCCCTTCAAGGCCACAGGAAAGTCATCCTTTCTCTACCAGGGGACCCAGGGAGGCCAACTCGCTTCTGAAGGACACTTAACTCATTAGGCAGAGGCAAGATCTGAGTGCCAGGGGTCAGGCCTCAAGGTTGGAGCATTTGGCTGCATGCCACCCTCACTTCTGGCATCTCTTTGTCAGGTCACATCCCCTCTAGGAGTCCTCATGTCAGCATGCAGTGGGTTGGTTAGACAGGGACATTCCCATCTAAGAGGCCCAAAGACATTGGTTTATCTCTGAGTTCTCCACAGGTCAGCTTGCAGGATAGAAATGCAAAGTGTGAGATCCCAGCGTGGACTCATGCCCTCTGGGGTGATGACTTTGGTGTGTGTTTACAGAGCCTTCCAGGGGACCAGGGGGCTGTCACCCTTCACAGACGTAAGACCTTGACCCTCAGGAAATGAGGGTCACCTGTCCCAGCAACTGCCTCAGGAGTGGGAGGGAGACAGTGTTTGTTCTGAGCTTGTCGGCATGAGGGCAGCAGCTGGAATCAGCCAGATGCACCTCGCATGATGGTGGGGGTTGGTGGGCTGGGGCCGGGGTCCCAGCCACAGGTACAACCTCTGGGAGGTGAGGACTGGACATCTGGGCTCCCCCCACGTCTCCCTGTATGCGGTGCAGTGAACACAGGTCTACCTGGGTGCCTGCTGAGGCTCATGTGAGTCTCTGAATCTCAGACTCAGGATTTGAAAGGTTTTCATAGAGCTGTTCTGTTCTCCTTTAAAAAACCTGCCTCATCCTCCTTTGCTGAGGCTGTGCCTCCATCGCGTTAATTTCCCTAGTGTTGTTTAAATAAATTGCACATATTTGCTACTATTTTAAAGCTGTGAGACAAATGTAATAACAAAATCTGGAGAAGATCGATGCCAGACCTGAGCTAGCTTCGCTGGGACGGGAAGACACACCCGCTCCTCTGGCGGGGGACGATGCCGACGCCAACATGGACGAGCCATTGCCCACGGGCGAGTGCTCACTTCTGGACCCGCTACGACCTCGGGCCGCTCAGATCATGGCTCACAAACCCAGATGCACAATCACACAGATGGGAATAATGCTGTGGCCGCTGTGAAGAGCATCTCTGAGCAGACTACAGCAGGCATTTCCCCATGTGCCAAGGCCACCAGTGCTTCTGAGCCACGATGGTGGATGTCGGGTGAGACACGAATGTGACCTCTGTGCTCCTGTTACTAAAAACCACACACGTGTGTGTTCATGTCCAGGCCTATATAGGCACATGCGTGTATGGACATGGACACGTACATATATGTGTACATGTGTACATATGTGGGTGCTCTGTATGTCTCTCTCTCTGTATATAAGGTGTCACAACTTTCTCAGAACCAACAGCCTGGCTCTGACCCAGTGACCAAGCCCACATCACTGGTTCCTTACAGACACTTCAGCTCAAGTCAGAGGCCTTGTAACTGGTAAGGGGAGGTTCCTGACTGCTGGGCTGGCTTGGATTCGGCCACACTCGTACCTGCAGGTCTGCAGAATGATGAGCACTGAGGAAATTGCCTGGTGGTCTGCGGAACCTTGATCCAGCCCACCTGCCTGCAGAGTTGGCGGCTGCGGGGATGGTGTGCAGTGGGGGGTGGCATTTGAATCCTGACGCGGTTCCCCTGAATTCTGTACATCACCCCCTGCACCTCTGTCCTGTAAGTCTGGGTGGAGTCTGCTGGCTTCAGGGACCCTTTGGAGCCCTGACCCTAGGATGGGGTGGCAGGTGGGCTTCTACGGGGACACCTGGAGGGCCCAGGGCTGTCCTGCCCGCAGGTATGGCCTTTCTCCAAGAGGGCAGATGAGGGTGGGGACCATGGCTCCCAGGCATAGGCGATGCAGAGACTGGACGCTCTTTTCTGAAGCCCTGAGTCTGCCTGCTGCTTAATCAGCTCTTATTTACAAAGTGTCTCTCCTTTGAGATAGCCTCTCCCACTGAGCCTTAATCGATCGGGCTCAGCACTGGATTCTTCTGCTGAGGAGGCTCTGAAATGGTGAGCTGCCCAGAGGAGCTTCCCTGGGGTGGGGGGCGGTGGTGTCCTTGCACCAGGCCTGGGCCCTGAGTGAGTCTTTTACTTCCCCTGGGCCTCTTTCCCTCTCCAGGGGCCAGACGAACTCTGGGGACAGCTGGGATGTGGGCCAGAGGTGGGGAGTGTCTGCCTCAGGTTACAATCCGGGGAGGTTAGGTGGTCTCATTCCTGAGTGATACAGGTGAACTACAGGCTCACATCTTCAACAGACACACACTCTATAAAGAAAACATCCAGTGTTTGTGTGGCTGCTTGGGCTGGTCCCCCTGGAGGGCTGTGTGCCCCTCTGCCTGGGCTCTTGGGGGTCTGGGGCGCCCAGGACAGGGTCTAAGATCCTTCCAGGTCACCTTGTCTCTGGGCTCAGTGCTTCTGTCTTGGCAGGGTTTCTGGACCAATCTTAGGTGTAGCATCCTCTGTCCAGGGATAAAGGGATGCACCCTCACACTCCGAACACACTTCAATGAACTCAGGAGAGAAAGGGATGCAGGAGGGCAAGGACTGTCCTCCTTTTTCAAGGGAAGGCCACGCCCCCAAGTCCACAGACAAGCTGCGCGATGGCCCCGCCAAAATCATCACTTTCTATCCCCTCCCTGCACTGAGCCCAAACCTGGAGCCCAGCAGTGACCCTTGTGCCCATCCCCCCGAGGTGGCTTTCTCCCCAGCTCCTCACTGGGCACACAGTCTCATTTTCTTAAGTTCCCGCAGCCCTGCGCCCGCCCAGCCCTGTTCTCCTTTCAACGAGGTTGTCCTCTGAGTCTGATTATGAGCGTAATTGAGAGTGACTCCCCGGTGAGGTCTTCAGGGACTCGCCGACATCAGGAAGAAGCTGGGTCATTTCCCTCCCATCATCGTTCACAAGTGAAAGATGAATAATGCAAAGCTATCCTGGGGCAGGTTTTAAATTATCGCTTCTTTTTTCCTTCCTTTTTTTTCAAAAAGGAAAAAAAGAGAGAGAGAAAAGTGTCAGGGGAGGACTATAGTCATACGCTCCTCCTCCGATCTACATGCAAAAACTTATAATTGGTTATATTTTCCTGTTATCCAACCACTCACTGGTAGGAACACAGAACTATGAAGAGCTGAGTGTAAGCAAATAGGTGACTTAGAGAACACTCAGAAGTGAGCAGGGAATACAAACAACCCAGGTTCTGTCTCCAATGTAGAAACTCCTTCTTGGCCATTCTGGATTGAGGAGGGTGTCAACTGGTTAGCAGTGGGTAAGTGGAGAATATTCACCTCTCCCGGTGATGGGAGTGCAGGTGAGGGTCCCACTATGAGCCAGTCTGGGTCCTGGGGCTCTTGGCTGTGCCTGGAGCAGGTGGACAGGGAGCAGGGCCCAGGACACAAGCCCAGGTCATCACACGTGGGTGCCCGGCCCTTCAGCAAAGTGCAGTGAGCTCCACTGTCCTCCAGAGAAGATGGCTCCCCAGAGGCCTCTGCCCTCAGGGGACGACGCAGATATGGAAGTGGCTAAAAACTCCCAGACCACAGTATGTTTCTTAAGAGCACCCAGTCACCCCACCCTTCAAAGATGGGGTCACAGATGAAGCCTGACGCCCCCACAGTCATTGCACGAAGTTGTTGGGTCCCAGGCTGCTGTGCCTCAGTGCCATAAATTTCCCCCACTAAACAATTATTTATTTATTTTTGGCTGTGCTGTGTTTTCGTTGCTATGCAGGCTTTTCTCTAGTTGTGGAAAGTGGGGGAGGGTACTCTCCAGTTGCGGTGCACGAGTTTCTCATTGCAGAGACTTCTCTTCTTGGGGAGTACAGGCTCTAGGGTGTGTGCCAGCTTCAGTAGTTGGGGCACATGGGCTCAGTAGTTGTGGCTCCCTGACTCTAGTTCAGTAATTACAGCAAATGGGCTTAGTTGCTCTGTGGCATGTGGGATCTTCATGGACTAGAGATCAAACCTGTGTCTTCTGCATTGGTAGGCAGATTCTTCACCACTGGGCTATTAGCGAAGCCCTCCCCCCACTTTCGAGAGAATAGCATAAGCACAAGTCCACCTGATTCAATAAAAGCTAAATTTATTAGAAAATGTTCAAGCTAGCTCCCTGTGGGACCTGTCTACCAGGCGGGTAACCCTGATGTCCACAAGGACGCTTCTTAATCAAGGGGCGCAGGGTGGGCTCCCTCCCCCCCGGGGTGATAGTGGGCTCTCACTACCCTGGGCAGCTCCTCCTGGGGAAGGTGCCCCACACATTCCACCGCCCTTGATGGGCAGTGCAACCCCGGACCCTTAATGCTGAGAGAAAGGCTTCTGTGAGGCTAGAGCCTGTGGCTGCAGTTTGCATAAGCAGATAAGGGAGGGATGATGCAGGCAACAGCGAATCCTGTTCTTTAACCTGCTAGTCTTCCCTGCTCTCTGGTCTCTAGGCTGGCCATGTGCCCGGGAGCCATGTGCCAGCACCTCTCTGGGTGGTGGACGTGCAGCTGAGGGTCAGAGGTCTGGGACCAGGACCTGCACTGAATTTCCTGGGAGATGCGGGGAAGGAAGCCTTCAGGTGGAAGGCCCTGGGAGCCTTGATTAGGCTGGGGCTGCTTCTCTTTCATCACAGAGGTCAGCCTGTGCCCGTGAGTCTCACTCTACTACCATCTCTGGGTATCCACCCCTTTCCTTTAACCAGCGTCCAGCCCTGCCTGCTCCTGCACCTTCTTAAAGTGACCGAGATTGCTCTCAGTCTCATTGGACCCTCTCAGTGGCCACGATATTGGGGAAGGGGGTGGCCCATCCCACCAGAAACATGACCGATGTAGGGCTTGGTGCTCCCAGGTCACAGAATTTGTGGGTCTGTGCTCAGAATGAGACTTGAGGGGATGACAAGCTGTGTCTGCACATGGACTCACACTATGTGTAACGGAACACAGGTGCATGAGAGTCACCCTCAAGTATCAGTGTTATTTACAGCTCTCTCCTTGCTCTCTGATTCACCAGCCTTCCTGTTTTCATTGCTTCCTTACAGCTTTGGGTTAAACATGCTTCAAATAAGGAAACAGCGTCCTACCCATCCCAACTCCCCCAAATGTCAGGTCTAGTACTGATTTTCACTGAGGATAATTAGATTTCATGAGAAAAAAAGAGAGGCACCAAAATCTATAAGATAGTTCATTCCTCTACCTCTGACTTCCCTTTCAATATACATTTGAAAAATGGTACATTTTGTTTGCCTGCAAGCATGTATACTTAAAATATTTAACTAGGGTTCTGTCTGCAGCCTTCTGGCTGGTTTCCATGGCAGCTAAGGACCGACAGAATAAAATGGTATTTAACAAACACAAAATAAAACAACAGAAAGATAGCTCCCTTCTTTAACAAATAGAGCACGGGAGCCATTCTAAACAAACATTTGCATGAGTTTGGTTCTGAAAAGGCACTTAGTGGAATTTTTTTTTACATCCACAACACAGTGGGGAAGACCAATGCCCTATCCTTGCCCCTGCCCAAAGCAACTATGGTATTTCTTACTTCCCATCTCTTCTAAGAAGGGGAGACTGTTTTGAGAATTCCCATAAACTCATGCAAAGAAAGGTCTCCTGCATGAAACAGCATGATTATTTCCTTGTGTATCCATATTTGGAAGGAAAGTCTGAAGCTAACACTTCTGTACTCGCTGCCTGGTGTGTGGGAGATGCGGGGGTGGGGTGGAGTGGGGGATGGGATGGACTCCCCAACCCCCGGCCTTGTTCACTTGTACCCAGAACAACCCAGGAAGGGACCGGCTGACACGGTCGTCACTCATACCTGGGCAGAGGCCCGCTGGCCAGGTTCATACAGCTGTGACAGCGGCTCGGGTCTGAACTCGGCCTCCCTGCTCCTCACTCACAAGGTGAAGCCCGGACGCGGAGGGCGGAGGTCGCCGTGCTGTGCTGTCCTGACACCACCGCCACTGTTGCCTAAGCAGACGGGTCAGGGACTGTGGGGGTGGGAGCATCCCTGGGGAACCAATGAGCCCTGTTCTTCAGGCAACTTGTTTCCATCACCATCATCCTCAGAGAAGCTTTGTGTTCTCAAGCAGTTTGAAAACCTCATTTCTCTTAACAGACGCTCAAAGCACACCCCTTGCACTCTCCAGCCTCGGGTCCCCGGCAAAAGGAAGACACAAGATCATGTGTCTCCCAGGGCCTGAGAAGTTCCCTCTGATCCCACCTGGCTCTAAACCAGGCGCTCTGCACTGCCAACATGTGGAAGCAGGGTGTGCTCTGGGGGGCGTCCTGTGCACTTGTAGGGTGCTTGGGTCCACGCGATGCCAGGAGCACCCCCCACCCTCTGTGACAACCCAAACTCCAGGCTTCTCCTCCTGGAGAAGCCCTGAACGCCCCGCTGGGGGACCTGCTCTAGAGAATTAGGACAATTATGTTTTGCCAGCAACAACGTAAATGAAATTACTCTTTAGTTTACAGAAAGAAGTACAATTACAGTAAGAGAAGATAAATAAATTAGCAAGTTAAGCCAAAATGTATGACTTTTTCCTGGAGTTGCAAGCGGTGGGACTGGTTGGGATCGCTCACATTGGTGTCAATTAGCGAGAAAAACGTCGGTTTCGTCAGCGTGGACGACTCTGGAAGGCCTTGGTCAGGATGAGCACTTTGTGGGTGGTGAGGGAGGGTCTCTTCCTGTTTGTACTTGCATCTTGGCTCCTGCACAGCTGCAGGAGAGGCAGTGAGGGATGCAGGGGGGTGTCCTGCAGAAGTGACGGGTGTCCCCTCAGGGGAACAAGGAGGCAGAGTGGTGGACTTGGCTGGGTGGGGATGGCTTCCACCCTCTGAGGCTTTTGTATTTTCAGGAAAAAGAGAAGCTGAGAAGGGGGAGGTGCTAGGATCCAGGTGGTGGGTACGGGGTGGTGGGACCTCCTGGAGCAGGGAACGGACAGTGGCCGGCCGGAGCACAGTGGTGAGACGCGATGGTCCCTGTGGGGCGGGAGAGGCAGCTGGGCCAGCCCCTGGGGGCCTTCACCCCACTTAGTAAACCAGCCCCGACCAGAGCCCACTCCTTGCCTCTCTCTCAGCAGAGACACAGCAGGAAGCAGGTTGGGCATGGTGCTGGCCCAGCCAGGGTTGCTGCAGAAAAAGCCTCACCCTCCCACCCTTGCTTTCAGCTCCCTCTGGAACGTCCACACATCTTAGAACAGATACAAATGCCTCTCCAAGGGCCACCTGACCTGGGCTCTGCCTAAGGGTGCTCCCCTAGCCCGAGGGTGCTCCCATCTCTACCTGCTTCTCCTATATCCGGTCTCGACTCAGATGTCGCACTCCTGGCCCTCTGGACAGACCAGCAGCCTCTGCCTTCTACCGGCCCAGCCCTGGGCCATTCCCCACTCTCAAGTCAGGCCAGGGAAAGTGACCAGTGATTGTCATGCCTTCTCCCTGGGCCTGGACCCCGGACACCTCTCCTCTGCAAAACGCAGACCCTGACACTCTTTCAAGGACGTCAGCAGCCTGAAGCATGGTCCGAGTTGGCCCTTTTCCACTGTGTCACTCCTGCTCTCCCTGGGGCAGCCGGGAGCCCTCCAAAACTCCAGAAGGTGCAGCTTCCAGGGGTTAGAACTCACTCCTGCCTTGCACTTGCAGAGTTAACAGCTGCGGATTTCTGGGGAGCACTATGCACCCACTGAGGTCTAACACTGATCACCCATCACTGGGCGGGGCCACCCGGCTGTGGTCACCATGGATTTCCTTCCTGGCAGTCTGTGTGGGTCTGTGACATGGACACTCGGTTTTCAAGTCCCCCAGGCGGTCAAGCCTGTGCCTGAAGCACCGAGCTCACCGTCATGCATGAACGTGGCTGCCACCCTCCGGAGAACAGGCGCATGGACAGCAGTCTGCTCTCTTGCCGGCCGTACTCTCACACATTGGCCACACTGGGAGTCGCTGTTTCTGTCACATGGAGGCCACCTTTTGGAAAAGCGTAAAAGGACCGTCTTGCTACTTTCTGAAGGTACGTGCACACTCTGCTTCCAGGGCTCCACCTGATGACCTTCACGTGCTTTCCCAAGGTGACACTGCGCGTGGCAGGCTCCACGGGCCCCCTTTGGTTAAGACTCCCAAGTGGGCAGCGTAGGGGTTAAGGCATGGGTGCTGGTCCTCTGGCGCTCATGAAGGGCTGCTCGGGGGCCAGCCTTTCCTTAGGGGCCTCATTGCCAGGGATGGGGTGTGTCTCAGAAACTGCTTCTCAGCCAGGTCCTCTCCATTCTGTGTCCTGTCACAGATCTGAGTGTCTGTGATACAGACGGGCTCCTTCTACTCACAGAGGCAGACCGTGGGGATGGGGCTTTAACACCTGTGGTCTTGGCAAGATGTCCTGCTGGGACTGGAGACCCGAGCAGCGGCGGGAAGAGGACTGGAAGCTCTGAACTGTCATCCACCTTTAGGAGGCTACATGGATGGTGTGTGTCTCCACCCCTGGGGTCAGGTCTCCACCTCAGCTGGAAGGCACTGGCGGCATCCCCAGTGACTGACTGTCCTGGGCCCACCACAGACAGGGGCTTCCACGGCAGACACTTACGTCGTGGTTCTGGAGGCCAGAGGCCAAGACCAGGTGTGGGAAGGGCAGTCCCTCCGCAGGGCCGAGTGAGAGGCTCGCCTAGACTCCTCTCCTGGAGCCTGGTAGTTGGCGGTGTCCTTGTTTTGCATAAAGGCCACCTCCATCCTTGTCTTCACCTTCACACAGGTTCTGCCTGGGACTGTGCCGTTGTGCTGTGCTTAGTCACTCAGTTGCATCTGACTCTTTGCGACCCCATGGACTGTATCCTGCCAGGCTTCTCTGTCCATGGGATTCTGCAGGCATGAAGACTGGAGTGGGTTGCCATTTCTTCCTTCAGGGGATCTTCCTGGCCCAAGGATCAAACTTGCATCTCCTGCATTGGCAGGCAGATTCTTTACAGCTGCACCATAGGGGAAGCACCAAGGACTGTGTCTGTGTTCAAATTTCCTCTTTAATAAGTTCACCAGTCCCATAGGATTAGGGTCCCTTCGCCCCAACGACCTCACTGGAACTAATTACGTCTGACAACCTGGTCCCATTCTGAGGAACTGTGGGCTAGGACTTCCCAAAGGAACTCTGGGGGCACAGTTCAGCCCAACACTTGGGGAGGTGGAAATCCCAGGGAAAGATGGCGCTTTGGCATCTGGGCCTGGGCATGGGATAACGCACGACTGAGTTTATCTTTCATAGATGCTGACACACTCTACAATCTAATATTAGTTTCATAAACAACAGTTTCCTTTTTTACAAACTATACCCACAGGTCCCATTGACACTTTCAAGTGCTGCACAGCCAGCCAGATGACGAGGGTGCAAGAATTTGATCTCAGTATCGACTGTGAGGCCAAACGCCGCTCCAATTCCTTGGGGGCGATGCAGCTCTCCCGTGGGAAATATGTGACCTCATTTGCATTTTCTAATTGAATTGCTATCAGCTTTCCTGCAAGACTGCACACAAAAACCTTCTTCCAGATTCCAGCCCTGCTGGTATTACCCACAAAAAGACCGCCTTTAAATGGTTGCTAAGAAGGGAGAGGAAAGGGAGAAGTTGCCAGGAGTTTATGGTTCACCTGATCGTAAAGCTGCTTTTGCCTGCTCCCTGAGAGTTGCTGAAATAACGACGAGGGAGACTGTGCTTGATGGGACCTGACGCGAGAGAGCAGGGATTTATGGAACCAGGAAATTAGGGGGTCCCTTTGCGCCCTCCTTCGAGGATTTGCCTCAGGTCTCCTTTCATGGGAGTTTCTTGGGACTTTTAACGCTGCAAATGGCTCTTTTGCAGCAGGCTCTTTGACTTCCCTGGTGGATCAGACCAGGGCACCTGCCTGCAGTGCAGGAGACCCGGGTTTGATCCCCGAGTGAGGAAGATCCCCTGGAGAAGGACATGGCCAACTCATTCCAGTATTCTTCCCTGGAGAATTCAACAGACAGTGGAGCCTGGCAGGCTACAGTCCATGGGGTCACAAAGAGTCAGACATGACTGAGTGATTAATACTTTCACTTTGTGTTTCTAGAACCTTCTACCAGCAGAACTCCCACTTGTGATGTCCCCCTTGAACTCCCCACCTTTCTAAACCCAGCCAGAAAGCCCTCTGAAAAGATGCTTTGAAATTGTGAAGTATAAAGGACCTGTGGGAAGGTGCTTGCAACTTCAGTAAACAAACACAGGAATGAAAACAGAATGAACACCTGGCCCAGGTCCCCCCTCATTCGTCAAAGCCCCCCAGGCCTGCCTCCTCCTTCTTCCTCTGTGAGGCTGTTCACACATTCCATGTTGTCAACGTCTGGACCACAGTCTGCATTTCCCGGCCCTCTATCCCTTGATGCATGTCTGTGGGATTTGCCTACCCTGTTCATTTTTGCTGCCACGCAGAATTTCACTGCATGAAGCCAGGTTCTTAACCAACCTAATGCTGATGAGCCTTTGGGTTCTTTTCAGGTTCATCAAATTCTGGTGCAGAGGTCTTGGTATGAATGGGCACATACTTCCTCTGGGCTTGTACCTATGACCAGTGGCATGATGAAAAATACACACTTGGTCTCTGCTCCTCATTCCTGACACAGAGCTCTTGAAACCCCTGCAACCTCTGCAGTGATGGATTGACAAGAGTACCTTACCCATGGCTACTAAGTCCCTAGGAATTCCTGGGTGATAGAGCATCTTTTGTTCTAGTGAAGTGACTCTCGGTGGGCTCCTGGAGGGGGCTGGTCACCAGAAAATCTGAGTCATGATTAGGAACTTGGAGCTGTCAGCCCCCTGCCCAATCCATCCTCTGGGGAGGGGAGAGGGGCTGAGTTGAGAAGTTGAGTTCATGGATCCTGCCTGCGGTATGAAACCTCCATAAAAATCCCTGAGCTCTGGGGTGGGAGAACTTCTGGGTTGGTGAACACATTCATGTGGCAGGAGGGTTGTGCACCCATCACCATGGGGATAGAAGCCCTTGCATTTGAGACCCGTCTGGACCTCCCCCTGTGTAGCGCTTGACCTGGACATTCCTTCATGATAAACCAGGAAGAGTAAGTGTGTGCTGCCCCCAATTCTGCGAACCTTTGTAGCAAATGATTGACCAGAGGTGTGGGTGGTGAGAACTGAGTCAGACAGGAGCGAGTAACCAGGAGGAGACTCACCACTTGTGACCCACATGTGACGGGAAGTGGGCTTGTGGACTGAGCCCTGAGCCTCATGGTCTGTGCTGACTCCGGGCTGCGAGGGTCAGAATTGAATTAAATTAGAGAACACTCAGTTGGTGTCCATGGAAAGTCAGAGGATTGGCTGGGGTGGAAAACCTACAGCTTTGTGTCAGAGGTGTGAGAAGAGGAACAGTTTTCCTCTCAACTAGGCAAAGATATGTTCAAATTTGAATGGAAAATGCTGATTGTCATTGGAGAGGCTGTACCATAATGCATCCCCACCAAGCACATGGGAATGCCGTTTCTCCACATTCTCACCAATGTGAGAACTGGTACTGCCAGTCTTTCAAAGGCTAGTCATTCTGGTAGGTTTTTGGCTTTTATCTGCCTTACCCTGCTGAGGTTGACATGTCTTCACACTGACCCACCACCAGGCTCTCCTCTTTCATGGACAGCTTTTTGTTTTTTAATTTTTCTCCTATCAGCTTATCTGTCTTTACATAGTGATTTGAGGCTCTCTCTATATTCAGGTGATAAGAAAATGGCAACCCACTCCAGTATTCTTGCCTGGAAAACCCTACGAACCGAGGAGCCTGGTGGGCTACAGTCCACAGGGTCACAAAGAGTTGGACACAACCGAGCTTGCACACTCATGTATATTCAGGCCGTGCCTCTTTGTCAATCATTAAAAAATTATTTATTTTTAATTGAAGGATAATTGCTTTACAGTCTTTCTGCTTTCTTAAGTAGTGATAAGTAGATTCTCATTTTTCATGAAGTCAATCATCAACCTTTGCTGTAATCTCTGTGCTTCATCACATATAAGAAAGCTTTCCCCACGCATCACTCCCAATTCTCTTCTATTTGTCTGCTTTGTCTTGCACACTCAGAGTTACAATCCACCTGGAACTGATCAGGGTGTAGCATGGGGGTAGGGGTCACTTGGGACTTCCCTGGTGGCTCAGATGGTAAAGAATCCGTCTGTGATGAGGAAGACCTGGGTTGAGAAGATCCCCTGGAGGAGGGCATGGCAACCCACTCCAGTATTCTTGCCTGGAGAATCCCCAGGGACAGAGGAGCCTGGCAGGCTGCAGTCCATGGGGTTGCAAGGACTTGGACATGACTGAGCGACTAAGCACAACACAGAGGTCACCTGACTTTTCCCCTTTCGGGTACCCCATTGGCCCAGCATCACTTATGGAAAAGACAGTCCTTCTCCACTATTCTAGGTAGGCTTGGCAATTTTTTTTGTTAAAGGGTCACACAGTTAAATATTTTAGACATTGCAGGTCAAGAAGCAAAGTCAAGGATATTAATTTAAGTGCTTATACAACCATTTGAAATTACAGAAACCATTCTTAGCTTGCAGGCATCAGCAGGAAGGTGGCAGGTCAGATGTGACTTTCGAGCTGCAGTTTACTGGCCTCTGCCATCCAGCACCACTCATAAAAAATCCAGTGTTGGCACCATGTGTATTTGACAAGGTAAATCATTTACGTGAAGTTGGTGAATTTTGTTGTATAAAAGTTAAACCTCCATGAAGATGAAAGTGAAATGAGTTGCTCAGTTGTGTCCCACTCGTTGCGACTCCATGAACTATACAGTCCGCGGAATTCTCCAGGCCAGAATACTGGAGTGGCCTTTCCCTTCTCCAGGGGATCTTCCCAACCCAGGGATCAAACTCAGGTCTCCTGCACTGGAGGTGGATTCTTTACCAGCTGAGCCACAAAGGAAGCCCAAGAATACTGGAGTGGGTAGCCTATCCCTTCTCCAGAGAATCTTCCAGACCCAAGAATTGAACTGGAGTCTCCTGCATTGAAGACGGATTCTTTACCAACTGAGCTATCAGGGAAGCCTTCCATGAAGATAAGACTTTCCAAAATGTTAAATATTTTTTCTGGACTATTCTGTTCCATTTGTTTGATCTCAAACAGTACATCAAATGATTGTAGTTCTGTGGCTCTCAGATGGGGCTCCTGGGAGCATCTGGTGATGACATGAGACAGCTTTGTTGCAAACAGAGGTGATGGGGTGCTGCTAGCATCTGGAGGGGGGCAAGGGATGCTGGCAAACATCCCACAGTGCACAGGGCTGCCCCACATCAGAGATGATCTGGCCCCAAATGCCAGCAGTGGTGAGGTTGAGAAGCTGGTGTGGTTTATTCGGATTCTTGATGTCTGAAACATCTGTTCCTCCTATTTTTGTGTCATTCTAGGTTATTCCTGAATGTGTGCTCAGTCATTCAGTTGTGTCCAACTTTTCGAGACCCCATGGACTGTAGCCCACCAGGCTTCTCTGTCCATGGCATTCTCTAGGCAAGAATACTAGAGTGGGTTGCCAAGCCCTCCTTCAGGGGATCTTCCCAAACCAGGGATCGAAACTATGTTTCTTGTGTCTCCTGCATTGTAGGCAGATTCTTTACCACTGAGCCACCAGGGAAGCCCTTTGTACTTCTCTTTAAAAACTTAAAGTTAGCTCTTAGCTTTTCTATAGAAAAGCAAAGAAAAAACATGTTTTGCTGGGATTGTGTTAAATCTATAGAAACCTTTGGGTAGAATTGACATCACCATAACATTAACCTCTTATGAACAGGGTGTATCCCTCTATTTTCAAAGATCTTTAAGTGTTCTCAGTAATACGTAGGGAATTCCCTGCTGATCCAGTGGTTAGAACGTCATGCTCTCGCTGCCAAGGAGCTGGGTTCAGTCTCTGGTGTGAGAACTAAAATCCCACAAGCTGCAGAGTACAGCCAAAGAGAAAAAAATTGCTTTCAGTAATATGTAAGGGTCTTGTATAATCAATGCAGTTATAATCGGTATCTGGTTCAGATTTTATTTTCTAACTATTCCTAGTCTGTTGTTCAGTTGCTCAGTCGTGTCCAACTCTTTCGACCCCATGCACTGCAGCATGCCAGGCTTCCCTGTCCTTAACCATCTCCTGCAGTCTCAGTTCAGTTCAGTTGCTCATTCGTGTCCAACTCTTTGCGACCCCATGAATCGCAGCACGCCAGGCCTCCCTGTCCATCACCAACTCCCAGAGTTCACTCAGACTCACGTCCATCGAGTCCGTGATGCCATCCAGCCATCTCATCCTCTGTCGTCCCCTTTTCCTCTTGCCCCCAATCCCTCCCAGTATCAGAGTCTTTTCCAATGAGTCAACTCTTTGCATGAGGTGGCCAAAGTACTGGAGTTTCAGCTTTAGCATCATTCCTTCCAAAGAAATCCCAGGGTTGATCTCCTTCAGAATGGACTGGTTGGACCTCCTTTCAGTCCAAGGGACTCTCAAGAGTCTTCTCCAACACCACAGTTCAAAAGCATCAATTCTTCGGCTCTCAGCCTTCTTCACAGTCCAACTCTCACATCCACACATGACTACTGGAAAAACCATAGCCTTGACTAGATGGACCTTAGTCGGCAAAGTAATGTCTCTGCTTTTGAATATGCTATCTAGGTTGGTCATAACTTTTCTTCCAAGGAGTAAGCGTCTTTTAATTTCATGGCTGCAGTCACCATCTGCAGTGATTTTGGAGCCCCCCAAAATAAAGTCTGACACTGTTTCCACTGTTTCCCCATCTATTTCCCATGAAGTGATGGGACCAGTGCCATGATCTTTGTTTTCTGAATGTTGAGCTTTAAGCCAACGTTTTCACTCTCCTCTTTCACTTTCATCAAGAGGCTTTTTAGCTCCTCTTCACTTTCTGCCATAAAGGTGGTGTCATCTGCATATCTGAGGTTATTGATATTTCTCCCGGCAATCTGGATTCCAGCTTGTGTTTCTTCCAGTCCAGTATTTCTCATGATGTACTCTGCATAGAAGTTAAATAAGCAGGGTGACAATATCCAGCCTTGACGTACTCCTTTTCCTATTTGGAACCAGTTTGTTGTTCCCTGTCCAGTTCTAACTGTTGCTTCCTGACCTGCAGACAGGTTTCTCAAGAGGCAGGTCAGGTGGTCTGGGATTCCCATCCTGCAGTCTGTAGAGATGCAATTGCTTTTACATCCAGCATCCTTGCTAACATCATTCATTAATTCCAATAAATTAGCCACAGATTATTTTGGATTTTCTACATTCACAATTATATAAGCTACATATAATGCTAGTTCTGTTTATTCTGATTTCTTTTTCTTGCCTAAACTCACTGGCTTGCAGCTCTGGTGTGTGATGTAAGAGTGTCCTTGTCCTATTTTTGAAGTCAAGGAAGGCTTTGAGTATTCCATCTGTAGTTCAGATGTTTGCTATAGATAGTCTTTGTGAGATTAAGAATGGTTGCTTTTCCTCATTTGCTGAACAGTTTCATCTTGAATGGAAGTTAAATTTAACAGTCACTCTTCAGATGATCATGTGATTTTTATTCTATTTTGCATTACTTGGATTAATGTTTAAGTGTTAAACCAAATCTTGATTTCTTGAAACAGACAAATGTGGCCATTGTTTATCCCATGTAAACATGGGTGGATTCATGTGTGTTAAGATTTTGCTTAGGATTTTTTCCCATCTATTCTGAGTAGACAGGCATGTAACGATCCTCTTTCTCATTGTTCTTTCAAGGTCCTTGCTGGCTTTGGGAAAAGTTCCTGTTGGTTTCAACATGGTCCCCTTTTGGTTGGGGAAGCCATCCCTCTGTAGGATGAGTTTTAACTCTGTACAGCTTGGGTAAAACTTATCAGTGGAGCCATCATGGTGAGAGTAATTTTTTGTGTGTGATAAAAATCTGAACTAAAACTTTATTCACAATAATAAGACAGTTCAGATGTTCCTTTCGTGTTAATTTTGGTAAATTTTATATTCTAGAATGTTACCTATTCCATCTTTGTTTTCAAATATATTGGTATAAATTGTATATAATGTCCTCAAGTGACCTTTCTAATGTCTGTGTGATTGGTCATGAAGTTCTCCTGTCATTCTAGATAGGAATTATTTTCAGGGTCTTTCTTAGTCTACAGATCAGTAGTTAAACTACCAAACTGAGACGACTCCTGTCTTTGTTGATTCTATTATTTTCTATTTCATTATATTCTCCTCTTTGTTTTATTATTCCCTTCTTTCTACTTTGTATTTCATTTCCCATTTTTATAATTTCTTGAGATAAGTGTTAAAATTGCTGATTTTTTGCAGTCTTTATCTTCTAATATGTGTATTTAAGGCTAAACATTTCCATCTGGCATGACTTCAGTGATTAATACATCCCAACTAGTTTTATTACTCAGTTCAAAATAATCTCCCATATCCATGTGATTTATTTTCTACCCAAGGGTTAATAAGAAGGCATTTACTTAACTTCCAAATCTATGGGGATTTTTCAGTAATTTTCTTTTTTATTGATTTCTAGTTTAATTGCTCTGTGGTAAGAAGAACAGAAACTACATTTTGATTCTAAACTTCCGAAGCATCTTGAAGTTTGTTTGGCTAATTTTTGTAAATATTCTGAGTATACTTGTAAACAATCTGTATTTAGCAGCAGTTGGCTTCTGCACTGTATGTACATTTCACCAAGGTCAGACTCCTTAATTCTGTGCTTCTAATCTTCTGTCTCCTTACTGATAGCTTCTCTGCATGTTCTATTGTTTACTCACAGATGTTTGTTAAAATTTACCATTAATTTCATACTTGTTTATTTGGCTGGTATTTCCCCGCCCCCGTGCTTTACATCAAGCTTCTCTGTATCCTTACACTTTTTAGATGTATCTTTTGTAAGCTGCATGGTGGCGGTTTAGTCGCTAAGTTGTGTCCTACTCTTGTGACTCCATGGACTGCAGACTCCTTGGACTGTGGCCTGCCAGGTACCCCTCTGTCCATGGGATTCTCCAGGCAAGAATACTGGAATGGGTTGCCATTTCCTTCTCCAGGGGATCTTCCTGACCCAGGAATCGAACCAAGGTCTCCTGCATTGCAGGCAAATTCTTTACTGACTGAGCTATAAGGGAAGCCCTGTAAGCTGCATATGGATAGATTTTGAAAAATATATTGTCAGTTTGTTTTTTTCCAAGTACAACAGTTAACCTATTTTTAATGATTACAATTAATAATATAATTGTAAATCTACCCCATGGGTCTTTGATTATCATTTGCTTTTCCTCTTAATTTTTAGTTATCTTATTTTCGGTTAGAAATTGTATACAAAAGAAGAAGGATATATTTTGAGGTCTGGCATGATACCTTCCCCTGGAGAAGATTGACTTTTGCTTCTGGCAGGTGACTAAGGACACCAGCCATCTGGATCATCTCAATCCATTTACACAGAGTGACATTGTTCAAAGATCGGCCCTGCTTTGTAAGGATGCATCAGCCAGTGTCCCACACCGGCGCTCCTCCCTGTCCTCCCAGGCGCCACTCTGGTGAGGACCCCATGGCCAAGATGAGCAAAGGACTCAGAGGGCTGGGACCATGCCAATGACATCAAGAAGATCTACTATTTTTCACCTCTTTGGGGACGATGGCCTCATAGAGTCTGCACCCTGCCTGACCTCGCGTCATCCCACATAATCCTCTTAACAACCCTTGGGTGGGATGTAGGCAGCGTTGCTGTCCCGTGTTCCAGAGTAATAAAGCCTCAGAGAGGTTGTATGCTTGTCCCAGAACATCAGCTGGTGAGCTGGAGGAGCTTGATCCAAACAGACAATCCAGGGCAGCCAGGCTCTGTTATGATGCTGGGCTCAGCTGTGCCTGAAAGTCCCTTATTTACTTCTTTCCAGAACATCAGTTCTCCCATGTAGCAAGAGGTTGCAGTCATACAGCTCAGCTTCCCCACCTGTAAAGCGGGGACAGGGACAGCGCCCACTTCGGGAGATGTTGTGAGGATTGACGTGGGCACACTTAAGGGAGGGTCCTAGAAAGTCAGGGCAAGGCTCTTTGGGTTTGAAGATAGGAAGCACGGAGCCCTTAGCAACGAAGGTGATGGGAAATAAACAGGGAAGGACCGGCTCAGATGGGTGGCAGGGACTGTGCCCACTGCCTACCCGGTCACGTGTCGTCTGTTCAAGGTGTGGCCCCATAGTCACCCCATGGATGCCCTTAACCTGGGACGTGGAATCTGCAGATCAGGTGCTTCTTGGCCCCGCCTGCCATGGGGTCAGAGGGCACGCATCCTGGGGATTGTCTAATTGCAGTCACCTTCTTGGAAGATCAGGGGATTAACTGTCTCAGAAATCACTTCATTAACATGCTTGACAAAAGGTGTCATTATGTTTTTAATTAGTGCCTTTTATCTGAGGCCATCCATGGGCTTTAGAGAGCCCTGCTCCTTGGCCACAAGGCACTGTTTCCGTTTCCGCATTGCAATTGAAATCAAGATGTAAGCCTTCCACTGCTGCCCTTGGCTTGGCCCTGGCAGGGAGGGGGCCCCCATGAGGGCCATGTTGCCCACCACAGCGTGGCTGGTCATGATCACTCAGGAAGGGATGGAAAACCACATCTATCTCAGGATTTTCCACACCCTCAAGGTGAGACTCATGGTCTGAGGGGCATCCCTGTTAGAAATGTGTTTCAATACCTAGCTAGTTCAGCACACCCCTGAGGGCACTCAAGATGTCATCGGCGAAGGTGTCAGCCCACCTCCCAGGACAAGGCTAGTCACCGAGTCATTGATTTTCTAACCTAAATCACCTCCTAGTGGTTTAACAATATGGCTTAAAAATAAGACAGAAATGAAACACATCCCCAGTTTTCCAAAGTGAGTTTCTTAGAACACTGCCTTGAAAGATTTCCCATAAAGAAGGTTCCTTTGTCAAATAGGTTTGGGGAAACTTACACTGTGTCCCACTGGGGTTTGCTGAGCACTTTAGTCCTGTGAGGTTCTGGACAAATCTACAGAAAGGCATCTGATCAGTCTGGTCTAACCCTCCCCTTCCTGTGGGCCCTTCCCGAAGGAACACCCCGGATGCTGTCCCTGACGGCCTGTCCTGCTCTAACTGCTGTGCATCTTGTCTAGTGAACCACACGCACATCCTAACACCAACGGCCACAGGGCCTCTCAGGGGTTCTCCCTCCCTGCGGGTCCACCTTCCTGCAGATGGATGTGCAGTTGGACCCGCCACGCGGGTCCTCTGGGCCGCAACTTCTCTGCTGACCTAGCAGCCCCCAGCCTGAGGCCAACACAGCTGCTGAAACGCGGGCCAAGGTGAGCAGAGCTGGTCCCTGCAGACTCGGGAAACCTAACGTGGGCATTTCTGGGGGCGGAGGGGTCTGGACCTGGAATCCTGGGGCACACGAGGCGGAGAGGTCTCTCAGGATGGGGGGGTGCAGTTGGGGGAAGGTGAATTCACTCCTCTCATCCTATCAACACAGCCACGCAGCTAAGTTAGAGAGGAAGTCAGAGGGAGGGCTTGGGGCCTGGGGACATGGGCTGGTGTGTGTATGTGAAGTGTGCCCTCCCTCCTCTCCCTCTTCCCGTTCCTCCCCCTCCCCTCTCTCTGAATCAGTCTCACACCAGCTACCCTGCCTGCCTTGCCCAGCCAGCCATGTGGCCTCTATCTTACTTCTCGTTCCTCTAGGCCTTCGGAGCCCCCAGGCTGAGGGGCTACAAGCTTAGGCAGGAGAGGTGCCCAGTGAAAAATGGAGCCATGAGGCCCTTGTTCGCAAAGGAACTGACCGTCAGGGTGCTGACGACCGTGTGCCAAGCTGATGGGGGCCTCTGAGCAGCCCTGCTTGGGAAGGCGGGAGGTCAGGGGTCGCCCCCAAGCCCGGTGCCACCCACTCAGGTGTCTGCCTCTGCAACCAGGCTCCGCTCAGCCACCCGAGGAGGAAGGACACAAGCCCAGGCCCTCCCTGCGTGCAGTCATGCCTCACCTTGTGTCCGGAGTGCGTGGACGAGGTCTGGGCCACCAGCAGCCTCACTGCAGCATCCCAGCGCTCAGCCGTCTGGTGGTCCCATGCCGTCACGGTGAAGGCCACCTGCTCGGAGGGAATGCGCAGCTCCCGGGTGGCGAAGACCGTTCCGTCGGCCCCAACCTTGAAGTCCATGCTGTTGGTCTCATAGTGCGTCCCCTTGGTCCCCAGGCAGCTGCTGAACTTGACTGCAAGAGAAAGGGGATAAGCTCAGGGTGGGTGGGGAAAGCCTGGCGGGCAGGCGCCTGCTCAGAGCTTATGTTCAGCTGCAGTCCTCGGTCTCTCATATGGGTGAGAAAGTGGTTATTTAACTGATTGCTTGACCTTCAGGTACTGAGTTTTATCTCCGTGTGCGCTTAGCTGTGTCTGACTCTGCTACCCCATGGACTGTATGTAGCCCTCCAGGTTTCTCTGTCCAGGGGATTCTCCAAGCAAGAATACTGGAGTGGGATGCCATTTCTACTTCCAGGGATCCTCCCGACACAGGGATCGAACCTGCCTCTCTTGCATTGTAGGTGGATTCTTTACCACTGAGCCTCCAGGGAAGTAGAGGGGTTTTTATCTCTACCTCCTGGGAATCAGCTGAGGCCTTAGAGAAAGGAACAACAACAAAACACAAGGAACTTGCTTCATTCTCTCTGAAGCATAGCTCTTCTCATCTCTGCAAACTCATCCCCCTCTCCCCCACTTAACTACCACCTCTGGGCTCAACTGGAGTCTGAGTTGACGGGGGTGGAATTCAGTGGATTCTCTAGTGACCTCGGGCAGCTGGAGCTTTCTCATGACCTGGAAGCAGGTGTGTAAGGTGGACGGTCTACTGACCCCAAACATCCATTAGGCACCTCCTGTGACTCCATCATCGGACCACTTTTGCCCCCCTGCCCCCTCCTTGCAGAAGACATAGAGGAGCTGCCTATTGCCTGGGACCGCATCAGGGCCTTTTTATCCATGTGCTTCTGTAGCTGCCACCTGAAGACATGGTAAATTACGAGGCACCCACAGCCAGTGTCACATTCTGCTGATGAAAGTAACGGATAAAGTTACCTAACATTTATAAAAATGTGGGTATCTCAGCAATTATGGTGGGAGGATTGGTTTTTTAAGCAATTTCACTGTCACAGCTTACATGATTTAATTACTATTTATTCTAGAAACTAAAAAAAGCTCCTTACTGTTAGTTCTGATAAAGTGTTTCCCCCGGGTTCACCTTTTATTGTTGGCTGCCTTGAAATAATAAATAACATGAACGTTCCCTCACTTCAAATACTTCACTCCAGACATCTCCCCAGTCACCAACACCTCCCACTCGTGGGTTTAATACAAAAATGCTCTTCAGTGTGATGGAGCTAGGCGTCTCCGCGTGTGCACAGACTCCAGGGTTCACAGATGAGGTCCTCGGGTGGAAGAGGGCAATCCAGGTGACGAGTGGGTTGAGGCTCCAGGGAAATGCCCCCTGGGGAGGCAATAGTCACATTCTTTCCCAAGTGACAGGAGAATGCTAGACTGCTTTCATTGTACCGTCGCCCAACGGTATACAAATTAAAGTCAGCAACAAACTGAATGGATCAATCATTTCTGACGCTCAATTGTCTTTGACAAAGATAAAATGACAATGTTGTGATTCCCAGAGATTAGCACAAAGTACAGAAATAAGCCCTTTGTTCCCTGAAAGCAAATTTCTAATATCACTAATGGGATTGGACAGCAGCAGGGAGTTTGCATTTCTTCCGGAGTAAGTGACGGTGTCACTGTATTTTTTTTTTTTTTTTTAATTAGTGCAGAGCTTTGGCGGCATTTGAGGGAAGTGTGGACGCAGATGTCAGAAAAAAAAAATTACCTGCGTAGGTGCTGCCCCAATAGGAAGGTTGGGGCACCATCCACAGGAGCAGGGACCTTGCAGGGGTTGGACATTCTCTGTGGATGGGAGACTTCAGGACATTGAAGATGGCACTACCAGATGCGATCTACAATGATAAAGCCAGCCTCTCCACGCAGGTGCCTTTAAGACCATTTCAACCCCAGGGTCTGACTAGGACCCTCCAATCCTGAGGAGGCACAGGGGCTTTGGGACAAGATAGAACTGGCCTCTGGCTTGTGTCACTGCAGGCTGGCTGGTCAGCTCCACCCAATGGCTCATTTCACCACCTTGTCTGAGACTCCGAGCCCATGTCAGTGAGGAGGCGGGAGCTGGAATGTGTCTGTGGGAAGCTGGGGGCCGTTCCAAGCGCACACAGAGCTGGCTTTTCAGAAGGAGGAGAGTTCAGGACAATGCCTTCCTGGCCACTGCTGGGTGACCGTCTCTCTGTCAAAGGGAAAGATCAGGAAGGCTTGTTCTTCGTGACACCAGGGGCATTCATGGCCCTTAGCTCTGAATAAGTGAGCGCCCATCTGAAACCCTAAGAAATGTGGGTTTAGATTTCTCAACCTGCAAACACTGCTCAGAAGGTTACCAACATTATATCTTGTCATAAAAATGGGAAGTGAGCTCTTGGTGGGTGGGGGAGTGGGCAGACTCCCCTGAGACACATCTGAGGTCTTGGGCAGGAGCTGATGCTTCACCCAGGAGCCCATTTGTGTTTTCCTGGAGAGTTGCTCAAGGCAGTTGCCCCTTTATTGGTGGCTGGGAAGCTCAGAGTTGGCTCTGTAGACCGGGGCTAGCCGAGCGGAGGCATTTACCACCCTCAGCGTATCCTGCCCAATTTTCTGTCTTTGCTTCCTCTTCAACCTACTTCCCTCCGCTTGTTCCTTTTCATTTTGAGGTCTACCTTCTCTCTGCAGGTAAAGTCCTTCTCTTTTAGGGGTCAGAAGCTGCCGGGCTGTTGCATACCCATGGACTCCTCTCGGGCCAGGCCAGTCCTGTGACCCCAGCACGAGTGTCCGAGAATGTCCTCTAGCCTCATGGGAAGAAAACACCCATGCAGAGTTGCAGGCACTGGAGTCATGACCTCCTCCGGCTCCGCTGGAGAAACCTACCTGGACAGGTGACTGCACCTCCTTCCATCCGTGGCTGGGATGTGGACCCCCTGGGTGCTTGCCCCCCACAACCCAGATTGGCCTCACATCTCCAAGGCCTGCTAATTGCTTCCATTAGTTTTAAACAAACTTGACAACAGGCAGAAGGATTCCTGAGAGAAATCAGGTCCAGTTGATGAAACACACACAGTCACAGCCCCCGCTGCCTCTGTCCCCTTGGAGGTGTGGTGGGCTGTGGGAGGCCCGGTGGTCCTGGAGGGAGGACTCGGCCACCTGCCCAAGGACAGGGCCAGGGGTAGGGGGTGATGTGTGTGCCTCTGCTGGGATGCCAGGGTGTGGAGGGCCTGTGTGGGGTGTAGCTGAACTCTGCAGTCACGCCCACCCTGGCGTGCCTCCTGGGGATGTACCTGGGACCCTGGGTCTGTGACCTGACCAGCAGCAGGCTCTCTGAGCACTGGCCTTTGGGAGCAGCAACAAAAGGTGAACCAGGGCTGACGCAGGCAGAGGCTGGCTGGATGAACCCAGCTCATCTTACATCCCGGCATGTCACCCATCCGAGGAGATGGGGAGCAAAGGCACTGGCCAAAGTCACACAAAGTCATTCACTGCACAAACATATTCACGGGCCCGTGGTGCCTGGCTCTAGGGATCTACCCAGGAAGACCTAGAGTGAAGGCTCCAGGTGGGAGGTGACTGGGAAATGGCAGTGTGGATGGTGGAATCTAAGAGGGCTGCCCAAGCTGGGGGGCCCCCGGCTGGGGAGCCCTGCAGGAGGTGTGGGGTCAGCCCGTCCTTGACATTCTGACCATCTTGCATGACTGGGAGTCTAGGTCCTCTTCTCCAGCTAGCCTGGCCCCCCAGAGCCTGCCTCTCCCTTTAGGCTGGATTCCATTTCCAAGCCCTATTTATTTTGAGAACAGACACCTGCCAGCATCCGCTCTGCTCCTGAAATGTAACTTGATGCTGAGAAGGCCCAGCGTTTACAGCAGCAGCAACAGCACGTCAATGGCTTGAGAAGCTCATGCAAGAACCCAACACCCAGGAAACTGTCTCGTTGGACGCAATGGGAAAGGCTGGACACCAGGAAATTCAAGAAGAGCAGGATTTCATCTTCCAGGGGCCTCCCCTCTCTGACCCTCACCAGAAAGCCTGGGAAATGAAGTGGAGGCTGATGGGCACCCTGGGCTGGTTGTCCTCGGGCTGGGACCAAGGGCAGGGATGCACCCAGCCAGCCATCTGTCACTGAGGCGTGTTTTCCTTTGTGCTGTGTACACGTTAGTCTCTGTTTGTCATCCTAGTGGTGTCCCCACCAACACGCCCACTGCGGGCCCACTGAGTTATTGCTGGAATCTCTGTGGCCTCCCCTGCCCCAGGGTGGCCTGCATTCTGCCCACTCCTGGAAGGGCCCTGGCCTTGGAGAAGGCAGCTGCACACACAGAGCTCCCATGGGAAGCGCCATCCATCCATCTGTTTGTGTGGATTTACAGATGCCATAGTCAGCAAGAAGCACATCCCTGCCAGATGGAGCTCAGGGTGGGGCAGGTCACCACACGGGGTGTGGCTCCCAGGGGTTGGAGGGTGGAAGGTTCTGCGTGAAGGAAGGAGCCCGGTTCTGAGAGAGCCTGACCCAGACACACAGCGGCGAGTGTTTTCCCAGGATGAGGACCTGGTGCCTCTGCCAAGCTCCAGGGATGGAAGGGTCTCCAGGAGGCCTGGGCTGGGGAGGGCTTCCAGGCGTGCAGCACATGCAAAGATGGGGAAGGGTGGAATCTCAAGGACTGAGAGCCATTGTGGTGGGAGCTGGGCTGCCTGGTAAACTGGCGTCAGAAAAAGCACAAAGGTGCTCAGCCAGTGAGGTGACCTGTTAGTAGTAAAGAACCCACCTGCCAACGCACGAGACCTAAGAGACGCGGGTTTGATCCCCGGGTCAGGAAGGTCCCCTGGAGGAGGGCATGGCAACCCACTCCAGTACTCTTGCCTGGAGAATCCCATGGACAGAGGAGACTGGTGGGTTACAGTCCATGTGTCACAAAGAGCTGGACACGACTGAAGTGACTGAGTACACACTTAGTGCACTGGGAGCCACCACCCTCCCCACTCTGGGGGTTTCTAGGAAGGTCCAGTGGCCTTAGAGGCTGAGGGGGTGTCCTGAGTGGACGTGACACCCTCTTCTGGAGCCAACGTTGAGAGAGGATCACAGCCTTTCCCAGCCATAGAAACACCCAGTGAACTGAGTTAGAGGCCCACTGCTGTGACTTCAGAGGTACGTCCTCAAAATTTAGCCACAGTGGATCAGAGTATCCCCTGTACCCACTTCACACATGCCTGCTTGCGGGAGAGGAACTCAAGAGCCAGGAAAAGATGAAGAAAAGGAAGAAAAAGAGTGAGGAATCCAGGAGAGGCTTCTGCAAGTAGGTGAGTCACCACCCACCCAGCAAGGATGTATCACCAGGGAGATGAGTAGGGAGGCCCTCCATGGTGGGGGCGGGGGGCAGAAAGGAGACTGGCAGTGCCTGCACAACCTCAGGACTCCCTGCTCCCGTCCTGGGGGGCCCGAGGGAGTCTCTCGTGGGTCATCCACTGAGCGTGGCTGTGTTCCAGTGGGGTCTCTCATTATGCCTCAGAATGCTGCCTGCTGACTGCGGGTCCCCAAAGACAGTCACCATTGCCATTGCCCATCTGGAGGGCTGGAGCTGTAGCCATCGGACACAGATGCAGACAAGTGGTGGCTGGTGGCTGGGGAGTGTCTGCCAGTACGTATGGGGTCTCTTTTGGGGGATGAGAAGTGTTGGAACTAGGGAGAGGCGATGACTGCTTCACACTCAAATGTACTGAATGCCACTGGATTGTTGCTCACGTTAATGGTGAAATTCATGGTGTATGAATTCACTGCAAAGCAGCTTCCAGGGCCTCCTGGCTGCTGGAAGGACAAGGAGAAGGGTCTCTCTGCTTTCTGCCCCTGGAAACCCCAGTCCCCCAGGCCTCACATGCCCAGAGCTCTAAAAAGCCTTCCTGTAAATAACCGCGCCCCAGGACCCTAGCTCCCTCCTCAGGGCCCCTCTCTTCCTGGGCCAAGCACAGGTCAGAGAGAGAGGAAGGTGGGATGAGGGGATACTGCCCTTATTGGAGAAGTTGGGAGAAGGGGAGAGCACACCTAAGCCCTGGTGGGAGGTGAAGGCTTCATGAAGGGGGCATCCAGGCTGCCCTCCTGGAAGCCGCCTGCATGCATGAGCCACGTTCCAGGTACCATGCCCCCCTCCAAGAACCTGCGATGGCATCCCCGTGTCACCAGCATCTCTGAGGGGTGTCTCAGACCTCTAGGATGTCAGGATTGGAACACTCCCCAGAAGCCATCTATCCCACCCCTCATTTTATCAACAAGCAAACTGCCCTTGCTGGGAGAAGATGACATTGTGGAATGCACTCATTCACTCCAGGAATTCCACAGATCCTCCCCGAGCCCAGTGCTACATGGGACCCAAGTCATTACATACGGCAGCGTTTCCCATCCGGGCCCTGGTACTTTTATAATGTAGCTAAACAACACCCCAAACGCAAGGCATTTGTAATGTTTTAGCTGGTGCACATCTCACAGGTCAAAACTGCACATTCTGGAAGCTGGACTCAGCAGCGTGGGGCCCTGGCTCTGGTGAGTCCAAGATGGTCCGTGTGTGCAGTCCCATAATTAGGCCCTAGGCTAAACAGCAGAGACCCGCTTCTTTTCTTTTTCCAGGACGGTGCAAAACCCTTCCTTAGGAGAATTTTCCCTCCCCCATGCCCATCTTGCTGGCTCACAGCAGACAGGTGCAGCCATGCTTATCCACAGCATCTGCTGAGAACGCATGGCACCCACGAAAGGAGGCACGGCAGCCCCCCCAACCAGGAGGGTTTCATCTAACTCCCTACCCTCATCATTTTTAACTCTCGCTCCCTGAGAGGAAGGGGGCGCTAGCGTGCTGGGAACCGGCGACCCCGGATCTGCTTCCTCGTCGGCACTGGTGCTGACATTTATGAGGGCACCGGGCTGCGTCTGCCGTGCTGGAGACGTGAGCCGCCGTTATGAAAGCCTAGTTTTATTATTTTTCTTGTTAGTTGAGTTGAGAAAGATCAAATGAGCCAGAGGTGAGCTTGTAGCTGGGCCTGTGCTGAGGGGTAAATGTTTGCCTCCCTCCACTCTCCCTCCTTCCATCCATCACCTGCTGCACTTGCTCAAGTGGCTGCCAATCCTGAGGTGTCCTGTGTGTGCAAGTGTGTCCCCAGGGGCCACCTAAGCTGCCCCATGGTCTCCCTCCTTGTGGTCCGAGGCTCAGCCACCCAGGCCTGTTCTATCGCACCCTGCACCCCCTTCGCTTCCCTCCACTCTGTGCAGGAATGCTCTCTCCTGCCCAGGGATCGCCCCCCTTCAGGGCTCCCTGTCCTCCAGGATATGGGGGACCATCCTGTGTGCCCCCAAGGCCACTGCCCTGCTTATGTGGCTCCAACCACTTATGTCAGGTATGCTGGGCCCCCAGGAACGAGGCCTGCCTTCCTCACTGTGAATTCCAGCACCCGCCACGGGGTTCCTCTAAATGCTATTGGAATAAATGCATGAGTTCCATTCCCCTTAGCTTCAAAAACGGGAATCCAGGGATACACCAAGTCACGACAAGACGTGGAGGAAACATAAACACATGTTATAGTGAGAGCAGCTGATCGGAACCAGCTGCAGACTGTGTGAGCCCAGCAGCGTGGCACTCTGGAAAAGGACGGGCTATGGAAGACAGTGAACAATCAGGGGCTGGAATTTACTGATGGTCCAGAGGTCAAGACTCTGCCTTCCGGTACAGAGGCGTGGGTTCAATCCCTGGCCAGGGAACTAGATCCCACATGCTACAGCTAAGAGTTCTCATGCCACAACTAATACCTGGCACAGTCAAACACATACATAAATATGTTGATGTATAGAAAAACGAATACAGTATTGTAAAGCAAAACAAACTAAAAAATAAAAATTATTTAAAAAAAAACAAATATTTTTTAAAAAATCAGGGGGTGCCAGCGGTTGGAGGAAGAGAAGGATGAAAAGGAAAAGAGCACAGAGGATTTTTCAGTGGAGGAAATACTCTGATACTGTAATGGTGGATACATGTCATCACACATTGGTCCAAACCCAAAGAACATACAGCACCAGGAAGGAGCCCTAAGGTTGGCTGTGGGTTTTGGGAGATGGGAGGTGTCAGTGCAGGTCCATCCACTGTAACTATGTCTGGCACTAGTTGTAATAAGCGAAAGTGAAGGTGTTGTTGCTCAGTCGTGTCTGACTCTTTGTGACCCCATGGACTGTAGCCTGCCAAGCTCTGTCCATGGAATTCTCCAGGCAACAATACTGGAGTGGGTTGCCATTTCCTTCTCCAGGGGATCTTCCTGACCCAGGGATTGAACCCAGGTCTCCCACATTGCAGGCAGATTCTTTATCTTCAGAGCCACCAGGGAAACCCCTAGCTGTAACAATGTCTCGGGGAGCTGTTAATAGCAGGGGAGACTGCAGGGAGGAGGGGCCATCTGGAACTCTATTTTCTGCTCTATTTTCCCATGAATCTAAAACTTCTCTAAAATATAAAGTCTACTAAAAAATGGATATTCACTCTCCATCAGACAGATCTTCTCCAGAGGAAACACTCTGTCTCAGAGATGTTAAAAATCCCATTTTAAAACAAAACACCAAAACCTCTCTGATGCCATTTCGTCCATGGCAGGCAACGTGAAACCTGCCTCTGCCCCGGGTTTCTTTTATAATGAACCTAGTGCAGTGATCCACCTACCCTGACTTCATATCCATTTTTCTCTCCAGGAAACATCAGTGGAAGTGGCAACAAGTGTGCTTCCTGGTCTGGATGACTGTGTTTTCCAGTGTGACCTCCACCCCTGTACGGCTTTGATGAGCTCCCGGGGTCCTAAGTGAGGATTCACACGCCCTGTGAGTCCAGGGATGCTGGTGGGAGAGGCAGAGCTTGTCTCCGCACACGCTGCCGACCACAGCTGGGACTGCACCACAGGCTTCACTTTCAGAACGGTTCTGAGCCCAAGTAGGAGGGGTACTTCTATAGGTTGTGGGACTAATTAACAGTCCTTGTTGAGGAAGACAGAGGTGCAGGTGTCTCAGGAGACAGAGGGCTTGGGGAGGTGGGGGAAGACAGCAACTCCAGATCCCAGGAAGGTTATTTACACAGATGTTCCTTCTGCAGTGGTTGTCAGAACCGAGGTCTGAGCTCCTTGTTAGTAAATCCTACTGACGCCCCATCAGAATGGAGCCCAAGGCCCTTAAGTTGGGGAGGGTCCTCTGATGAAAGAGGCAGTCCCAACCCTGATCAAAGAGGAGGTTGGCGGTCCTTCTGCCTGCACTCCCAGGGAGCCAGCAGGGGTGATGCTGGTGAATCTGGCCGCAGACCTGCCGACTGGCCTGCAGAGTGCCAGGTGTGGGAGATGCCCAGATCACGGCCGGATGACAGCATGAGTGACTGACCACGCCCATGTCATTCCCATGCTTAGAGATTTGGGCCATGAGGGATGTTCTTCCCCCAAGAGCCCGGTGTCACTGGAAGGGGTAGGGCCCTGTGGTCCATATCTGATCTCGAGACTGTAGGAGCCTTGCTAATAGCCAAGGTTGTTGGGGGGTGCTCCAGAAATTGAGAGTTGACCCTAGGGGCATGGCCCTGCCCAGAGTTTTTGCTCTCTCATCAAGATTCCTGGAGTCCATTTGATTCTTTGGAAAAATGGAGGTGGTTTTTGACTGTTAAGAAGATATGTCTGTGGGGACTTCCCCTGGTGGGCCATGGGCTAACAATCCATGCTGTCAATGCAAGAGGCCTGGTTTGAACCCTGGTCAGGGAACTAGGTATCACATGCTGCAACTACAAGTTCGAATGCCACAACTAAAAATTATGCATATTGCAATTATGACCTGGCACAGCCAAATAAATAAAGAAAAATAAGTGATACAGGATACAGGATGCTTGGGGCTGTTGCACTGGGATGACCCAGAGGGATAGTACGGGGAGGGAGGTGGGAGGGGGGTTCAGGATTGGGAACACGTGTACACCTGTGGCGGATTTATGTCGATGTATGGCAAAACCAATACAATATTGTAAAGTAATAGTTTCCAATTAAAATAAATTTAAATTAAAAAAAATGACAAAAGAAGTCTATGGGGACTTGCCTGGTGATCTGTTGGCTAACAATCCATGCTGTCAATGCAAGGGTCCTGGGCTTGATCCCTGGTCAGGGAGCTAGATCTCACATGGTGCAACTGAGAGTTCTCATGCTGCAACCAAAGATTCCGCATTCTGCAACTAAGACCCAGTGCAGCCAAATAAATAAACAAAAATACCTAATAAAAAAAGAAGTCTGTCACCTTACTGGAGATCCGCACTAACGTTTCCTGAACTAACGAACATCCTGTGAGTTTTCCTGCGCTTGTCACTCAGGGGTCCCGCGAGGCACCTGGAGCTCATCGTTGTATCGAACTTCACAAATCTGTCAGGACTCTGTGCTGAGGCCCATGGCCAGCGAGCGGCAGAGCTCAGGGTCATGGGGAGGGGCTCCTGGCTGCCAGCCTGTGCCAGAAGCGCCCTCTTCCTTCTGGGGTGTGAACATGACCGTGGTTGTCCCTGCCCCGGGGCCCTTCCTCAGGGACACAGACCAGGCCAAGGGCATCATAGGCGTCATTTAAGAAGCACCACTCCTCAGTAATTTCCAAGGCTCCCCCGTCTTTCCATCAGCTCCTGCCACCAAGAGCTTGACACGTAAAGCCACACCCGGGTGTCCATTCACAAACAGATGGTCGTGACTCCCTTTTAAGCCACCACGAGAGACATGGCTACGCGTGTATGGGCAGTCTCGACAGTCTACAAGGGCGCTTCAGGCTTGAGGCTGTAATTCTGTGCATGGTGAGGCTGGCCTGGGGTAGACTTTGCCTGCTCTCCTGATGAGGACGGTCAGGAAGAGAGGATAAGGCTCGGGTGACCCTTAGACCCCAGGGAGGAGGTGGTGGGCTCTTTCTGAACAGGATCTGTGACACCCAGGGCGGTGCCCAGGCAATCCCTGTTCCACCCCAGGCCTGGGCATGTCATTGCCACTGGTGTTGCTGGCAATGAATGACTATTGCTAAGCTGCACAAGACAAGCTCATATGTCTCTTAGGGGCCCTGGTTACAGCTAACAGAGGTGATCATTGTAATAGGAAGGACGGCGGTTGCTTATAGAGCTCTCAGCACCTGCCAGGCTCTGGGCCAAACTCCACACCCAGAGCACACAGCGTCCCTGCCACTTGAGAGGGACAGCTGTCACCTGTTTTACAGGTGGGGGTGGGGAGGCAACCCTCACACTTGGCCTCTGTTTGGAGAGTGTGGGGCGGGGGTTCCTGAGATAAAATGGTGTGAGGTTGCTCCCCTGGTGGGGCTCAGGGGACAGCTGCTTGCCTGGCGGACACCCTGTAAGCTCCTGGCCGCTTTTCTGCCTTAGTCTTCTTTGTGGGGCCACCCGGTGCCTGGTTGCCCCAGAGAAGCCTGTTGCATGAGAACAGGGTGGGTTTGCAGTGCCTTCCATGGCTCCCCTCCGTCCTCTAGCCTTGCCTTCTGCAAGCTCAGCTTCAGCGGTCTGGGGTCAGGCTCCATCCCCTCTAGGGCTCCTAACACATCTGAACTGGGTTGAGGGCAAGAGGTAGGTGCTAGGGTAGATAGCAGGCTCGGGGAGGGGGCAGGGACAGGCCAGAGGGCAGGCCATGGGGGACTCTTTACAACACAAGGAGCAGGACCTGCTATTTTTAGAACCGTCAGCCCGTGCATCAGGATGAAGCTAATGAAATCATTCACAATTAAGGCCCAGGTAGGGAGGAGGTGCTTTCTGTCCTCCGGGGACACCTCCCCTCCCCCTTCCCCTTCTCGCCTCCTCCCCTCTCTATTCCCTTCTCCCCTCCCCACCTCCCTTGTCTCCCTTCCTTCGCTCCCCCTAACTGTCCTCTCTGCAGGTGAGGCTGACAGGAGGAAGGGGAGACCCTGGCTGGGCCCCAGACCTGGTTTCTGATTTTACTCCATTTTACTGAGGGCAGTGGAAGACTCTGTCGTGCTCTCTGTGTTTTAAAAGCACTTGCGAGCATTCCTGCTCCCCAGATCCATCCACTCACAGCTTCCTTCTCCTCTCCAGCTCTCAGAGACTGTTCCTACCATCTAGGGAGGACGTGCTGTTTGAACCTGGGCTGAGGATCGGGAGAGTGGCTCCAGGTGACACAGGGACCTCAGTCTGGTGGGTGACTCCGGAGACTCCAGCTCAGAGAGGTGGGATCAGCCTCCTGGCCACGGTCCCTCCCAGCCCCGGGGTGCAGGGGCGCCTCACACACCCAGCACCATGAAGAGAGGGGCAGATACATACTCCGCGTCTGTCCATCTGTCTATTCTGATCTGCGTCCATTCATCTGTCCAACTGTCCATACACATACTGACTGTCCTGGCTCACCCCTCACACCCTGCTCTCTGCTGGGCCCACCTCGTACCTCTTGAGGAGCCCCTGTTCTTTAAAGAGGGGAGACCCCTGGGCAGAACCAAGGAGGTGCTCAGGTGGGGCTGCACCACAGAGCAGTTCTTTGGAAAGACAGTGGCCACATGCTGCCCTCTGAACTCTCCAGGGTGGGCCTCCCTCTGACTCACTTTGGGCTCTGACAATCGGGACCTGGAGACACATTCACCAGGCTCACAACGAGGAATGGTTGGTAAAGAGTGAAATCACCCTGGACGCGGAGAGAAACAGCACAATTCTTCCTGTCACCCGTCTTTCTGGAGCACCTCATTCCTTAGCCAGGGACCATCCCAAGGAAGCAAAGGCCCGAGACATCTGTTTTGTTTCTGGTCCTAATCCCGTGTCCGCAGAGCTCAAGGAAGCAGGAGCACGTTCACAACAACACCGTCCACAGAATGCCCAGGACCACAGGTCCAAGAAGGAAGGGGGCAGGAACGTGGCTTCACAATGCGGCTGCCACGCTCCCTGCTTCTCCCTCTTGCAATCTTCGTTACAGGCACAGGGGCCTGGGAAGTCTGCAAGGGTCAGGGGACTATAAGCCCAAGATGGTTGGACCCAAGGCTGAGAGGGGTGTCTCTGCTCCCATGATTGCGGAGCAAGGAGTACCTGCTGCTGAGAAAAGGGACTCACTGGCTCCTGGGTCTCCTCCTGGAGAACCTTGCTCTGGCTCCCAGTTCTGGCCAAAGCAGGGCACGTGGTAACCGTCCAGAAGCAGGGGAGCCACAGCATGCCCTGCGTCGGAGGGAAGAAGTGTGGACTCTGTCAGTAACACATGAACACGTACGCAGTGACCAACTTAAGGACAGTGGCTCGGGGACACTGTTGTTCTGTGGACCCCTCATGACAAGCGTGATTTCTTTTCTACCATAAATACAATGGCGATTAGAAGGATAAACATCCAAAGCAAGTCCCGCATCTAAGGAAACTGTTGTAATAGATGCCTCCAAAACTGCTACCGCTTCATCTCAGCCTGGGGCATGGGCTGGATGTGGGGCATGGGCAAGGGCTTCCTGACCTCCCTGCCTTCTGTCTGCCCTTCCTCTCCCGTCAGCGGAGATTCCTGTCGGTGGAATCTGTGATGCTGCTACTGTTCTCACCTTGAGCAGAAAACTGAGGTTCCGGGAGGTTTGTCTGTGCTTCTGCACGCCGTTTCTCTGATGGAGGCCAATGGACAATTGTTGCTGTTGTTCCCTAGCTCAGTCATGTCTAACTCTTTGCGATCCCATGGACTGCAGCATGCCAGGCCTCCCTGTCCCTCGCCATCTCCTGGAGTTCACTCAAGTTCTTGTCCACTGAATCGGTGATGCCATCCCATCGTCTCATCCTCTTTTGCCCTCTTCTCCTGCCCTCAATCTTTCCCAGCATCAGGGTCTTTCCCAAGGAGTTGGCTCTTCGCATCAGGTGGCTGAAGTATTAGAGCTCCAACTTCAGCATCGGTTCCTTTCAGTGAGTATTCAGGGTTGATTTCCCTTAGGATTGACTCATTTGATCTCCTCGCAGCCCGAGGGACTCCCAAGAGTCTTTTCCAGCACCACAATTCAAAACAGTGTGTTGGCCATTAAATTCCAAAGTGGAGGAGAGAGCTGTGTGCTGGGTTGGGTCTTGGAGGAATCTTTGCAGATTCCTCCCTATTGAGCAGCACAGCAGGGGCTTCACCTACCGCAGGGAGAACATCAGTTAATGAAGTTGATTTGGAGGTGATGGATCCTGGCCCTGCCCGCAGTCCTTGCCAGGCTCCCAGTGCTCCCTCCCAGGCCTTGCCCGTGGATCTTTGTGCAAATGCAGCGTTTATCCTGGGGTAATTACCCCTGGTGCAAATTTGACATGAAATCTTGATAAAGAATTGTTTTTTAACATAGAGGCAAAGAAGCTCAGCCAAATGCATAAAAATTATGTGACATTTTACTTCTGAGTGTAAATTAAAATTTGCAGAAAGGTCAATGAACCAGGGATGATTTCATTTCAGATGATTTAGACCATGAGAACCGGGAAGGCTGGAGGCAGGGGGAGAGTTTTTGGGGTCATCCACACCTGCTGAGGGTTTGCCTGCAGGGAGCTGTCCTGCCACCCAGCTCACCACCCTGGCCCAAACTGGATTTGTTCCCTGCCCAGTGCAGGTTAGAGGACTGTGAAAGAAGTTTCTGGACTTTCCTTGTAAAGCCATCTCTCAGAGAAACGCAGTCTTTGGACTAGATTCTTCTGGCTGCTGGAAAGAGAAAGTCGTGTACAGGAGCCTGCAGTTTATCTCACTGAGTCCCTACTATGTGATCAGCACCTATTATGTGCACCGACTGTGGCAGGTGCGAAAGAATGTGATGAGCTGCCTAGCCGAGAGCTGAGGCCTGGGAGCCAGTGGCATGAGCTGTGTGGCCTTGGAGCACTTGCTAAACCTCTCTGATCGTCACACCTGAGCCAGCACAACCACCTTCAAACCACGGGGGCATGCGTCTGTACCCACAGTCAGATTTATGGACTCATTGCAGCAAAGGAGATGCCATGTTGAAATAACCTCTGCCTTGAAGGGTTTTGCTGTAATTCAATGAGGTGATGCACAGAACAAGCCCCACACAATTGTGCCTGGAGGCAGAAGGAAGCTGGCTAAGACTCCGTGCATCCTCCCACCCCTCCAGGGTCTGCCTTCCACTCCCAGCCCCACTTCTGTGCCAGAGAAATGCAAGGAAGATGAAAGAGTGAGCAATAGCTTTTACAACAAGATGTGAAGGGGTAACTTTGTTTTCTAGGCTCTGCAAGTAACCAGCACGCAAGGTCTTATCACTTTGCTTCCTTTTACAAAAGCAAGGTGCTTCCCCAGGAGCCACATCTTTATCTCAGCAGTCGGGGCTGCAAAGTGTATCTTAATTTAAAAAACAATTATGAGCAAAACACAAACTCCCAGGAATTATCCATTCTTCAGAAAGAAAGAACAAAGAGCCCGACAGAAAGACACGTGCCCCCACTTGTGATACAACATTCCTGCGGATGTTCACAGACACTTGGGGGATGAAGATGCCTGCGTCCTGCCTGGTTCCTATTGTTTCTCTCTGGGGCGGGGGGCGGGGCATGATCTGGTGGCTTTGTAGGTGAGAACGGCCTAAACACAGCCTTGTGCATCCTGCATTCATGTCTCTAAAGGCTTTTGTGATTTAAAGCAGCAATTATATACAGGCCTGAGATAAAGACTCTGAGAACTTATCTCTCCTTGGGGTGGGAGGGGAGGGCAGCAGGCGAAGGTTAATGCTTTGGTGAAATATTTCCACAGTTATTTCATGCAACCGTTTTGCAATATCCCTAATGTTTTCGCACATTACATGCTCTTCCGGGAGAGAAACAGCTTGTGTTTTTGAAAGCAAGGAATAAAAACCTAACAGGCCTGGTGGCTGACTTGTACCTTGGAAGATTCTACAAGGAGTCAGCTTGGTGTTCTTTTACATTCAGACACCGAAGATCTGGCTGTGTCTTTCTCTCAGTACTAAACAAAAATGGCCAACACTCGAAAGCGGTCTCTTTTCAGAATGCACTGAAGCTCCCTGTTTGGCTGCAGGTGACACTGAGGACGTGGGTACTGACTGATTTTGGCCCTTCCTATCAGAAGGCCCTCCTCCATGTTCAATTTCTTCCCAGGGACTGTCTCACAACTTCGGAACTCGGGGTTCACGTGGGTCAGAGCCCAGATGGGACCATGTGTGTCCTGGGGGGTGGGCAGCGCTTCACCATTTCCCTGCTGCCCAACTTGTTGTTCCCGTTGTGCCGTCCCCAGGTCGTGTCCGACTCTTTGTGACCCCACGGAATGTAGCACGTCAGGCTTCCTTGTCCTTCACTATCTCCCTGAGTTTGCTCAAATTCATGTCCGCTGAATCAGTGATGCCATTCGACCATCTTATCCTCTGTTTCCCCCTTGTCCTCCTGCCCTCAAGTTTCCCAGCATTAGCATCTTTTCCAAGGAATCAGCTTTTCACATCGGGTGGCCAGAGTACTGGAACTTCAGTTTTAGCATCAGTCCTTCCAGTGAATACTCAGGGTTGATTTCCTTTAAGATTGACTGGTTTGATCTCCTTGCAGTCCAAGGGACTCTCAAGAATCTTCCAGCACCACGATTCAAAATCATCAATTTTTCGGTGCTCAGCTTTCTTTATGGCCCAGCTCTCACATCCGTATATGATGACTGGAAAAACCATAGCTTTGACTTTACAGACCTTTGTCAACAAAATGATGCTTCCGCTTTTTAATATGCTGTCTAGGCTTGTCATAGCTTTTCTTCCAAGGAGCAGTGCCTTTTAATTTCATGACTACAGTCTGCAGTGATTTTGGAGCCCAAGAAAATAAAATCTGTCACTGCTTCCACTTTTTCCTCTTTTATCTGCCACAAAGTGATGGGACCAGATGCCATGATCTTGGCTTTTTTAATGTTGAGTTTCAAGCCAGCTTTTTCACTCTCCTCTTTCACCCTCAACAAGAGGCTCTTTAATTTCTCTTCACTTTCTGTCCAACTTGTAGGGGATGGTGAGACAGAGGATGATGAAATCTGACCTCCACAGATGCTGCAGAGAGAGCAGAGAGGTGGGTGGTACATGGACCCCAGCAGCAGACACCATTTGTCTAAATGGGGCAAGTGGCACAGTGCTGGATACCCGCTCTTGTTTGGATTAACTTGAATATTCTCTTGAGGTCCTGGGTCATCAGGCGACACCCCTGCAGGGTACACAGCGGTGCTTCCATACCCGAGCTTGAGTGTCACAGTGAGCCCGGGATATGGGGTGAGGCGTCCAGACTTTGCACCAGCAGAGGGTGCTGAGTCCCTCCTCCTGCGTTTGGTGGTCAACGCAGAGAGGAGACTTCCTTTGGTCACACTGGAGCGGCTTCCTCAAGCACCCAGGTGTCCCATATCCCCATGGTCCCACCTTTTGGGGAAGAACAGAGAGAGGAAAGGGGCACAGGATTCAGGGAAGGGGCAAGTTGATGCCTCTCCAGGACCCTGGGCAGCATCAGCCCCTTTCCTCTCACCCCCAAAGGGGGCAGTGGAACTGTCTGCTCAGCACAGGACCCGAACTTCCTTCCCTGTGACGGGGCAGTCCCCCAGCTCAGCACTTTGAGATGCGTCCTAAAATCAAATCTTGAACCCGGCAATATCTGGGGACAAGGGTGCAGACTGTTTCGTCAGGTTGCACAGGGTGCATTTTTTTGGAGAATGGCATTGAAACATGTATAATATCATATGTGAAACGAATAGTCAGTCCAGGTTCGATGCATGATACAGGATGCTTGGTGCTGGTGCACTGGGATGACCCAGAGGGAGGGTATGGGGAGGAAGGTGGGGGGGAGGGTTCAGGATGGGAAACACATGTACACCCGTGGTGGATTCATGTTGATGTATGGCAAAACCAATACAATATTGTGAAGCACTTAGCCTCTAATTAAAATAAATAAATTTATATTAAAAAAAGCTTATTTTGGGGGCCATTCTTTGTGCATAGGCCCAGATAGAGGTGAGATCAGGCTCTCCTGAGATGTCAGGATGAGAGAACAGGTCAGGCTTGCGCGCAGAATGGCTCTTCAGTGGACCCTGGCGACGCAGAATTTTCTAGCACCTCTCTTGTCCTTCATTGCTCACTCACAAGTTCCAGGGCCATCCCTGGTGAGTCAGGGACAGTTCTGCTGTTTGCTTCCATTAGTTCATTAACATTAAAAAAATATGACTTCCTGCCTGTTCAGCATGGAATTCTGGCCTCTAGCCCTGGCTGGAAGCTAAGAGGCTCCCTCTCTGGTGGCCAGGGGCTGGGGACTCCAGGCACTGTGTCTGTGTCTGGAAGTGGTGCCCAGCACGCAACTAGACAGGAGGGCCTCCTCCCCTCCCCCAGCCCCTCCCCCACGCTTGCTGCCCCTCTGACCACTCAGACTCAGCCAATGATTAGGGACTGTCTTTGGGAGTGGACGCTCCCACAGGGCCAGGGGTGGATT
>SJXQ01007445.1:235644-315136 GCA_006408695.1 Aepyceros melampus
CTGGGATCAGTCAGGGCCCCTGAGAGCTTCCCAGCACCTCTCCAGGCCCCTCTGCACTTTGCCCACCCACTCGGCTCCCAGAACCTAATCCTAGAACCTGAAAATACCTCACCTTCAGGGCCAAAGGGATCCCAGATGTTTTCTAGTTAAGGATCTGGAGATGGGAGGTGATCCTGGGTCACCCGAGTGGCCCTGAGTATCTTGACCAGGGTCCTGATGAGAGGGAGGCAGGAGGTCGGAGCCGGAGAAGGAGATGTGATGAGGGAAGCAGGTCAGAGAGACTGCAAGACACTGTGCTGCGGGTTTTGCAAACGGATAAAGGGCTGTGAGCCAAGAATTGGCTTCTAGAAGCTGGAAAATGCAGTGCAAGGATTTGCCGGCCCGGAGCCTCTAGAAGTAGCCAGTCCTGCTGCATGGGGACAGAGCACCGGTATGGACAAGTGACCTCAGAGATGCCAGGTAATAACACTCATGTGGATTAAAAAAAATCTATTCATCTATTGACTGCATAGGGTCTTCACTGCTGCAGGCGGGCTTTCTCCAGCTGCAGCGAGCGGGGGTCACTCTTAATTGTGGTGTGCGGGCTTCTCACTGTGGTGGCTTCTCTTAGAGCGGGGCTCGGGCTCCTGGCACATCGGCTCAGTAGCTGTTGGTTGCAAGCTCAGTCGCGGCTCTTAGGCTCTAGAGATCTGGCTCAGTAGTTGTGACACATGGGCTTAGTGGCTCCCCCGCATGTGGGATCCTCCTAGATCAGGGATCTAACCCATGTCCCCTGCATTGCAGAGCAGACTCTTAACCAGGGAAGGCCCATTCATGTGGTTTTAAGCCACCACGTTGGTGGTGCTTTGTCACAGCAGCCCTGGGAGTCTCTGACTGGCCCTCCATTGGCTGGCATGCTCCTTGCGGGCAGGCCTGCCATCCTGGCCTCCACGTCTCCAGCAGAAGCGGGCTCTCAGCATACATTTGTTGGGTGAATGAATGATCATCTGGTGTCCTGTTAGTCTGACGCATATCTTGCATCTCAGCGTCGTGGAAACGTGTTGGATGAGCGTGGCTCTGTCCACACTAGCTCCACCCAGGCCCTCTCCTCACTGCCACAGCCCACAGCCCTCCTGCCCGAGCACCCAGAGATGGGCAGGCTGTGAGTTCTCTTGTCTTTATTCACCAATTTCTGTTGCTTTAATTGCAAATCATATAAGTTTGCACCAGAAGCTAGCGGAGAGGGCCTCTCTGCCATAGGAGAGATGACTCAGGAGCTGCACAAGGACTGAGGGCCCGGCGTGGCTGCAGACCTCCTATGCTGCCACTCGTCCTCCAGAACCTTTCGTCAGGTCGCAAGGCCCTCACAGTCACTCTGCAAGACTGGACCCCTGTAAGCCCAGCAGCTGTAGCTTCTCCCAGACGCTGAGGCTCCTGAAGTGAGCTCACCTGCCTGAAGACCAGCTGGCAGTAGAGGGGCTTCCTGCCACCGTTTTTTTTTTTTTTTTTTCCTGGAACGTTCTCTGGCTTGGTTTTCAGCAGCCTGGGCTGGGCACACCACCCAGACCAGGGGAGCTGGCCCAGAAGCAAGGAAGGCTGTGGGAGGTCCCCACCTGGCCTTCTGGTCTCTGCATCCCCGCCCCTCTCTGGCAGCCCACACACAGGTGAGAACACATCCCGCCCAGCTCTCGTTTCAAAGTTTTAAACTCACTGTTGGTGGCGAATTTCTCACTAAACACGCAGATGGTCCTGCCCAATCCTGTTAATGGAGAAGCTCTCACACAGCTATGGAAACAGACGTGATGATCTGTTTCCCAACATTTGGAAAAAAGCCTACAGAGGTGTAAGGTGCCACACAAATGAGGATAATTAGCGTGTGCCATCTGTGGGAAAAGAAAAGACGCAGGCCTCCCTCCCTGCCGTACCTGCTATTTTGGGCTCGTGAAGACGCCGGGAGCGTCTGGGGTGGGGGGGCGCAGCACTAAGCACAGTTCAGTTCCCAGCACCCTTGTGCCCTCATTCACTCAAGGAACTGTAGGAGCGCCTCTGCCTCGCTCCTCTTTCACTTGAGAGGAGCTGGCAATAATGACTCGTCACTAGGAAGTACTAAGTGGAACTTCCGACAGCCCCAACTGAATCCGTGGACAGCAGCTGTCGGGGCAGTGGCTGGGCCTGGCTACAGCCTCGCAGATTCGCTCACAGTTCCTGGAGGGGGAGGTGCGCCCAAGTGCATAATGTGGACAGCCGGCCGCAGCATCCAGGTGCAGGGGTGATGGACTCTGGGGTCATCCATGAACTCAAGCCTGTCTCACCCATGTCTTCTCAGGTGCCCTGGGCCTTCCTCCTAAGGCAAATCCCACGCCCCACTGCCCAGTCCATTCTGCTGAAAGCCCAGTGTTTTGCTTTTTAATTTGGTTTCCATCACACGCTGATGCCTCTGTAACATACAGTAAAGATGAACTGCCAGGGGAAGATGGTGGGCAGGGTGTTGCTGCAGGTTCCTAAGTGCTCACTCATGATTTCTGTGCTCGTCTAGTCCTGATCTGTAACAAACAGCTGGGGGCCCATGTCCATCTGTGACCCCACTCCAAGCAGTGCCCACAGGAAAAGGCAGCAACACCCTGTGTGAGGCTGGGGCGAACAGCCGTGCAGCCAGGGAGAAGCACAAGGGGTCCTCAGCTGGGGGATACCAGGTGGCTTCCTGGAGGAGGCAGCATTTCACTGAGACACAAAGGGAAGGGGTGGGCTGCAAACTATGGGGAAGCAGCTGGCTCCACGCAGAGGAGGCCTGTGAGGCTGGAGTGGGATTTGGTACAAGAGGTACCCAGGCGAGGAGTCAGGTGGCAGTGTGTGCCCAGGGTGTTTCAGGGAGAGACAGGCCCCTTGACTGTGGCAGGATGGTGCACATTGCCATCACCTGGTAGGGGACAATGATGGCTTCAACCCAGGCCAAGGCAGGGAAAAGAGGGGAGGGCATTCCAGCCTGATTAGGAGGTGGAAGGGGCTGAGCTGCTAGTGGACTCTGTGTCCTGGTGAAAGACCAAACAGATCAATGGAACAGAAATACACCCCCATAAACACAGTCAATCATCTTGGACAAAATAGCAAAGACAACACACAGGAGCAAAGATATTTCTTCCAGTAACGATGCTGGAACCACTGGACACCCACAAGCCAAGAAAAAAAAAAATCTTGACACAGACCTCACACCCTTCACAAAAATTAACTCAAACGGGTCACAGACTTAAATGTAAAATGCAAGCTATTAAACTTCTAAAAGGTAACACAGAAGAAAATCTAGGTGACCTTGGGTATGGTGATGACTTATAGATACAACGCCAAAGGCATAATTTATGAAAAATAATAAGCAGGCCTCCTGCAATTTGCTCACAGGTGGGATGATGGGCACAGGAGAGGTCCCAGCTCTGCCAAGGGAGTGGTGTGAGAGGGGGTCCCCACTCCTGCCAAGAGGAGACCAGGGGGGCCACACAGTCTAGGACCTGGAAGGCCAGCCTGGACCTGCTGGAGTTGGGCTCCTGCCAGCTTGGGTTGCCATCTACCCAACATGTCTGCAGGTCACGCCTTTCAATCCAGAGGCAGGTAGTCCTTGAGGGACACTTTCCCCTGCACTCCAGCCAACAAACACCTCTCAGGTGTCTGCTCTGAGTCCCCAGGAGGCTGGGACAAACAGAAGCTCTGAACATTCATGCAGGAAGCCCCGGGACATCCACTGCCTGTGGCCAGCAGAGCTGGACACCAAGGATGCAGACTTTACCTGGGCTGCTGCCCTCAGGAGCCATCTGGGCCCCCAGGGAGTGATCCCCTGAGCTGATCACCCACTCTGGGCATGGCCAGACTGCAGATGGATGTGAGTGAGACAAGGGCTCCACAGACGCTGCTGTGGGGTGCAGATTCTGGGCTCCCCAACTCTGTCGTCTTGGGAGGAGATGCACACAGACCCAGCTTCCTGTCCACGGGCCGCGGTGTCCGAGTCTGCTGTTTCCCGAGGAACACGTGACCCCCCTGTCCAGGTCGGGGCGGTTGGATTCTCAGTCCCAGTGCAGATGCTTCCTCGAAAGCTCCCGATAGCCTCCCAGGAGGGCCTCTGTCCTTCTCTAGGGGAGGACACGGAGGCTCAGAGAGATGGGCTGTCTTCTGCAGAGTCTCCAGCCCTGCAGCAGGACCTCCATCCCGCTCCATCTGCTCGAAGCCCAGGGTCCTGACCCCTTGGGGCACCAACTTCCTCTGACCAAGCACAGGAAGGATGCTCACCTCGCTTGCTTCGTTTCCCCTTATGTGGGGCGGCCTTCTCCCTGCCTGCCAGGACTGGATGCTGTGCCCTGTATACAGGGGAGGACACCAAATTGCCCTTTGACTTGTTTTTACATCACTCTACACACCCCCCATCACAGGTTCACCCAGCATGAGTAGGAGGGGGAGAGGATACATGATCATCACAGCTCGTGGCGGCCGGCCATCCTGGGCTCAGATGTCCTTCGTCATTATAAAAGGCATGGGTTCCCTTCATGAAGCCAAGTCCACGCTGGGTTACCCAGTTCACAGAAATTCCAGAGCTGACGGCCAAATGAAACTGCTCCGGGGCTGAGCCTCATCATTAACACCTGCCTGACTCTGTTCCGCTGAAGCTCACTGTTCATCTGACCTGTGAGCACAGCACCCTGAGGAGATGTTAGCCCCGCGTTTGCTAAATGCGAGGGAGCCAACGTATTTTCCGTGAACTTGGAGGGAAGATGGGCTCTGCCGGCTCAGCTCACATCCCTTCGCAGACCTGACAATCTGTGTCCTTGCCTTTGGAAACCCAGAGCCTAGTTGGACTGGCCCCTCCATCTGTCCTTCCTCCCCTAGAGCCTGTGGTGTGCCTAAACTTTCTCTGCTCCCAAGAAACCAGCCTTCGTCGCATGCCTTCCCCTCCCTCATTGTATCTATGAAAACTTGTGTTACCGTTGAGAGACGTGAGTCTCCTGCAGACGAGGCCGACTGAGCTATTGCCAATGGTCAGAGCTTCACGGCAGGTGCCTGTGTTGTCCCCTTGTTCTCCCCGAGCCTCCTTCAATCAGCAGGAAGTTTAAAGGCAGGACTGACGCTGTCCAGCTCTGAGACAGGGTCCTGGCCCCTCCTGCAGAGCAGCTCACCTGAGAAGGTTTTCTGGGCAAGAGCAGTAGCCTGGTGGGCTGCTCTCACTGCCCCCAGGTGGAAATACAGGCCATGGGAGGACTTGCTCTCTGCCCCGAGGGTAAGAGAGGAACTCCAAGGAGCCAGTGCTCCAGGCAGAGAAATCTCTAGGTGTCTTTAATGGGAAGAAGCAATGTGGAATTTACAAGGGGCTGCAAGCTCTGCATGTCACATCTGGGGAATCTTGACACAACTGGGGTATTTGATTTGGCCGTTGGTGATGCGATTTTTCATTGTTGACATAAATGTGTGCAAGAGAGCCCAGCAAACCCCTAGCAAATGGAGCCTTCCAGCGGCTCTGCAGGCTTCTGCCTAATTTAAAACTTTGCTGAAACGTCTGCTGTTGGAGACCACCCAGATGCTGGCTCACAAGCCTGGGCAGAGTGAGCTGCCAGGCGACACCACTGTTAATCCGCCTGTTATTTCTGCCCCGACTGGACCTGCAAGGGTCAGCGCCAGCTCCATGAGGGTGGGTCTTCTGATGGAGGGTCCCTTTGAAGTGTCTGGAGAGGACACAGCTGCTGCTTCCATGGACAGCTGTTGGCCACGGGCTCCAAGATTGATGGAGACGTTGCCGGGGACGGTCCACTGAGCACCGCAGCTCCTGCTGCTCGGTGAGGTGGGCCTGGGAGTGGGACGGTAATGCAAGCCACAGCTGAACGGCTGACCTTTCATGTGATGTGGGGTGAACCTGGTCCCCCAGCCTGGTTGGTACCTGCCACACCCCTCATTGACTGGAATGGGCGTGGCCTCTCAAGGTGACTGAATGGCATTCTGCTCATTTCACAGAATCTGTAACAGCCCCACCTGAGGATCTGGAGGGAGTCTGGGGAGAAGATGGGAACAAGCATTTCTGTGTGAAGACACACCCCAGAGCTCCTGGTAGGTCTACCCACAGCTGGCTGGGTTTAGGTATGAAGCCCAAGTGGTGATGGGCGGGTCAGGGGGATGCTCTGGGTTGAGGTGTCACCAGGCAGAGGGAACAGGACTGGCAGGAAGGCAGTGACTGGCCAGGTACATCGGGCAATATGGGAGCCCTTAAGCCCACGTGCATCTCCAGGCTCAGCAGGCCAAGGTTGTAATGAGGAACAAGGACAGGTCCCACAGGACTCAGCTTTTCCCCATTTGGGACAGAGACCAGGGTTCCCAGACCTTGAGGGGCGTGACTGCCTGCCTGTCCACTCCAGGGGCAAGGACTCAGTGGACAATGTCCCCACTACACAAATCTGCCCTCCCTCACCCCGACTCATGCTTGTTTAACCTTTTCGTTTTATTGGAAAACTTTAATTGGGAGTTCCAAAAGGTCACAATTAATATTTCCAAATGAAAAACACAAGTTAGAGTGGCTCTGAGTAAATATTGTTTAAATCCACATCCAATCTGTTTAAAGTCAAAACAGAAAGGACAGGATTGGGGGAAGGAGGCCAAGAAGGACACAGGACCCGGGGGCACAGTCCAGCCTGGGCCCAGAGGGGCTCCCGGGTCCTGCGTAGGAGACCAGATGCACCCACCTGTTTCAGCCGTATTTCTCTTTCCCCGCTGATCCGTGGGTGCCCACAGATGGCATCTTTTTAGGATTGGGTTAAATGCTCTGCAAAGGCAAGGTCATGGCCCACCCCCATTCCCAGCCATATTGTCCCCCCAGCTCCTACTCAATGGAAATTCCACTTCACAGACACCTCCATCCACGCCAGGCCCACTTAACCCATTAACAGTTATAGCCACCTTCCATTTCATCCATGTGTGTGTGTGTGTGTGTGTCACTTGTCTCCTCAAACTAGGAAAGAAGCCCCGTGACATCATGGTTTCTGTATGCAGAGCAGACCCAGCACAAAGCAGGGTGGATGGTATACAGGAGGAAGGAGAAGACGGGGGCCCGGAGGCCTCATGTCTGATTCTCAGCCTGGTCTGTGCAGTATGTGCAGCATCCAATGGCCCTGGTAGCTCTGTGAGCTGTATGCTCCGCTTGCCCAGACATTCAGAATGAGGAGTGATACCTATCGTGATCTGTGCTCTCCCTCAATGTCTGGCACTGACCAAGACACACAGAAAACAACACGTCCAGTTTGCAGAAAAGAGCCTAGGTGCCTTCTGCGTGGTGCACGCACGCACACACCCAGGGGACCACCTCGCACAATGAGCAGGTTGTTGGGAAAACCAGGCCTGATTTGCTTGGAGGAAAGTGACTCTATTGGTGAGATCAATAACTCTAAATTTCCATCAAGTTTGACAACAGTTAGTTGCCAAACCTTCCAAGGAGTTTTGGAAAAGACGCCAGGCTGAGGCAGGCAGACACACATGCCCGGGCCCTCTCCAGGCCATACTGCCTGTTTCCGAGTCCACAGAGCACTAGGGACTCTGTGGCTCAGGTATAGACACCCTTCGTGGTGTTGAGATGCACGTTCAGATAAATAAGAACTGTTTAATGACAAGATGCTGTTTTTTGTTGCTTTAACTCTGAATCAAGGTCGCAGAACAATTGCAGCATCACTGAAATGGGCCTGAGGGCTCACAGCTACACAGAAAATGCAGAGACTGGCACCCTAATTGGCCATGCCTCCTGCCCTGCCCTGGAAGCATGGCCCCTGCTTTCCTGTCACAGTGGGGTCCTGAGGGGTTTGGAATATTCTGGAGGTCAGAGGGCTCTGTTGGGATTGTTCCTGTCCCACTCACCTTTGCTAAGCGGCCACCCAGGCTGCCTGAGTCCATAAGGATCACAGAAGCCTCACAGAGCCCCAGGCTTTCTGCTCACTTCCCACCCCACCCACTTCCGCAAGTCTCCTCTTTCCTCCTGATTTATCCTCAGCTCTGATCTCAACTGGGCTTCCCTGGTGGCTCAGAGGGTAAAGCATCTGCCTGCAATGCAGGAGACCTGCGTTCGATCCCTGGGTCAGGAAGATGCTCTGGAGAAGGAAATGGCAACCCACTCCAGCGCTCTTGCCTGGAAAATCCCATGGACAGAGAAGCCTGGTAGACTAAAGTTCCTGGTAAACTAGAGTTCATGGATCTCAAAGAGTTGGACACGACTGAGCGACTTCACTTTCTGATCTCAATGATCTCAATTTAAGGCCTGATGACTGGGTGACTTCTGAGAGACAAGCATGAAGACCCAGGAGTGGAAGGAGCTGAAAAGATTGGGTGGGGCTGGAGAAAATAACTTGGCCAGGGTCCTAGTGACACCTGATCTGCAGAAAATAATAACGTCTGGAGTTGACAGCAGCCTGTAGTATGAGAGGCTGTTGTTCTGTCCAGAGGCTGAGATGAACCCCCCCAGGCCCCTCCACCCCCGCCACTGAAGCCCTCTGGGGTCACGGGCTGCCCCACTCTGGGGATTGATGGGACTTAAGTTGACCATGGGGGTGGCAGGTGGACCTCGGGGACTGGCCTCTCTGCTCCAACCTTAATGGTTCTTGCTTTTCCAGCCGCGATGACCTTTTCAGGAGGAAGGAGTGACCAGCCAATTAGCCTTGGGAACGTGGAGAAGGTCAGAGCATCTGTGAGGCCCTGCATGCTTTCAATTGAGGTTCTGATAAATCACACCATGGTTGAGGCTGTAATGAGGAGGGAAGAGTCACCTTTCTGCAGATAAAGACCAGGTAAACACACGGTCCCCCAACACAACTCAGAAGCTACACTTGCAGAGCATGAAGTGGGGGTGTTCAGTGGGGTGTGTTTCCCCCTCCCAGAGGCCCTGGGATCCTCAAACCCCCCAAGGATGCTCGAGCAGGGCAGTTTCTCAACCCAGCCTCAGTTGGTCATCAGCTAACAAACCATCACAGATGCTTAGCTCCTGGCTCTAGTGCAGACCAGAGTCTCTGGGGACCTGACAAGGAGCTGCTTTCCTTTTCCTAATGTCTACCCAGGGCAGATAGTGAAGGACGGGGAAGCTTAGCATGCTGCAGTTCATGGAGGTGCAGAGAGTCAGACACAGCTTAGCGACTGAACAGCAGCAATCCCAGGGCAGTAGTTCTCAGCTCTGTGTCTGCGGGGTTTCGGGGGTTCACTGCTGGGGTGGGTCTAGTGGCCCTATGGGTGGTGGTCAGGAACACTGCTACTCATCCTGTGATGCCCAAGGCAGCCCCTCAGCCAAGGGGCACCTGCCCCTGAGTCAGCAGCAGTGGGGCTGGGAGACCCTCGGAGTGTGTCTGAGAAAACCCCGAGGCTGATGCCCAGGACAGTGGGAACGCCACGGCTGTCACGTGTCATTTGTCAAGAGGGAGATTAGAGAAGTGAGGTCACTGTGAAGACAGAGGAGAAGAGCTCTCGGGTTGGCAAGGTGTCAGGTCAGTTGTTTTCCACGTCGACTCCTCTCCCAGTCGCTGTGGCTTCTTTGCTGGCTTCTTCCGTTCCTTTTGTAGGTGCTGTTCTGAGATCCTGAGTGTCCCTGTTTTCTGATCCCCTAACACACAGCAGCCCCACACCCTGCCTCACAGGGCCTGGAGCTGACTAGGGGTCTCCGTTACTCCGTGACCACTGCTGCCCATGGCGCTCAGGTTCTGGATGAGAAGCACCAAGATGGGGGGCTGGACAGTGATCAGAGGTCAATCTCTCCCCAACTGTGAACCCTCAGGGCTTTTCCAGCAGCCCCGAGTGGGGCCTGGCACAAGCTTGCAGGGCCACTTGAGAACTTCTGATCCCTTAGGCGATGTGGACAGTGAGTGGCATAAAATTGAGCTGGCACTGCCTCCAAGCAGGAAGGCCTCTGCAGGCTGCCCATTGACCTCTGGTGGAGGGAGGTGTGTGTCTCCTTTCTGGCTGATCCCGCCCGCCATGCAAAGTGCTAATTACTCTATGTGGGTATTAGTTCTGTGCTGACACTCCCAATCTGCAGACTTGGCTTCAAAGCATTCAAATTCTGCTCAGAAAACACGGTGGTTTTGATCTTCCTTTGCAGCCGAGCAGTAGGAATGGTGCACGTGTTTTCCGCACCTCTCCGAAGAAATCCATCTTTCACACCCTGCTTCGTGCCATATGTTGGGAGCTGAGAGAATGAAAGATTTAGCTGTCAGTCTCCGAAGGCACAACCAGCCCCACTCCAGCTCTTCCGCGGGCCTTGGATCTGCAAGTATGACATTTCACTTAGCTTCTGTCAGCAGCATCCCCGCGTGTTGTTACCGTGCATTGCGGAGACTTCTGAGGGTGTTCCGTGCACAGGAGAAAACTGCCCACTAATCTCTTCATGGTGTCAGGTGGGGGTTGGGTGGACTGTGGTCCCAAAAGGATGCAGGAGGTTGTGAGATGCAAGGCGGTCTCTGTGGAGGCCCTGCCTCTTACCTCCCAGGGTCCTGATTTAACCCTCCTCCAAGTGAGTCTGGGGGCCCCTGATGATCTGAGGATGCATGGCCTCCAGGAAAGCATGTTCACTTTCTAGCTTGAAACCCCGGTTCACATTTTGTTTGGAGAAACAATTTCAATGTTGGTACTTCCTCATTGCCCTCTTGGTATTTTCACCTTGACCTAAGTGAGAAATAAATTTGTCTTCTGCATCAATACTGGGAAGGCGAACAGGCTGGTGAAAGTGAAAGTGTTAGTCATTCAGTCGTGTCCGACTCTTTGTGACCCTGTGGACTGCAGCCCGCCAGGCTCCTTTGTCTATGGAATTCTCCAGGCAAGAATACTGGAGTGGGTTGCCATGTCCTTCTCCAGGGGATCATTCTGACCCAGGGATCAAACCCAGGTCTCCCACATTGCACGTATATTCTTTACTGCTGAGCCACCAGAGAACAGGCTGATAGGATTGCAAAATACAGCATCCTAAAAAAAATGCAGAACAATTGAGTTTCCTTCCCATGGAAGCTGGCTTGTCTTTCTGTTCTGCAAGTTTATAACAGGATGCCATCTTGGGCATCTGAGAAGCAGTTCCAGTTGGAGGGAAACTCGGAGCTGCTAGCGACAGTATTCATTTCTCACCAGTAGCACTGGATCCTGCCCCTCCGGTGCAGTTATGGGGAGCTGGCACTGTCTGAGTCCTATCAGGGCACCTTATGCCTGTTGGTTTTGTTTGTGTGTGGGAGTGGACATGGGCCAGGCACGGCTATTACTCTTCAACATTCTAGCTGGAGAAGCTGAGACCCCAAGATAATATCCCAGGGAGTGACACAGGGTGGGTGGACAGACCCGGGGGATAACATGGAGCAGGGGCTCTTGGGGGCCAAGAATGACGGTGATGCCTGTGTGCTCAGGGGCCCGGGTGAAGCTGCACGTGACTCTTTGCTACCCTTGCTCTGAGGATCCGAAGCCTTTTCATCACAAGTAGACCCCAAACTTCCACGGATGGCAAGTCAAGCCCAGTTCCCTTGCTGCCCCCCTGCCTCTCTGGGCTCCCGGCAGATGTTCCCACACAGCGTCTGGCACAGCAGGTGACAGTGGAGGGCAGAAAGGAAAGAATGGCCACATGAGGCTTGGATGAGTGACCCACCCCATCACAGGCCCTTGCCCATCACAGGCCCTTGCCCGTCCTATCTGCTGTGCCCAGCGAGTGACCAGCAGATCTGGAGGTGGGTTAATAGGGTCCCCCAGGTCCCCAGCTAGCCATTGAGAGCCCCCAACACCATTCTTCCTAGACTCCCTGGGGCTGGCTGCCTTCATGGTTCATTTTAATTAGATAACTGAAAAAAATCCTCCTTTCATAAACCTTCCAATGCTCTTAGTTTAAGGGTTTTGAGGAAAGTGTGTTAAGTTTTGACCAATATCCAGTGGGTATTTCTGAGGCCCAATCTAGTGAGAAAAAAAAAAACAACCAACACTCACTTGCTGGTAGAAAATAGAGCATTAAAATAGAATCTGAATCAATTTTTCTGATCAATTGCAGCAGAAATGTGTGTAAGTGGCTGCAAATTGAGTCTTAGGGAGCACAGATGAGTTTTTGCGATGGTGTAAAGTTGTTATAAATCTGCCCCCTGCCCCATCACACTCAGACGCTCAGGGAATTGCTGGAAAGGGTGTGAATCTGAGAAAATATCCTGGTTGATCAATAAATGTTTATTAGGAAACGTGGCATAACACATGCCCACGGTAAGCAAATGTGTGTGATTGTAGACAGATGCCAAGTTTTTTTCTCATCTTATTTTCCTCTTTTAAACCTAAAGGGAGTTCGTGTGAGGTCAGCCTATCTGTTTAAAACAGATCCTTTTAGGAATATGTTGACCAGTCAGGAAATAAAATGCCTATGATGCCCCTGGAAATAAAGAAATATTCCTTTTAAATTCCTTGATTACACTTTAGGACACAGGTGGGGAAAGCAAATATAAAAAGTTATAGACACACACACATCTTTATTTCCCAATGGACCTAATTTTCTCTCATGTAAGAAATTTCCTTACACCAAGACAAGGAGAAGAATTTCCTCTCCTTGGCAGAAACAAAAGACTTTATTTCTTTGCAGATGCACACTATACTTAGAAATTCTAGGAAGGCTGTAATGGGTTCTAATTTATTTTTAGGAGTCAAATATTTATATATTTATATCTATACCTACACATGGGCTTCCATGGCTTTAGTTCAGTTCAGTTCAGTCGCTCAGTCATGTCCGACTCTTTGCAACCCCATGAATCGCAGCACGCCAGGCCTCCCAGTTCATCACCAACTCCCGGAGTTCACTCAGACTCGCGTCCATCGAGTCTGTGATGCCATCCAGCCATCTCATCCTCGGTCGTCCCCTTCTCCTCCTGCCCCCAATCCCTCCCAGCATCAAAGTCTTTTCCAATGAGTCAACTCTTTGCATGAGGTGGCCCAAGTACTGGAGTTTCAGCTTTAGCATTATTCTTTCCAAAGAAATCCCAGGGCTGATCTCCTTCAGAATGGACTGGTTGGACCTCCTTGCAGTCCAAGGGACTCTCAAGAGTCTTCTCCAACACCACAGTTCAAAAGCATCAATTCTTCGGCGCTTGGCCTTCTTCACAGTCCAACTCTCACATCCATACATGACTACTGGAAAAGCCATAGCCTTGACTAGACGGACCTTAGTTGGCAAAGTAATGTCTCTGCTTTTGAATATGCTATCTAGGTTGGTCATAACTTTTCTTCCAAGGAGTAAGCGTCTTTTAATTTCATGGCTACAGTCACCATCTGCAGTGATTTTGCAGCTCAGAAAAATAAAGTCTGACACTGTTTCTCTGTTTCCCCATCTATTTCCCATGGAGTGATGGGGCCAGATGCCATGATCTTCATTTTCTGAATGTTGAGCTTTAAGCCAACTTTTTCACTCTCCTCTTTTACTTTCATCAAGAGGCTTTTTAGTTTCTCTTCACTTTCTGCCATAAGGGTGGTGTCATCTGCATATCTGAAGTTATTGATATTTCTCCTGGCAATCTGGATTTCAGCTTGTGTTTCTTCCAGTCCAGCATTTCTCATGATGTACTCTGCATATAAGTTAAATAAGCAGGGTGACAACATCCAGCCTTGACGTACTCCTTTTCCTATTTGGAACCAGTCTAATGTTCCATGTCCAGTTCCATGGCTTAGTGGTAAAGAATTCACCTGCCAATGCAAGAGACTTGGGTTTGATCCCTGGGTTGGGAAGATCCCCTGGAGGAGGAAATGACTACACTCCAGTACTCTTGCCTGGAGACTCCCATGCACAAAGGAGCCTGATGGGCTACATGTAGTTCTTGGGGTTGCAAAGAGTTGGACACGACTGAATGACTGAGCATACATGCACACATTCTTACACAGGCGGCCGAGTGAGTGAGGTGGGCTGGGGCCTGGTCCCTCCTCCCACTGTAGTGGTTGCAACGGGAATCCTCCAGAAGGGCAGAGTCATCAGTCTGAGAATCGTCCAGTAGGTTCCTCTCTGGGAGAGATGCTCGGCCCACAGCAGCTCTGCAGTGGCTATGGCTGAGACCTGGGGAGTGTGGCCCCTCCCAGAATCTGTAGCAACAGCACCACTTGGTCCTTAAAACCTGGAACCCGCAGCCAGTGTCTCGTGTCTCCTCTGTCAGGCCAGACCCGAAGACAGCAAAGCACAGGGCTATGAGTATGGCCAGCCATCCTCACGGGGAGGTGGGGTGGTCTCAGGAGGGGTCCCCAGGGTCATCAAGGCTCTTCACTCCCTGAACCAGATGTACTTGGATAGGCCCCTCCAGTCCTGCTGCTCGGAGTGACTTGGAGCAGCGACAGGGAGACCGACGGGGTCCTGGGGAAGGAGCCTCGGCAGGAGGACGGGAGGGTGCAACGGCCCTTCTTCTGCCCTTGGCCACCACGGCCTCTCCCTGGGTCTGACGCCGCACACCAAGAACCAGCCTCCAAGGGCACAGAGCTGCCCAACCAGCCTGGCCACATCCAGCATCACCACCTCCTGGAGGTCTCCTGGCCTCTCACCCTGTCACCTGCTTGTCACTCAGCTCCCAGCCTTGGTCCTCAGTCAAGGGAGTTAAAGGTTGTGAGGGTCAGTGGTGGCCACTCACACATGGGTCACATAGGCAGGAGAAACTCAGCCAACCCAGACCCTGGGCAATGGCTCAAGTCATGCTGGGAGTGAATCAAAAGGAACGGCCAGAGGGATTTCAGTCTTAAAGAATAAAGGACATGATCTCTGTGCATATTTCACTTTATGCAGAAGACAAGCTCTCAGAGGACTATCGCCTGACCCGTGGCTGCTCTCCATGCAGCTCGGATGACAGAGACATCCCCATGGACATGACACATCCCCATGTTTGAACTTTCCCTGCATCACAGGCGTTACATACATCATCAGGAAAGATGGGGTTAGAGAGACGCACTTGATGGTGTGATCACTCACCTAGAACCAGACATCCTGGAATGTCAAGTCAAGTGGGCCTTAGGAAGCATCATTACGAACAAAGCTAGTAGAAGTGATGGAATTCTAGTTGAGCTATTTCAAATCCTAAAAGATGATGCTGTGAAAGTTCTGCACTCAATACAGCAAATTTGGAAAACTCAGTAGTGGCCACAGGACTGCAAAAGGTCAGTTTTCATTCCAATCCCAAAGAAAGGTAATATCAAAGAATGCTCAAACTACCACACAATTGCACTCATCTCACATGCTAGCAAAGTAATGCTCAAAATTCTCCAAGCCAGGCTTCAGCAATACATAAACTGTGAACTTCCAGATGTTCAAGCTGGATTTAGAAAAGGCAGAGGAACCAGAGAGCAAATTACCAGCATCTGATGGATCACCGAAAAAGTGAGAGAGTTCCAAAAAACATCTACTTCTGCTTTATTGACTATGCCAAAGCCTTTGACTGTGTGGATCACAACAAACTGTGGAAAATTCTTAAAAAGATGGGAATACCCGAGCACCTGACCTGCCTCCTGAGAAATCTGTATGCAGGTCAGGAAGCAACAGTTAGAACTAGACATGGAACAACAGACTGGTACCAAATTGGGAAAGGAGTATGTCAAGGCTGTATATTGTCACCCTGCTTATTTAACTTATGTACAGGGTACATCATGAGAAATGCTGGACTGAATGAAGCACAAGCTGGAATCAAGATTGCTGGGAGAAATATCAATAACCTCAGATATGCAGAAGACATCACCCTTATGGCAGAAAGCAAAGAAGAACTAAAGAGTCTTTTGATGAAATTGAAAGAGGAGAGTGAAAAAGTTGGCTTAAAACTCAGCATTCAGAAAACGAAGATCATGGCATCTGGTCCCATCACTTCATGGCAAATAGATGAGGAAACTGTGGAAGCGGTGGCTGACTATTTTTCTGGGCTCCAAAACCACTGCAGATGGTGACTGCAGCCATGAAATTGAATGACGCTTGCTCCTTGGAAAAAAAGTTATGACCAACCTACATAGCTTATTAAAAAACAGAGACATTACTTTGCTGACAAAGGTCTGTCTAGTCAAAGTTTTGGTTTTTGCATTAGTAATGTATGAATGTGAAAGTTGGACTATAAAGAAAGCTGAGTGCCGAAGAATTGATGCTTTTGAACTATGGTGCTGGAGAAGACTCTTCAGACTCCCTTGGACTGCAAGGAGATCCAACTAGTCTATCCTAAAGGAAATCAGTCCTGAATATTCATTGGAAGGACTGATGCTGAAGGTGAAACTCCAATACTTTGGCCACCTGATGCAAAAACTGACTCATTTGAAAAGACCCTGTTGTTGGGAAAGATTGAAGGCAGGAGGAGAAGGGGACGACAGAGGATGAGGTGGTTAGATGGCATCATGGACTCAATGGACATGAGTTTAGGTAAACTCCGGGAGTTGGTATGAACAGGGAGGCCTGGCGTGCTGCAGTCCATGGGATCGCAAAGAGTCGGACATGACTGAGTGACTGAACTGAACTGAACTGGTCCTGGGGTGCTGCTGAGCTCTAGGCTCAGGTAGGGGCTCCTGGGAGGCACGAAGAGGCAGGGCCATGCAGTGATTGGGACACAGGCCCCTGTGGTGGTGGCTGATGGTGAGCCCGAGGAGAATGGGGGTGAGGATGCAGGCCCTGCCCACGGGGCTCTAGGGAAGAGTACTGCTGCCGAGGTAAGACCGTCTTATGATTTTTATTAGAATGAGAGCTGTTCTACCAGTGCTCAGCAAACATCATTTAGAACTAAGTTCATCCTAGCAGTGGGTGGTAGGTACAAGATGGGGGTCAAATGAAGGGGCAGAGTATAGAGTAGAGAGAGCAAGGGGGCTGCAGAGAGGGGAGAAGGGCGATGGAGAGGGGAGTAGGGAGATGGAGAGGGAGGAGAAGCAGGGATGGAGAGGGAGATGATGAGCGGGGAGGGAGGAGGGAGGCAGAAGAGGTTTGAGGGAGAAAAGGACCAGAGTAGGTCAGGTTAACTTGATCTGGTGACTATTTGCACAGCAGTGATTGATTTGATGATGGTGGAGAGACACAAGTGTTGGATAAGAATATTTCAGGGCTTCTCTGGTGGTCCAGAGGTTAAGAATCTGCTGGTCAATGCAGGGGACACAGGTTCCATCTTTGATCCAGGAAGATCCCACCTTTGATCCAGGAAGATCCCACATACCACAGAGCAACTAAGCCATGTGCTGTAACTACTGAAGCCTGTGCGCCCTAGAACCTGTGCTCTGCAACGAGAGAAGTGACTGCAACTAGAGAGCAGCTGCCGCTGCAACTAGAAAAAGGCTGAAGCAGCAATGAAAGACCCAGCACAGGCAATCAATCAATTAAAAAAAAAAAGAACATTCCAGGCCACATGTCAACCGCTAGAATAAAGGCAACAATCCAGCTCAGGAGAGGGTCTCTGAACTCCCAGGTTGGAGGACAGGCCCTGGGTTGCCGCCCTGGCTTCTGAGACTCAGTTAAAATTCGGCCAGCAGATCCTGTGTTCTGTCCAGTTCTTGGTCTGCTGAACTTAGGTATGACCTAAATGAACCACTAGCAATATCGAAAGTAAACAATAGCCAAACTGATAGCCCTTAACTAACCGGAGTTAATTTCCTTTTAAGAAAGTGGATGCGTGCTTAGTCGCTTCAGTTGTGTCCAACTCTTTGTGAACCCATGGACTGTAGCCTGCCAGGCTCCTCTGTCCATGGGATTCTCCAGGTAAGAATACTGGAGTGGGTTGCCATGCCCTCCTCCAGGGGATCTTCCAGACCCAGGGATGGAACCCACATCTCTTGTGTCTCCTGCATTTGCAGGCGGGTTCTTTACCCACTAGCACCACATGGGAAGCTCTGTAAGAAAGGACCAGATACTACAAAATCCAACCCCAAACAACACCCCCACACCCCTCCCATGGTGGCGAGGGGGCTAGGTCTTTTTCCTGGAAAATATTTCCATGCTTTAGATGCTCAGAGACTACAGACTGCATTTCTATTTTTCAAATAAATGCTCCCTCATCAGGTGCTCGAGGACTAGCAGATGCTCCCTGAGATAAATGCTACCTGTCAAGCTGTCCCTCTGATCAGGCTTTAAGTGAGAAAGAATTTCCAAATCATTTACTTGGGAATTTAAGGAATCTTAAGTGAGTTTGTTTCCCAGAAAAGAAGCCCTCCCCTATTTCACATTGTCAAAACTATTTTTAAATAGAGTTATTCTTTGTGCTTAAAACTACTCCTAAAAATAACTCTCTGGCTGTTTGGTGGAATTACAGCAAGCTTGCTGGTTAGAGGGTGGCTTGAGTCAGCAGGTGGCCTTTGCTCCCGGCGGCTAGGCTACGGGCAGACGGACGGAGGGGCTGGCAGGCTGCTCGCCAGCGCCTGTATCTCTGATGATCACACTTCCTCCCTCTTTGTCCCAGGCTGCCTCAGGTACAGACAGTTACCACATAGGAGACTCCACGTTTGGGAGAAACTATAGTTAACAAGTCACATCCACGGGGAGGAGGGGAAGAAAGACACTGTCCAGTTCTGTCTGGGGATTATGTCTGGTGTCGGAAATACAATCGGGGAGAGAAGCCCGAGGAGGAGGGAAGGTCATGGGAGAGGCTCTTGGGAAAGGCAGTGCTTCCCTTTGGGGAGAGCTGGGCAAGTGAGCATCACTCCTGCCGGTTACACTGGGCAGGGCTGGTCAGGACAGGGATGCCCGTTTACGGTCACTGTCATGGGAAGTGCTGAGTGGTTGGGTCATGAAACGGTGAGACCAGGTGGCAATTTGTTGGTGGGGAGGGAGCAGAACCCCTGGTGGGCTTCAAAAGGAGGCTTTAATTTGACTTGAGAGCTGGAGAGGGGTCAGTAGTTAGCTCATCACCATTGGGTGGTGCTTGCACATGTGTGTACACACAGCACACACGTGCACACACGTGCACACACAGTGCACTCCCAGACAGTGCTTCTGAGTCTCTTCATGCTGTCATCACAAAATATCACAGGCCAGGGGCGTATACACAACAGGAACTTATTCCTCACAGCTCTGGGGACTGGACATCCACAGCTGAGGACTCAGCGTCTGGTTCCCAGAGGCCCATCTACCTGCTGCGTCCTCATGTGGTGGGTGGGGCCTCTGTTATCAGGGCTCTAATCCTGTTCGTAAGGCTCCACCCTCACCACCTCATCACTTCCCAAAGGCCACCTCCCAACACATCACCCTGGGGATGAGGATTCAACACAAGAACGGGGGGTGGGGGAGACACACACATTTAGTCTCTAGCAGGCTCGCAGGTCTCCTGAGCCGAGCAGCTGTGGGGATGGGCAAACACTTAACCAGGGAGACGGCCCAGCAGGGAGACCACCTGTCATCAAATTCATGAGCAGTTTGTATAACTCCAGGAGTTTCACGGAAATTCTGGTTCTTTTAGGAAAAGCTGGCAGGACCCTTATTCTCTTGGCAGAAAAATATGGAAAATTATCAGTACAGACGCCACTGGTCTATTTCACTGGGAAAAAAATCCCACCACCTCTGATGGTGCTAGAATGGTTCTTATTTTTGCCTTCAGTATTTATCAGAATCTTTAAGAACTGCAAAATCTCCTCTGATAAAAGGAGGGAGAAGGGCTTGGGAGGAAAAACTTTTCTCCCAGGATGCTGCCGTCTGGAATGTCAAATGGCCCGAGGGTGCCATTCCACTGGTATCCAAAGGGCCATCTGCACTGCCCAGGAAAAGGGAAAGCTTACACACTGAGCACATTTGAGGCTTCTGAAGTAGGTGAGGGATTACCCTGGGAGGGCTGGATCCTGGAGCTCTAAGACGGTTGGCATCTTGGTGACCCAGGTCAGGGCAGTGGAAGCGGGTCCAGAGGATGGTCTCATACCATCCAAGGTGGAAATGACCATTGCAAGACCCCAAGCTGCACAGGCTGTGTCCAGGCTGGAAGTAAGGTGATAGCAAGGAACACTGTCTACACAGGTGGCAGGTAAGCAGGGGCAATGAAAGCAGGTGCTCTCTCCCCGGAGGCCTGACACGTCCCAAGTTCAAGGAGAGGCAGGCAGAGCAGGAACGGCTTGGTGTGCAGTCTCCTTCAGTTCCCATTCTGTGCTGCGGGGCTATCACAACCACTTCACACCTGGGGTGGCAAATGCTTTCAGAGATCAGTAGGTGGAGGCAGGTTTTGAAGTCAGTGGGAATTTATATATGGCTCTCAGAAAAATGGTGTTAGCTAAAACATAGATTTACAAACATTCTGCTAAATGAAAAGAAGCTGGAGACAAAGGACCACATGTTGCATGACTGCATTTGGGAGAAATCTCCAGAAATGGGAACTCTACAGAGATAAACAGACTGAAGGTACTGTGGCTGTTGAGTGAGGGTGGTGGGCACAGGCTTTCCTTTTGGGGTGATAAAGTATATTCTGTAAAAGGATCTGAGACATTCTCAGCCAGCAACACCCCTGCTCACATTCATATTAAATCAGACTTACTTCACGGGCATATTTAAGATTAGGAGGTTCAAAGACATAGTTCAGTGACTGCTGGAAACTCCTAGGGGCTATGCTGAGGGCCCTCTGAGGACCCTCCCAGGCTGTCCTGCCCTCAACACCAGTCCTTCTGCTGGTACTGTTTAGAAGTCAGTGGCTTCTAGAGTTATTTGGTGGTTTCTAGAGCGCTGTGTGTCAGAGGGTGGGGGGCCTTGTCTGGAAGGACTCTGTCTACATCCCTGCCAAACAGCAGGTGTGAGTCATCCTGGCTAAGGAATCTGTGAGTAGGGGTGGACACCTCCTACATGGGCTGCTGGGCAGACCATCCCAGCCCCTCTGGAGACACCTGCCAGGTAAGATGGCCTTCTGTCTGTCTCCACTGTGGATGAGAGCCAGGCCCCTGTTTGTCACACCCAAAAGTAGCAAGAAAATCTTCTCTTGAAAATAGGGCTGTTAATTAGGGTCATTTACTCAGCACAGGGTCTGGCTCAGGGCAAAAGGCCTGTGACCAGTCGCTGGTGTTATGAGGCCAGTCTTCTCCAGAAAGATTTACACTATGGGCAAGCAAACACACTTTAATATCTGACTTGAAGATTACACTTCATTATATAAAGTATTTCAATTGTAGTGTTGGAGAAGACTCTTGAGAGTCCCTTGGACAGCAAGGAGATCATATCAGTCAATCCTAAAGGAAATCAACCCTGAATATTCATTGGAAGGACTGATGCTGAAGCTGAAGCTCCAATACTTGGGCCACTTGATAGGAAGAGCTGACTCACTGGAAAAATCCTGATACTGGGAAAGACTGAGGCAGGAGGAGAAGGGGCCGACAGAGGACGAGATGGTCAGATAGTATCACCAACTCAATGGACATGAATCTGAGCAAACTCTGGGAGATAGTGGAGGACAGAGAAGGCTGACATGATGCAGTCCATGGGGTTGAAAAGAGCTGGACACAACTTAGCGACTGAACAATGATGGCATGAAGTATGCGTTCCACTATGTTGGCAGCTGAAGAGTTACAAGCAAGGTTCTGACCCACTGACCTGTCTGTGCAACGGTCCAAAGCTTGGCGTTGCATATTCCGCAGCCCACAGGTGGGCAGGAATCTGCCCTCCCACCCCCGCCAGTCCATACTCCTCAGGACATGTGCTATCTGAGTCCAGCACCCACAACGTGAGGGTGCCAGGATGCAGGGGGCCACTTGCCAAAAGTCAACCCACGCTGCTCGGTGCAGGGGGTGAGAGGCTTTGCCCGATCTTCCTCTGTGCCATATATACAGTCTCTGAAACAGATCATTTCCTCTGTGATGACGGTTCCCCTCTGCCATCTTAATGTCTATTACTGACTACTTTCAAAGATCAGGATTTTACAAGACTAACATATGGATCTCAAGATTTATCATATGCCCTATACCACACAGACGTGGAAATACAGCTGTGTGTACTTGCTCACATTCCGCATATTTATACCCAGCACATAAATTCACACAAACACATTCCAGGGAGAAAATAGTGCATCGGAATCAGAGGAGGTGAGTCCTGCTGCCAGCCCCGAATGGCATGGTGACTCTGTATTTATTTTAATAGACTCCCATCTGTCATTTCCAGCTATAGAAAAACACGCTGGAGTTTTAGAAAACCGGCCAAGAGACAGCCATTCACAATTTGTTCTTATGCATCTTTTCACACGGTGCATTTTTTCAAAGAAAGGGTGAAGCTGGTTGGGTGCGCAGCTAATACCCACTTTCAGTATATTTGTTTATGGACATATTGTCTCACAATTAAAAAAGAAGGTCTGATGACAAATGCCATAAACCCTACAAATTTGAGAGTAGTACAGTGTTACACAGATTAGAATCAACCGGAAATTCCCAAGGGGGCTACTCTCTAGCTGCAGCGCATGGATTTTTAATTTTGGGGGCTTCTCTTGTTGTGGGTGGGTGGGCTGCAGGAGTTGCGGCACGTTGGCTTAGCAGCCTCGTGGCATATGGAATCTTCCCAGACCAGGGACTGGACCCACGTCCCCTGTGTTGGCAGGTGGACTCTCAATCACAGGACCACCAGGGAAGTCCTTGGGACTTGTTAAAATGAGAATCCTCATGCTTTACCTCAGACCTACTGAGTCAGAAACCCCAGGGACGGAGCCGCAGGTCTGTGTCAACAGCCTCCAGGTGGCCCTGCTGCCCAGTGGTGTCAGGGCTGGGGTCCTCGCTCCTCAGCATTGGATGATGTTCACTTGGTTCCTTCATCTCCCCAAACTGTGGTGTCTATGAATTTAAACCTCAACTTGGTCTCTTTGTCTTTTGTTTGCCTGTTTTTTGAACCCCTTGTGTGTGAGGGGGTGGGTGCTGATGGAGATTTGGGGGCCTGGTCTTTGGCCCCACCAGCCAGGCAGAACTGGGGACAGGGACTCACCTGTGTCGGGGACACAGATGTACAGTTCTGTCACCCCTGGCGGCTCACATAGGCTCATATGATCAGGCTTCAGCATCACAATGTCACCCACACCTGCAAAATGCCAACTTCAAACCTCTCTCTGCTTCTCCTCGGGAAGGAAAACAGAGTCATTAATGAAGAAATCATTTCCAGGAGCAGACAGAGAGCTCCCTAGTGTGGTCACGCCAATTGCACCCCATTCGAGGCTGCGAAGGGCCCTGACCTTCTTCATGACTGCGAGGCTCCTTAGGGGGGCTCTGTAGAGGCAGCCACAGCCCTGAACCTCTGGGCAAGGATGCTTAGACCATGGCTTTCCTCCACACCCAGGTCAGTACCCTGTTATCCCCTCAAGGGCGGGAGACTAACAGATTCCTCAAATCATGTGCACAGGTATAAAGTTCTCAGAATTATCTATTGCATTTTGGCTGCCTTTTGGGTGATTTAAGCCTCATTTTTATGCGTGGCAGAAAATCTTAACAATTCAGAAAGAGTATTTTGTATGATTTGGACAAAAGGGAAAATGCATCCTGAGCCCTGCAGAAAGCTACTTAGTGGTGAAGTACTGTGTATAATGTGTAGGTAATTCACACCCAATTATGTCTCAGATTTGGCTATGTGTGGCTCAAAGAGGGGAAAAACAGTGAGGATGTGAGGGTGGGTGTTTTTCTACCTGTGAAGTCTCCTTAAAGCACATTAGGGGTCTGAGTTCTCTCCCTTCAGTCTCATGGCCAAGCGATTGGTTAATAAATGCTCGGGTTGAATGGGTCTCAGAGGCCACTTCACATAAAGCACATTTTCCCCCCTAAAATGTGGCCCACTGGTTTTCCAATAGAAGTGGGGCAGGAAGGGGGGCACTGGAGGCAGGGTGCTCCCTCCCCAACTCCCAGAGGCCACGGTCCTTCAGAAGCACCTGCTGAGGCTCCATGAGAGGAACTGTTCCCTGGGAGACTGGTGACCAGGCTGAGCGGCGAGGAGAGGGAGAACGCTCCATGTGTCAGCCCAAGAAAAACTCATATAGACTCCAAACTGCTTGACTGAACGGCTCGACTGAACTGGCTACTAGATGTTGAGACATCCACCACAATATATGATATATGATGCTTATCTACGTTGTTTGTGACTTTGAAGGTATTTGCTTGGGCTTCCCAGATGGCTCAGTGGTAGAGAACCTGTCTGCCAATGCAGGGAATGCAATTTGGATCGCTGGGTTGGGAAGATCCCCTGGAAAAGGAAATGGCAACCCACTTCATTATTCTTGCCTGGATGATCCCATGGATGGAGGAGCCTGGTAGACTACAGTCCATGGGGTCTCAAAGAGTCAGACACACCTGAGTGAGTAAAATTTGCACTTTCAGATAATCCAGGATCATCTCCTGAATTTACTCCCACCTGCAGAGTCCCCTTTGCCACGTCGGGTGACATCATCACGGGTTCTGGGGATCAGGAGACTTACCTCCTGGAGGGCCCTTGTTCTGTCTACCACAAGTACCGCGTTGAGCTTGAGTCTGGACACAACACCGAGGTGCCATCTGGGTTATCTCCAGTTCCAAGAAGACTAGAAATAACCTGAGGGAAATAACTCCTGAGAAGCTCCTTGCCCTGCAAGGCGGGTGACTTGCACCCGCTCCGCTCCCCGCTGTCCTGACCACCCTGTCTGCTGCCTCGTCCCGCACATCCTCGCAGCCTCCACTCCTCCCACTGGGGACACAAGACCCTTGTCTGGACGATCCAACCACCCCAGGGCCTGAGTCTCCACTGCCCAGGCAGGGATGACACCCTGCTGAGGCTGATGGATGACGTCATTCCCAGTACTTCCCTGGAACCACTGGGTGGGGGCGGGCAAGAAGTCTCTCTCTCTGTCTTTAAACAGCTGATTATCCATTTATTGAAAAGACTGATTTAAGCATCTGCAGTAGTGACTTCCTGGGCTTCCCAGGATGACTCAGTGGTAAAGAATCCACCTGCCAATGCAGGAGACTCAGGAGATGTGGGTTTGAACCCTGAGTTGAGATCTCCTGGAGGAGGGCATGGCAACCCACTCCAGTTTTGTTCCCTGGGAAATTCCATGGACGGAAGAGCCTTGTGGGCTACAGTCTATGGGGTGGCAGAGTCGGACAAGACTGACTGACTGAGCACACACAATGGTGACTTCTGTCTCAACTCCTGGCTCAGTAGGTGGGAGAGATCTGTATGGTGACCTCAGAAGGACAGTGCAGGCTGGCAAGTCTCTGGTAGATTCTCATGCGGGAAGGATTCCAAGTCTCAGAACCTTAGGACCATTCCTCGTGGTGATTCTCAGAGTCCTGGTGGGCATCTGAATTGGTCCTTTCACTCTGAGGCTCTTTTCCTTCGAGCCTCTGATCAGGTCAGCTCACATCTTCTCCAGCAACTTCACATGGTGGCTGGGGAAGGTGATTCTGAATTGGTGAGTCACCGCCTCTGGCTCCACAGGGTGTCTTCCCAGTGTCATTTAAAAGCTACAGCTGTGGTTCCTGGCTGACTTGCTCCTCAGCAAGAGTGGATGATGCTGGGTGAACCAGGAGTGGGCAGCCCTGGCTCTCCAGGGTGATTGCATCTTCCTGTCCTGACGCTGGGGTGGCTGGAACACAAGGATGGAAGCTTCAGGAGGGTGGAACCCACCTGAGGCAGGGCCTGCCTGAGGCCGAGGAGGGAGTAACTGAGGGGAAGCAGCCAGAGTGTCTTGGGTACCCCCGAATGCCGGGTCCTGTGGTTCCTTCAGCCAAGCCTGCCAGGGAGTCGCCAGGGGAGCCACCCTGCCCTCTAGGCTGCTCTGGACCATGCTTTGGTTGCCTCAACAGAACAGCCTGCTGATGCCCGCTTGCCCCGAGCCAAGAAGTGCTGGTCTCTCTGGATGCCGTGGGTAGGGGCTGCCCCACTCCACATCAGTGTTCGTCTATAAACATGGCTGCCACATGTTATTTTCACTAAAGTCTTTAGTGGCTGAGGGGAGGTGGGGGGCAGACCCTCCTTTTGTGGAGAAGGAAGAGCGTTAGTGGGAGAAGCATCCCTTCGGCTCAGAGGTAGATTCGAATTTCAGGAAAGGGCCTTTCTCTGGGAACATTTCACCTGGCGTAACTTTCTGATGGGCCGTCCTTTCTCACTTTCTTGCTACTCTCCAGCTCCTCTGGGCTTGAGAATAGGAGTCAGAGCAGAGGCCACTCAAGTGCAGTTGAATACAGACTCCACCCTCCTGATAGAACTCTCAGTGGCTCCCAGCGGGCTCAGAATAAGCATGACTTTTGCACCACGCCCTCCCTCCTGTGACCTGTGACCTCTCACTCTATCATTCACTCTTTCAAACACCTGGTTGGCCAGTGAGTGTGCTGAGGACCTGGAGTGGGGGAGGTTTGAGGTCAGGGGGCTGAGAGCAGGGGGTACAGGCACATAAAGCTAGGTGCCCCCAAATCTCGCTTATTACCCCAGACCACGTCACCAAGAGCCTTGTGCACACCAGGTGCCTTGTTGGCCAATCTCTGTGCTGTTCTAGGGGGGGTCACATCACCAGGCTTGTTGCTACAAATAGGATTGAGTCCACAACTGAGGGCAGAAACACAACTCTCAGTACCCCTGGGAGGAGACTGGCTTCAGATTGGTCCATGAGGCAGACTCCCAGCTCCTGGCCCAGCCCATAGTTCCCATCTGCGCAGCTTCCTCTGGGGAGGTACAGTGGCTCTCTGACCACATGCAGGAAAGACCCCCCCTCTTCATAAGGTGGGACCAAGAGCTTGACTAGGAGGGTAGGGGACAGTCCCCTTGCCTGCAACCTAGCTGGCCAGCCAAGCCTGGGACACAGCTTCCGGCTCCTGTCTGCACGCTTTGTACCCAGGCCACAGCGTCCACCTCAACTGGGCTGGATGTGGGTCTCAGACCCTCCCCTCCTTGGCCTCTGCCCTGTCTGCCCTGAACAAACCTCCCAGCATGTGACCTTAACACTCAGCCATTGGGAACCCCTCACTCCCGCTGCTGTTTTCTCTGCTTCCTGTCATCAGTCAAGATCACTCTGAGATGCAGACAGTCTGAGGAACTCGCCTGCTCCGTGTCAGAGCACTGTATAAACTTTGCATGCGCAAGCTGCCAGCCTGCTCATCAGACACTCAAAGGTCAGAGATAAATCTGATGCTATGTGACCCCCATGTATCATAAGCCAGCTTGGCTGCCCTTGGCTATATGCACCTCATCAAAAATGAACAAACAGGAGCCTGCCTGGGATCACCTACTTGCTTCCCCATTATCCCAGAGCTCTGCTAGCGCTCTTTCCAGATCCCATGAGCCCTGCTTGGCACACTTCACGGGAGGTGTTTATCACTCACTTGGCGGAGTCAACAGAGCTCTTGCACCTCGGTGGAGGCAGACTCTGCAGAAGGGACTCAGCACATATCAAAGCGAATCCCAAATGTGAAGTCATCCCCATCTGGTCTGCTTGTAAACAGGCTTTTCTCTCAAACCCACGGCTGAAAACCTAGACCAATTTGTTTTTAATGTCATGTAACTGATGGAAGGCAGGAGGAGAAAGGGATGACAGAGGATGAGATGGCTGGATGGCATTACTTGCTCGATGAACATGAGTTTGAGCTAACTCTGGGAGATGGTGAAGAACAGGGAAGCCTGGCGTGCTGCAGTCCATGGGGTTGCAAAGAGTCAGACCCAGCTGAACAACTGAAGGATGATGACAAACTGATCCAAGATCAGAGAGTTCCGGGTCCGTTTCAGGAGTGAGCTGTCCAGCATGAGCAGTGCCGGCACAAACCGTGTCCGGATTACAGTGAGTGACGCTCTGATGGCAGCTACTTGGATCTGGAAGCCCAGTCCTCACAAGCTCCCCGGGGGATGCTTATGATGTGCAACCAAGACTGTTCATTAGCTGAGCAGAGCACATGCGCCCCGACCTTCATACACAGGTAGGACTGTCCTACACGTCCCACCTCCTGACCGTCAGCCACCAACCACCACCGCCAGCGACATCTTTGCCTGGAGATCTCCATCTCTTAGCAACCAAAGATTTTTATTTACTCAACCCCAGTTGAATGGGTTGGTAGAAATAATTTCAATTATGAAGACTCTTTTCTGTTTTTGTTCTGATTTGATGACTTGTTAATTTCAAGAAACTTCCTTTGATTCCCGCTGCCTTATCCCTCCAAACAAACATGGAAAAAATGAGACATCGTTGTGGAATCCAGTATGATGTCGCCATTTGGGGGTGTCTGCTGACTTCCCGGAAGTAAAGGAACAGAGGGTTGGAAATGAGGTGGGCAAGCAGAGGCATCTGCGGGCTTTAGGAAAGGGTCCCGAGAAGGAAACTCTTTTCTGTCTGTGCAGTAGGGTTCATCTTGGAGATAGGGCGCTTGGGTCTCGGATGGAAGACCTGTGTCCAGGGTTCCCGACTTGAGGAGGCTGGGCCTTGCCTTTCCCTGTCTCAGAACATGGGTTTACGGGGTGCCTGGGCCGGCTCCCAGCTCAGGCAGGTGGTGGCATTTTAACAAGCTTGTCAGGGGCATGTGGTGCGTGGCCGGCATGGCAGGGGGGTGGTGGGGGAAGGGAGGCGCCAGCTCACCCTCCAGCCTGAGCTGTGGCCTCTGCCTCCTCCCAGGCCGTTCTGGTCTGGCTTTTGACTCACAGCAGACAGGAAAAGAGGCCAGGCTCATTTCAGCTGCTGAAGCCACTGCCAAAATGCCCAGAGGCAAGTATGACTGTAGCCTGGGATTGGGGGGCAGCAACGAGGGTCCCTCCCTGGGCCTTGCTCTCCCAGTGTGTTGGTTATGTTCTGAGGGAGTCGATGTGCTTTCGTGTGCGGACGGCATCTCAGCTGGGCAGAGGCAGAGGTGGCCCTGGGGGGTCCAGGACCACTCATCCAGGGGCAGCAGTGGTCTAGCATTTGCAGACCTCAATCACCATGCCCACCAGCATGGTGCCTGCCAGGCAGGTCTCTACTCATCCACCATCTTGCCTCTTCTGCTCACACTAGCCCTGAGGTCTGCACTCTGACACGTGCACTCTGACGGGTTCGTAGCTGAAGGCCCAGAGGGCCTCCTGGGTCGCCTACAGAACCTGGGGCCTCAGGCCCATCTGTCCGGACCTTTGGGTGTGGGGGGCCCATGCAGACAAGAGGTGGCCCTGGGGGGTCCAGGACCACTCATCCAGGGGCAGCAGTGGTCTAGCATTTGCAGACCTCAATCACCATGCCCACCAGCATGGTGCCTGCCAGGCAGGTCTCTACTCATCCACCATCTTGCCTCTTCTGCTCACACTAGCCCTGAGGTCTGCACTCTGACACGTGCACTCTGACGGGTTCGTAGCTGAAGGCCCAGAGGGCCTCCTGGGTCGCCTACAGAACCTGGGGCCTCAGGCCCATCTGTCCGGACCTTTGGGTGTGGGGGGCCCATGCAGACCAGGAGGGCTGTAGCGTGGGAGCTGGCCTTGCAGAGGAGGGAGGGGCAGGGGGGTCAGGGCCCTGTGGGGGTGGAGGTGGGGCACGGCAGGAGAGAGACTCACTAGATGTGTCCCTTACTTCCTGATGGCCCTCCTGCCAAGTGCACAGAGAGCAGAGGTGGCCATGGAAATTTCTGGAAAGGTTTCTACCCACCAGAAGCCCCTGCTTTCTCTTATCATCCCCGGTACCTCATTGTGTTACAGCGTCCACACCGTTAGCATGATGTTATTTTTCTTTGCACTCACTCAGTTTATCACTGTCCATACAGATACATACCCACACACAGGTAAGTGTGTATACACACACGTGCATGCACACTCATGCATTACATATATAGACGCCCACACGTATACATGTAGGGGTGTCCACATGCACACACATGCGCACATACACCCATCCTTTCCACAGAGTCCTTAAATCTCTCTTCAGTAGAAAACCGGCATCACTTGCTATACAGAATGGGTCATTGTAAGAAGTAAAAGAGTGTTTCCATGTTCTGGCCGATAGTACACAGTGCTTGGAGGCAGGGTGCATGATGCTTGCCAACAGGAGCTCTGCGACTGGATTGCCTGGCTGAAACTCTGGAGATTTTTTCTTCCTGTGTGACCTTGGACAAGTGACTTCACCTCTCTGTCTCAGTTTCATCATCTATGAAATGGGGGTAATAAAATAACCCAACTCACCGGGTCTTGCGAATAAAGGGTTTGTCCCCAAAGGGCTGAACGCAGTGTCTGCTAAAGGACAGTGTTGTTCCTGGTCCTGTTACTGTTCTCACAGTCGCTAGTGGGGCTGTGATGGTTCCTTCCTGGCTGAAGTTCTGTGCCCGAGGTCTATTCTGCTCTTTGAAAGAGATTAGAAGAATCAAAGACACATTTGTTGAGAACTGGCTTTTTTTCCTTGAGGTGGTCAGAACAGATGGGTGAGCCTTGGCATTAGAAAGCAGATTCTTTCTTTTTAAGGCTCTTCCACCTGCGTTCCTGCACTCTGTGTGCCTCCTTTGGGTCCTCGTCCACCTCAGGGAGCAAGGGCCATCCTGGAGTCTGGACCTTGGCGTGCTTCCTGGCAGAGTGGGGGGTCCTGGAAGTCCTGCCCTTCCTGTATTCCTCACAGTTCATCCTCTCAGGATGTTCCCCAAACATGGGAGAGGGCAGGGTGGTAGGAAGAGGCTGGGGCCACACACAGTGCCCAGTGGCCTGGGGGCACAGGTGCCCAGGAACCTGCTCTAGCTCCTCTCTCTGCTGCCGGTGGCAGGTATTCCAGGGCAATCCTAGAAGACCAGGAGGAAGGAGAAGGGGGTTCTGCTTGCAAATGCTAATTCCTGGAGAGGCCGAGGTGCCAGATGCAGGAGCCCCTGTTTGCTGTCACATGTAATTAAACTCCTGAGACCATGGTCGTGCAGGTAGGAAGTCCTACCACCTGCTGTCCTCTGATTGCTTCCAGGAAGCGGGTTCGCTGATGAGGGAGCCCTGCACCCCTGACCCAGGAGGCCCAGACTCGCCAGAGCCTGGAGCTAGAGGCTGCCTGGCCAGAAAATGATTTTTCCAAGAAGAGCACCAAATACAGTGCAAGACACAACTTTTTTCAAGCTCGATAATGAGCAGCTTTTCCAGCCCGTGTTCACGGGAAGTGGTAGCAGAGCAGGGGGAACAAGACAAATTAAAACAGGCCTGGACCAAGCGAGAGTTTCCTGAATGAAACATCAAAGGCAGCCCCAGGTGGAGGCTATTTACAGATTCTGAGAGCCTGAGTTATTCATCACCATGGCCCCTGGGCCATGAGGGTTCTCCAAGTGTGTGCGCTCACCACACCTTGCACGGAGCCTGCTGGTGTCTTCACATCTACCTAGAGTGACGCAGGCTCCCTGTCTGGACTTACCCCCAGCCCCCTGCAAAAGGGCAGTCACGGGAGGGCTGGGCTTGGGAGGGAAGGGGGTGATGTGAATGCTGAGCACCTCTGCTAAGTACTCAGGTACTCCTAAGTACTCAGTGCTGGGCACTTTTGCTAAGTAGTCAGGGACCCCAAGGTACTCTGTACTGGCTAACTCTGCTAAGTACTCAGGAACCCAAGTACTCAGTACTGGACACCTTTATGAAGTACTCAGGACATCTAAGTACTTTGTACTGGACACTTCTGTTAAGTGCTCAATATTGAGTGCCTCTGTGAGGTGCACAGGCAGTTGGCCACCCTGTAAGATCCCACTTCCCCTCTGGGGGTGGTTCAAAGCCTGGAGTCTTACCCTGTCTTCCGGGTGTTACCAAGGAAAAGTCACACTTCTCCAAATGGTCCCCATCTACCCTGTCTCACTCAGGCCAGGCTTCTGCTCCATGGGGCTCCGAGGGTGACTGTCCTTCCCTCCAGACCCCTGGCCCTAGCCCGGCCACTGACATGTCTGCAGATTCTATCAATGACCATCTGCGAGCCTGGACCACCGAGGCCCAGGGTGGTCTTTGATATAAAGGAAGACAGTGGCTGGGGGTCTCCTTGGGGGCTCATGATAGAAGAGACAAGGAAGGGGCAGGCGGGCACGGCTCTGCCTGAGGAGACAGGGACCTCGGGGGACTGGGGAGACCCTGAGGGGGTTCTGTACTCCTGTGTATGCTGGGGGAGGGGTCGTTCATGGAAGCAACTCCTTGGAGGTAAGTCCCAGGAGAATCTGGCTTTAAAAACTCACGTGTGTGCCCACCTGTGGCAAACCCAGGTACGTGGCTGTGGTCAGCCTTTCCACAATTTAACCATGTCATACGAGGTTTCCAAGGAGACAGCCACTGTCGCTCATTCTGGTTCCTCTCATGGGAAGATGCTGTTTCCCTGGCTTTGTGGTCTTCCTCGTAGCTCCCCTTGTAGCCCCAGCTCCCTGGGTCCCCAGCCTTCTTCATGTCCAGCCTCCCTGGGAGGTCCCCCTGATGGTGGCTTTGGCAAATACCATCCCCAGCAGCTACCCCATCCCTAGGGCTCTGTGTAGAGAGCTGACCCTTACCCAGGGCCCCCAGGACTGTGCCTGTGGAAACCAACCTCCCCGGGGGTGAGCAACCCCACTGCTCAGCTGCCTGCAGGGGACATGCTCCTTGGAAGGCAGGTGGCCATGATCTTCTCTGCAAGTTAAAACAGTTTTTTTTTTAATTTTAAAAATATTTATCGGTTTGGCTGTGCCAGGTCTTCGTTGTGAACTCTTGCAGGTCCAGCATGCGAACTCTTTAACTGAGGCATGTGTGATCTAATTCCCTGACCAGGGATTGAACCCGAGTCCCTGCACTGGGAGAATAGGATCTTGCCACGGGACCACTGGGGAAGTCCCTCTGCAAGCTTTTAAAGACAGGTGCCTCCAGGGACTCATCCCTAGGATCTGAGGGTCCTTCCCTGTGGCTGGGTCCTGTGCTCAGAGCTCTCACATGCACCATCTCACAATTCTGCACAGCAGCTAACAGAGGGACTGTGGACTAAGATGGTGCTTCTTGAAGTGGCTTCAAGACCACCAGCCCCGGGGAATTGACAGGTACACAGTTTTGGCCCCCCAAACCTAGCAGCTCAGAAACTCGGTGGTGGGTGGGCTGCCCACCTATTCTGTCCATGCATCCTGCCCACAGCCGGGCACCTACCGTCACCACAGGAGGGTACATCAGTGTGTTTTTAAAGGATTAGCTTCTTTCACCAGCATGGATTTAACACTACAGGTTTCGGTCCATCACAAATCCCACGCCACGCTACATTCCACTATGAGGCGAAGGCCATGTTTATATGACTAAGTATTCTGCAAACATCTTCTCTCGAAACCCTCTGCTCAATGTCCCTCCAGCAATATACAGAACCTGGATGCACACACGCAGAGACCAGACTTCTGGGCCTTCTGGAACAATCTCCGCAGCACTGGTTTGCTTCTCCCTTTACTGTGACCTTGAAGAAGTCACAGACAACCCTGTCCTACATTTTCCTAATCTGGGAAACTAGAGAACAACTTATCTGCCTCATCAGAGGTGCTTCAGAATGGGTTTTGATAAGGGAGAGAAAAGGACATAAAACTAATAGCATCAGATAGGCATTTGTAAGCTGCTTTGAAAGTCATCTTGTGGGTTTATCTTTATAACCCCCAATCCCTCGAATCACTCAGAAACACACTCACGAAAACGTGCACCAGTGACCATGTGAGACCTGCTGAAGCAGCCTGTGTGTGGACGAACCTCCTCCTTTGTGACTCAGAGCATGGAGAGGAGCTGGCTCTGGTGTCAACAGCTAGGTTTGCATGTTCATGAGTCATGGTGTGGGATGGAGAAAAAGGGCTGTCCACCAGGTCCGGCCGCAGGGAGTGCGGCCCATGGTTGACCACATGTCCCTGAGACACTTGTCCTGTAAATGGATTCAATCACACATCTGTCAGGCCCTGCTCTGATCCAAGAATGTTCTAGATGCTGGGGCAGCCTCAGTGGGACTCGGCTGCTGTCAGCCGTGCCTGGCAGGTCTCCAGTGAGTGTTTCTGGGGTAGAAACAAGAGGCACTGGAAATCAGTGGCCAAGTTAACTCACTGCATTCTTACGTCATGGCCCTTTGGAGAGCATGGAGGGAGAACCTGGCCAGCACAGGCAACCCCAGCCCTGGTCCACCTCCCTGTCTGCCTGCCAGGGCCTTGTTTCCAAATCTGCAAACCCTGCCGTGGGTGTGTTGCCCAGGAGAGGGCCTGTGGAAGTCTGACTCTCCAAAGTCCTCCCCTCCCATCACTCCACTGAGGGAGGAACATGCTTGGAGGGCAGCCCCTGCAGCCTCCCTGGCCCTCGCATGAGAGGCTGTCCCATGCCTGTGACCATCACGAGGGCCACACTTTTCAGGCCCCATACATTCGGACATTTGGAACAGAGTCATTTCAAACAGGAACAGGGTCACCTGGTCTAGGCAGGTGCATTCTTGGCCCTTGGTTCCTCTTATCAGCTGCCCTCCTTTATCTGTGCTGTGCTGGGTACCCACTGTTCATGGGGACCCTGTGATGGGATGCCAGGGACATGTTCTGGCTGTTCCCTGTGCCCTCCCTACCCCACGCCTAGAACACAGTCAGCACATGAGCGAGTGAAGGAAGGTACGAGCAGGTGAGCAAACAAGCCCGCTTCTAGAGCCGACGTGCTCATGGGATACACAAACCCATGGGATGACAAAGGATGCAATTCCCTGCTTGGCTGAGACCTTCTGCTGAGGCTGGGCCCAGGGAAGGGGCCTCTCCTCTGGAGAGGGGAACACGCCCATGATCAGAGAGGCCAGACAGCACCTGGGATATAGGTCACTTCTTTGAGCTGGGTCCCTAGTGCCAGTGCTGGGAGCAGAGGCCAAAAGGAAAGAGTTTGTGTGTGTGTGTGTGTGTGTGTGTACCGTAATAATGGTCACACTTATACAGCAACCTATCTATTAAAAACTGGAGGGCACACATGGTTACAAAGCAGATGGGACACAGCCCAAAGCCTCTCACCAGCAAGGAGCTTTGCCTGAGTTTCCATGCTGGCTCCCGGCCGATTGCCTAAGCTGAGATGCACACGAGTACACAGTGCGCATATGCATATTGCCTTAGAGTTACAAATGTACTATTCTTATTAAGGAAAGGATCAAAACTTCAATAAATGTAATAAAAAGAAAAGCCCTTCTTGGTACCCCTGGTTCCCGCCTGCCTCCCCAAGCCAGTCACCTGTCTCCACAGGTGGCTGGGCGCTGCCAGCCAGGATGACTGCTGCTCCACTTGGGGGTCCGTCTAGAACACCTAGTCTTCTGGTCTGAAGACCTTTCTAATCAAGGTTTTTGTGGGTGAGGTCGCACTCCCTATAAAACTTTAGCTCTGGTTTTATTATTCAACTTGATTCTATAACTGCTTTATGTCATTTTTGGTAAACATTTTTAGCAAGTGTTATAGATGCTGGAGAAGGCAATGGCACCCCACTCCAGTACTCTTGCTTGGAAAATCCCATGGACGGAGGAGTCTGGTGGGCTGCAGTCCATGGGGTCGCTAAGAGTCAGACATGAATGAGCAACTTCACTTTCAATTTTCCCTTTCCACTTTCATGCATTGGAGAAAGCAATGGCAACCCACTCCAGTATTCTTGCCTGGAGAATCCCAGGGACGGGGGAGCCTGGTGGGCTGCCGTCTATGGGGTCGCACAGAGTCGGACGACTGAAGCGACTTAGCAGCAGCATAGATGCCAAATGAAACTCAATAATGGATTAACACACATCTAATAAATACAGTTGTGTAATAAATTACAAAAGAGCCAGATGAAAATCAAATAATTATGCATATGACTTTTAAAAAGATCACATTGCTTTTCACACAACATAAATTCACAACTAATTAACAGCAAAATCTTCTATAGAATTCTTGAACTTTCTTTGGCATAATTATAGGAAACGAAAATGCATATTTTTCAAATGAAAAATCACTCCATGAATTAATATCCCAAGCATTAGCCTGGGAACAATCATCAGGTAAAATTAAATTTCAAGATTCTGTGGATTTGAAGGAATTTTTCTCAAACATTAATGATGGGAATGCAGATAGTCAGTTTTTTTTTAAAGGACAATATGACAGAACTTAAAAAACACTATAAATGTCCATTATTATGACCCAATAATTCTGTTTTTCAGAATTTATCCCGAGGAAATAACAGACAAATGCAAAAATGACTGTTTATTATTACATTGTTTATAATATTGAAAAATTAAAAGTAACATAAACATCAGTCATACAGGACTGGTCATATTACAGTTTTCTCATAGCCATGTATCCAGTCATTCAAAATGATGATGTAAATTTATAACATGGATAGCTGCACATGGTTTATTGAGAAACCAAGCACCTTACTATTAACATAGAGAGTATCACCCCACTGCAATAAATGAACATATATATATATATATATATATGTAATTTATGGGAATAAGAACATGCATAAAAGAAACTATGGAAAAGTAGTTTTGCATGGATCCTGGAGTTATGGATGATTTTTTCCTGTATTCTTCACTTTTTCTACCATGAATGTCTATTATGTACTTTAAAAAGGTTAAAGAAATGGTGACATTAAAAAATGTTGACATTGACTCAAACTTCATATTATTCAGTTCGCTTTTTCTCAGCTCTGTGATTGCAGGCTGCAGTCCTAACCAAGGACATCCTCTAAGTAAATATGTGGAAGGTCAGTTGCTATTCTCTACCCAGCACCCGTCACCCCTTGCTGTGGGACTCTCCTTTCCTCTGAGCATCATCTGGACAGCAGATACTGGGACCTGTCTCTCACCCCAGAGCTGAGTTCTCTTCCCTTACACCTGCCATCCCCAATTGCAAAGGTAAGTGAATTAAAAGAGGAATACCCTTTTTCACAATTGTGTTTAAGACTAAGCGAAGAGAGAGAAGCCTGGGAGAGGTACTAAAATCACTAAATCACTGGAAAATGAATGAGCATAGATAAAATTTTGGGATTCTCTAAATTAGAGAAGAGGAGATTGGTGGGAGGCCCCTAGAGTGGGGTTGACCAGATGGCCCTTAGTTCATCTGTGTGTAGGGCAACCTCTCCTAGGTCACAGGACTCTTATGAGGTGAAGCCTGAGTTCTGGCTTCACCAGAACACCAGAGGTTTGAGTCCACACCCACGCACTGACCAGGTGAGGGGCTGACTGGACTGAGGGCTCCTGTTAAGATAAGTTGCTGGTCTTAAGTGACAAGGTAAGGAAGCTGCAATAAAGAAACCAGGGCAGTAACAAGTGCATCCACCTGTTCTTGGGAGGCTCTGCACATAGGGCTGGGAGATCCAAGCAAGATCAACACCCATGAGTCTGGGAAACACCCACCAAAATGCAACTGTCATTTCCCAAATATGAAGACACAGTCAAAGCCACTGCCTTGGCAAATCACAATTCTAACTTGCAAGAGAAGCCAAATGTCCTCTCTGGAATGTTACTGGTTTTAACACCTCCTTCAGTAAAGGTCTGATGTTAGTCCTGGGTGGAAATAAATATAAGGACCCTTTAAGAATATAATTATGCAGACAGTCTATATATGGATATGTTGATCAAAACCCTTACTGATATCTAAATAAAATAATTTTTACACCAGCTATAGAGCCTAAGTTAATTGTTAGCTTTTGGAAAAACTAACAAAATACTATTCATTTCTGAATTAGCAGCACTAAAGCTTACTATTACCTTTAAATATGGAAATAAACCTCTTAAAATATAGTATAAACATAGCATGTGGTTGATCATAGATTGATACAAAAGGATAGTTTTTTTTTAAAGGTGAGAACTAGTCTCTCTTATCAAGACTACATCCCATTGCCTGGAGTAGTGGCTGACATACAGTAGATGCCCAATAAATATTTTTTTCGGGAAAAGGATGACATATTTAATAATAAAGTGAAAGTGAAAGTGAAGTTGCTCAGTCGTATCCGACTCTTTGCGACCCCATGGACTGTAGGCTACCAGGCTCCTCTGTCCATGAGGTTTTCCAGGCAACAGTACTGGAGTGGATTGCCATTTCCTTCTCCAGGGGATCTTCCCAACCCAGGGATCAAACCCAGGTCTTCCACATTGTAGACAGATGCTTTACCGTCTAAGCCACTTGTTCCCCTTAAAGCTTCCTGGCTAATATTAAATGAACTAGTTAATGACAATGTCAGTCAGCATTTGTCCATGTATCCAGATACCCAGTACATAGACACTCAAATCTATACACGTATGTTACAGCATAGATAGCAAACGCAGTGTTCATTCAATAAGTATATACTGATTCATAAAGTTTTTCTGTATAGCATTTGTGCTCAGCTGCAGAGTTGTGTCCAACTCTTGACAATCTCATAGATGGTAGTCTGCCAGACTCTTCTGTCCATGGGATTTGCCTGGGAAAAATATTGGATGGGCTGCCATTTCCTACTTTGGGAGATCTTCCCAATATACTGATTGCCTGCTATGTTTCAGGCATCATCTTAAGCATTAGGAATTCAGTTGTAAATAAAACCCAGTACTGGTCCTCATGGAGCTTATGACCTGGCGAAGAGATTCATCATGAGTGATAAATATATACTTATAATATATATAATTACTGAATGGGGAAATGCACAAAGCAAAGGACAGGGCTGTAAGAGAAAACTGCACAGTGAGGCAGGGGAGGGTTTAATGTACACTGAGGTGGTCAGGGCAGGCTTCTTCAAGGGGGTGACCATCCTGAAGGGAGAACTGCCTACCAGGTGAAATGCAGGAGAAATGGCATTCTGGTAGCAATGAGCCATAGACTCTAAGGTTAGGAGGCATTTGGCCTGTCCAGAGAAATTGGAGACACTGTGATCGTGTTGGAAAACAGGCCTGAGTGCAGCCACCAGATCATGGAGGGCCTGGAGTCCATGCCAAAGAGCCCAGGGCCCACTTCACTAATGTGATGCCAAGCAATTGATGGATTCTGAGCAAAGCAGTGATTGACCTAATTTTTATTATAAAAATATTGGTCAGCAACTGTGTGGAGAATGAAGGTGAAGAGGCAAGCATAAGTGATACATGAGACCATAATACCAGGAAAGGTACAAGCCTCCCAGGAGGACACAGCTAGGACACTTATCCCTGAATTAGCTGCACTAAAGGCCTACATTATAAGGCTTCCCAGGTGACTAAAAGGTAAAGAATCTGCCTGCCAATGCAGGTTTGATCCCTGGGTTGGGAAGATCCCCTGGAGGAGGAAATGGCAACCCACTGCAGTATTCTTGCTTGAGAAATCCCATGGATAGAGGAGATTGGTGGGCTATAGTCCATGGGGTTGCAAAGAGTCGGACACGATTTAGTGACAAAACAACAAAGCAGCAATCGCAAGCTCAGATGCTTCCTTCAAGTTCTCCCACACTTCCTGCTACTCTGTCTCCCGACACCGATATAAAGCCCCTGTTCAGCGCTCCAGCAGGAGCTGAAGCCTGAGCCATTCCTGGCAGGTGCCAAGCCTGCAAGACTCTCCCTGCAGAAAGCGAGGTATTGTAATGAATGCAGAGTTTCTTGATTCCCTGTCTCCGTTGCAGGCAAGAATATCAATTCTTCACTTCTCAACTGGAGTTTTTTGACAACTTATAAACTGTGACCTGGATGTACAACTTATAGAATCTCAAAATTCAGTTCAACCAAGTAGCAAGAAGAAGGCTTTTCTTAAAAAAAAAAAAAAAGGAGTGAGAAAGAGAGCTAAAGGATTTAGGACAAGATCCAGGCTGCATTCTTGGCACACGAGGCCCCAGAAGCACTGAGCCTGGCCTATGTCTTTGACCTTACCTCCCACCCCGTGACTTTGGGCTCCAGCCAGAGGATGGTGGTTGAATACAAAAGGCAAGTCCCCATGTCCCGTGGGCTTTGCCAGATCTGGTGGCAGCCACAGAGAATGGTGGATCCCAGTGGCCGGGCTGGTGTGACCAGGGTGAGTCAGCACGATGGTGACCACAGTTATACTCGGACCGTCCTCAGAGGGAAGCAGGCAGTACTCCTCATGGTAAGCTCCCTCTAGAATTGCCTTGCAACAGTAATGCAATGAAGAGTGGACCCTGATCACATGGTTACAACATTATGTGACTGGCAACGGAAATTGTAGAAAACATGGAAAAAGAGAAACACCAGGGCACGAAGACTCTAGTTAGGTTGAAGGGATAGAAATGTCGGGTATAAATTGAGTGTCACAGTGTTTGGAGATGGTTCCTCTAGGGATGTCGTTAAGGTTACATAAGGTCACAATAGTGGGGCCCTGGACCTATGGGATTTGTCTCCATATCAGAGGAGATGCCAGAGCTCTTGTGATCTCTGTCTTTCTCTCTCCCCCTGCACTCAGAGAGGTCATGTGAGCACACAGCAGGATGGTAGCTGCTACCCTGCCAGGAGGAGAGGCTGCACCATGAAACCGACCACATTGGAACCTTGATCTCGGACTTCCCAGCCTCGAACGATGAGAAACGAATTTCTGCATTTAAGCTGTCCAGTCCAGTGTTTTGCCATGACAATCTGAGCAGACTAATGCAGGGAAAGCTCTGTTTGTAAAATAAATAGGAAAAAACCCTGCAGTGTACCCCCTGTATAAATTCATATATTTTTTATATTGAGTATTCTTAAAGACAAGTGTATCTGAATCACTGGAGAAGAAAATGGCAACCCACTTCAGTATTCTTGCTTGGAAAAGTAAATGAACCTGGGGAGTTACAGTCTATGGGGTCACAAAGAGTCAGACACAACTGAATGACTGAGCATGCACATACATACTTGAATCAACATATCCATTTTTTTAAAAAATTTAGGTTTATTTATATTTTAAAAATAATATGCTTTGAACAACATCAAAATGCTCATCAAAGCTGGCATGTGGCTGTGATACACAGCAGAGCTTCCCAAGGTCGGGGGCATGCCTGGCAGAAGCCCACCTGTTGTGCTCGAAGAGTTCTCCCTGCCTCTGGGAATGAATCAATGATGTGAGCTGAGGGGGTGGAGCTGCTGTGGGGGTGGGTGTTCTGTGCATGGGGCCCTTCCTGGGATTCAGGGCTCTTTGAGGACAAAGCGTTGTCCTTCCTTCTGCACCACTGAAGCAGAACCTCCCCAGGATGTTCTCATTGCTGGTGGGACAGTCATGGCTTCCTCATGACAAGGCAATTGGTTAAGTCACCCATAACGCCTCCACTTTGCTCTGACACATGACACTTCCTGTCTGACACCACCTCTCTCTGGACTTAATGAAGGCCGTGGCTGTCTTGAACTGCTGTCTATTGACTTGGAAGGCATTCGCTTCCTGCTGCACATACTTTTGTGGCATTTAGCAATCCTCAGCTATTCTTAAGGTGCTCTTCAGGGGGTGGAGGGGGGTTCCTAAGCCAGAGGGAGGTTGAAGGGACACTGCACACCTTGGGTTTGCCAGTTTCGAATCGGCTGATGGGAGTCCCTTCTGCAGTGTCCGAGCCATAGCAGTCCTCCCTGATGCCTCTGTCTTTGGAATCCAGCTTCAAGTGCCAGTTTTCTGGAGTGTTTGCAGGACAGGCGAGGCTGGTTTTTCACCTTGGCTTGTCAGCGCTGCTGCTTCTGGAAGGTGGGAGGCTGCCTGTTTGCGTGTAGAGCATCTCAGAAACTGGCAAGTAATCCGGGGCACAGGAAGAGGCGAGGAACACAGTTCCTTCTGCCCTACTTAGGGCTTCCCTGTGGGACCTCCTCACCTGCTGAAGCTGCTTGGGTGACGATCTCTCCTTTCTGTTTCTGCTGGAACTCATGCCAAGCCCAACCAGTTCTCCCCTTCATCAACAGAGCTCTCATGCAATCTGGGGGAGGGGACAGGCTCGGTAAGTGACTCCTTACCAAGATCTGGGATCAGCACTTCAAGGGCAGGATGGTCAGTAGCCAGGTTTGGGAGATGAGGTCACCACAGCCGGCTCTGAACCCTTGCTCCCCAACCCCCATGGATCTGTACGAGCCTCCACATCTGCAGGGGCGGTGACAGGGTCTGTTCTCAGGACTCAAATGCACACCTGAGGCCAGGGCTCCTCTCTGACCGGTCAAACCTTCCTCAGGGTCCTCTGAGCCCTCTTCTCTACTTGGCCTGGACCTTGGCCTGCCAAACCCAGGTTTCATCAGAGAACCCCACTGGGTGGTTTATGGACAATTCTTCTCGCCCTTGGTATCTGAATCCTTGGCCTGCCTTTAGCAAGCACCCCCACCCCTGTCATCTCATCAAGCTCCTGTCTGTGATCATCCCTACTCTGCCTGCCGGCCGTGCATCCCCAGCTCTCCCTGCTGCATTTGGAGGTCAGGTCGGTCTGCCTCCCCTTCTGCAATTGAATCCAGCAGAGTCTTCTCTGCTTTCTTTAACCAGTGTCAGAATAACGTTTTCTCTTTAACTTCTGCAACATAGCAGGGGCTCAATATACTGACAGTGTTACAATGTTGGCGAACAGCATAAATGAGGGAGAAAAACGCAGAGGGATCAGGAAAGGGCAGGTTCAAAGTCAGGAACATGGTCAGAAAATCTGCAGTGGTGGGCTCACAACCAGACGTTTGCCGCCTGCTTGGTAGGAGAGAAGGGCCACTACTGCCAATAATAACAACCCAAATCACCAATCATGAAATGGGGGAAAGCCTGAGAGTGTCCCCAGATTTATCCATGGGTGGAAGGCCCCAGCAAGCCCTGCTCTTGGCACCTTCCCCTGTCAAGCTGCCTCCTTGTCAGGCTCTCCTCTGATGCCTCAGGATCTGCTCCCAGGAACCCCTCCATCACAGCTGCCAGAGCATGTCACCAGCCTCAGAGGCATGAATGAAGCAAGGAGAGTGGCCTGAAAATGCAGCACAAACGAGGCCAGTCAGACCTGAACACCCACTCCCATGGGCCTCCTGGTACGGCCTGTGAACCTCGGGGGAGCAGACACAAGGCTGCCCGCCGAGCTCCTCGTGGAGATGGACATACACAGGAAACATCCCTGAGCGGTTGCTTCGCCCGGGGTCCAGCATGGACTCTCACCCCTGTCGCTGAACCCGGAGCTGAAACCTGCAGCCTAAGGAGTCATTAGTACGAGCAAAACCAAGACTCACCCGGAGACAGACCAACAGCATAGCCCAAACTCCCGCTCCTCTTCAAACATTAATCACCATCTCATGTTTAATTAATCTGCACTGAGTTTGCTGGGTGATGAAAGCAGAATTTTCTATCAGTAGGAAAAACACGTATGGATTCAAGGCTCTTGTATGACTCTGCTGGCAGATCCCTGCCAAGTCTGACAAAGCCGTTCAGATCCCTCTCCCCCAAGGCATCCCTCATCTTCCCCTGGGTTGTGACGGGGACTCACATCGAGAGATTACTTTCACTTTTCTCATGGTGGGATAGCTTGTACACTTGTCTAAGCTCACCAACAGTCCCCTTGGACAGTGGCAGGCATGGCGTTGGCCCTAGCAGCCAGCATGGGCCGGGTGGCTGGTCCACCATTGGAAGCACACTGCCTTCTGTGTTGTGTCTGCACTCGCCCAGTGCAGGCTTGCCTCCCCTCTGGAGGCTGGACTGGTGCAACCAGGGACAGAGAGGGACCGTTTAGGGGGTCATGGTGAGCTTGGCCACAGAGACACAACTGAAATCATTATTTGTGCTCTGATGAGCTGGCTTTAAATCTCTCCGTGCAGGAAAGCTGGCCTGGCTTTCCTGTTCAGATGTCACAAAGAGCGAGAAAAGTAAACGATTTTGAGCGCATGCTTTCCTCCAGCTAAAGAGAGATCTTGCTATTTTCTCTGGGATTTTCTATCAAAATCTACACTGAACATCAAAAGCCGCGGCGTTTCTTGGGGACGCCAGATCTATGGTTTTCTTTTTCCCATCAGCTCTCCCAAGTGAACCATCCACGAAGATAAAATAGCAAAAACTCCTATAAGAAAGTAATTACTTCAAAACCGAACAGAAGGCAATTATGACTAAACAGAGCTGCGTTTGGGTTCAGCATCTGACAAAGCGGCTCTGAGATGACAAAGATGGGCATTTTCATTGCCAGATAACCAGACCGTTTTTTGTTCACAGTGGTATTCTTAATACAAAAAAAAAGGACATAAAATAATTGGTCAGCTAACCCCCAGTCCACCAAGAAATAAAGATGCTGCTCACAGCTCCGAGAGGTCCTGAGAAGCTCATGCCTTCAGCTCCACGCTGAGAATATAAATTGCCAGTGGAAACTGAGATGGATCTTTAAGGAAAAATGAACTCTTCTCCTTTAGAATTTTGCAGGATTATGGCCCATGTTGGACAAGTACAAGCTCAATTTATCCTTGACCCCCAATCGTCATGTTAAACTCCAGTTTTAATCATGATGACCTACCACCCGACTTCTTTATTGTGTCTTTGAAGAGGCCATGTGCTTAAATTAATATCATCAGTGGCTTTATTTCAGGTTGGGGACTGTGAGCACTGGACAGTTAGTGAGCACACAAAGGAAATGACAGAGCAGCAATCTGACACAACTGGGGGAAGGAATCGATTAATTTGATGGTACTTGCCAGGCTGGATTGCAGCACTGGCAGAGGAGCCAGCAGTTGGCCCCCGCTGGCTCCCTTGGGAGGAGGATGGGGTGGAAAGCACTCTGGGAGGCCCATGTGATCCGTGGGCACTTAACGGCACAGACCATAATTGCACTGATTACTACCACTGAAGCAGGGTCAGGTACCTGTATTATAAATTCCTGCCCCTCTCGCATTTTCAGTCCATTGCCCTGCTTGAGCTTCAGATGGACTGCCAAATGCTGTAGAATGTCCTGCATAGAAGCATGATCCAGGTGGATGGTCTCCTTCATGCATTCACTCCAGCGCCCATTCATTCATTCCACCAGCAGCCACACCTGTGACATCCTCACATGCCCCTTCTGTGCTCTACACAAGACAGTTCACATCACCCCCTGATGATGCCACGAGATGCTCATAATTCCCATCATCCTGTCAGCTGGGACCTGAATTGGCTCCAACCCCCATCACACACTTGTGGAAGTTCAGAGCCTCTCTGGGATCTCTGAGTTTCTAGGGGGGTTCAGTTCTCAGGGTCCCCTCTGCTTCCACATCCACAGTATGCCTCTCTTCTGCATCATTCCAAATGTCAAAGCAACACCCTAAACCAACCCTTTCTGGAAGCACAGACCTCAAGAGGGCAGAGAGGGGAGACGAGAGTCTGCACGGGCAGTGCACTTCAGTGGAATGTGAGGCATCTCTGCTGCCCTGGCCTGGGCAACAGGCTGGACCAGGTCTCCACGGTGAGTGGAGGGTGTGCCCCAAAGCCCAGAGGACCCACCACCTCTACACCCAGCTGACGGCTGACAAGGACCAAAGAAAGGATCCATCCTACGGGCTACTAGTGTGGCCTGAGAACTTACACGAGGGTGAAGCAGAGAATGACTCTTACGGACCATTCAGAGCTGTGAAGAGCAACCTGGTCCATTTCAGACAAAGCCATTTAGGACATTGATTGAGAGATGACAGGTGAGCTGAGGGCAAGGAAAGGGCTGGATGATTGTCCTGATTCTTACTGAGACCCTGAGTCCAGGTGCTGGGAAGGGATGTGCCAACCAGATCGAGAGAGACCAAGTCTAAGTGAAAAGAGTTATCCACAATTCAAATAAGGGAAAAATCCAAACCTAACCAATCCAGCCTGAAAACCTGATTCTATATGTTGTTATGCACACATTTCAGGGAATTCAGAGGCTGTGAAGGAAATGGTGGGCAACTCAAAGCATCAGAGACTCAAACACGTAAACTGCAGGTTCAGGAGGCATCTCCTGGGCTTTATGACCCATGATTCACCATCGATTTACTCCCCCAAAGGGACTTGATATCTCCCAGCTCAGGACAGCCTCGTTTTGCAACCATTCAAATTTAGTCAATATGCTTTTTACTTTTATGTCATTTTTCTTCTAATGACAGAGATGCTCTATACTGAAAGAGAACAAAGCTAATATTTTGTAAGGCTTAGATGCTTGTTAAGATGTGAGGGAAAGTACACAGGAGAAAAATAAAATGAAAAAGAGGAAAGGAAGAAGGTGAATTAGCAGACAAGTTGACACAGGGCAGCGAGAGAGGAAGAGAGTCGTGGTTACTAGGAAGAACTAAAGCTTCCGGGTCAGGCAGAAAGTGGGGGCGTGTGTGCAGTGCCACCTCCCACGTGCTATGGGAGGAAACTGGGTGGGAAGTGAGTGATCCCGGCCTTGCTGGTGTAAATGTAAGGGCAGAAGGAGGAAGGTGGCTGTGGCCCTGCTACAGCTCTGTGTCTGCTGCGGGGGCTGCGTGAATCCACATGCGGAGAACTGGGCCAATGTCTGGGTTGTGACTGTGCCCCACAGCTGTGGGTGGTGGTAGCCACTGGAGGTGGGGCGTACTACCCCTGAAACTTTCCACTGATCTACAACCACTTCAAAATAAAAAAGTTAGAAAAGTATACAACAAACACAAAGAAAAGCAAAAATAAAAAGAAGTCAAGACAAACCACAAAGTCACAAACCGCAAAATCACAGGAAGACTCAGTGCACCCTGGTCTTCAGGGTGGATCCGGGAGCCTACAGTGGACGAGAGTCCAGAATCTCTCCTGCAATCTGGGGGTGGGGTGGGGGGTCAATCCAGGTTGTGCGGGGGTCACCCAGGGAAGGTCAGCTGGCTGGCCGAGGAGCAGCTGGAATCCTGTCCCTGCCCCCAGGCTGACACCCCTTCCACTCAGGCTCAGGCCATAGACTCTTCCGGTAAAGCCTGGACGAAGCTTCCTGGGCAGCGGGACACATCACATTATGAGTTCAGGCAGTTGGCCCCCAACACGTCCAGTGACTGAGGGTCTCAAATGTCTAAGGGGTCAGGGGTGGGCTCGGAGCTGGGAGCATCCGCCCTGGGGGAGGTGGTGGAGGGAGAGGGAGTGGGGCAGGGGTGGGAGCCAGTGATCACCATCGCCTGCCTTCCGGCCTGAGTACAGCAGGAGCTGAAAACTGTGTGAAAACTTGCAAACAGGGCTCAGAGGGGAGAGACAGAAAAATGTGTTCAGTTAATCAGGAGCCACCAGGGTCTAACAGGAGACACAGGAGACGAACGAACTCCACAGAGATGGAGATTCCATTTAAGTTGGTAAATGAGAAAACTAATTATTCAAGCAAAAATCCCAGTTTAAAAAGCACACTTGACTTATTAATGTAATAAGAGCATTGGCAGATCTCTCTCCAAAAGAGAAACTTCTTCTCTTTCTCATTTTTAATGGTTTGAGCCAAAGTCTCCTAGATTGAATAGAAATAGACTTTTTACGAAGGTTTTGATTTCCCCATATTCCATCTCAGGGTCCCCTGGAGCCCCTTCCTAGTGGGCAGGCAGAGGGTCAATGCTTCCGGAATTCTGCAGTAGCCCTTAGCGTGAGGATCTAAATGAGGGATAGTGGCTTTTAACACTGGAAATGAGTTGAGAGAAAAATAACAGAGTGACACCAAGGTTTATATCCAGGGGCAGAGGCCAGCTCTGATGAGCAGAGCAGCGGGTGTGGCTGTCTGTGCCTGGGAGGCCCAGCTCTGCTTGGCAGTCATAGGATGTGGTTTCTGGGCTCAGGAGAAGTCCCTCCCCTGCGCCTGGCAGAACTCTAAAGCCCCCACATCTCCAAGCAGAGAAATAGACCTCTGTGTCAGCTTTGAGGCCTCTCTTTGTCCAGCCACCTGTCCTGAGGTCTATGAGGTAGCCTACAGCCTGGTAGCTTTGGGGACATGGGGAGGGTGTTAGAAGGGCAGGAGCCAGAAAGACGGTCCCCTCAATTTCAGTGCTCAGAAGAAGGTGGCCCCAGGTGTGTGCAAAGTGGGGAGCCCCTGGAGAAAACTCTTCCTTGCATTCTGACCTCAGGAATTCCAAAGCTGCTTTCCTTGGGTTCAGCCTCACTGGGGACGACAGTGAAGACCCACAACATATCCCTCCTGGGCAACTGGGCCTGGGATGGATGGATGGGAAGATAGGAGGATGGGTGGGAGAATGGATGGATGGGAGGATAGATAGATAGATAGGTAGATGGATGGATAGATGATGGTGTGTGGATGGATGAATGGTTGGGAAGATGGGAGGGTGGGTGGAAGACTGGGTGGATGGGAGGATGACTGGGAGAACTGATGGATGGATGGGTGGATGGTGGATAGATGGATGGTGGATGGATAGATGGGAGGATGGATGGATGGGTGATGGAAGGATGGTGGATGGGAGGATGGATGGATGGGAGATAGAAGGATGGTGGATGGGAGGGTGTATGGATGGATGGGAGGACAGTTGGGAGGATGGGTGGATGGTGGATGGATGGATCAATGGTTGGGAGGATGGGAGGATGGGTGGATGAGGCAGGACTGCAGCCAGATCTGGAATCCTTGTGTTCTGGGCTGGTGAGGAAGCCTGGGGATGGTGGCTGGGGTCTCCGTTGTCTGGGGTAAATTTGCTGTCAGAGTTCACTCTGCAGGATGTCCTGGTCTGAGTGTGTCTCCTTCCAGGCCTCCTTGGGCACCAAGAGCTCTGTCAGAGGCTGTCACCCTCCTTGGAGCCCAGAGAAAGGCAGACACTGGGATGAGACAGGGCTTCCTATCCCAGGGCTCCATGTGTTCCCAATTTCTGTGCTGGAGTCACCCCAAATCTCCAACAGGAGAAGCAGAGTCCTGTGTAGAGACCAAGATCTTGGAGGGGCTCAGCCGGTTTGGCTGCGATGAGGAAGGGCCCTAGGGGACACACGAGGCAGTGGCATTTCCATGTGGGCAGGACACAGGGTGGACGGCACCGTGGCTTTTGGGAAGCCCCACTCCCGGATCTTCCCCATGGCCTCGGCCACCTCTGGGAACATGGCTGACTCCAGTGATCATTCTTAATAGGTCTCCCTGTAATTGGAAGATAAACTTTCCAAGTTTGCAGCTGTCTCAAATTCATCTTTAACTTAAAAAGAAATATCAATAATTAAAGCCAACCGCAAGCACCATGGAGACACATGTGGGGGACAGATAAGGACCCGCCGAGCCTTTGATTGTGACTCATGTCTTGGCAGATTTACTCCCGAGACCGTGCTCTGAATTATCTTTTTTACTACATTTCTGGCACTGCCAAGAGCCCAGAGCATCCTGACTCCAGCCCCTGGTGGCTGTTCCATGGGACTCGGGCAGCCAGGGAGCTCCTCAGTTCTGGCAGCCACTGCTGTCACTGCAAGCAGGGTGACCCCACCCATCCAGCCCCTTGCTCCTGCTCCCCATGTGGTTGAAAACAAGGTGGGCACCTTGGGCTCATTAGACAAGTCTCGGGTTCCCAGCTGAGATGCTGCCCGCTGGTTCAGGAGCAGAGGTGCTCGCAGAGAGAGCCCAGACATGTCTGCAATGCCTCGGCAACGAAGCGCAAGCTGACACTCATGAAGAATTTATTAAACCCCCCTGCATGCAGTGCACTGCCCAGAACCAGGATGAAGGGTGTCCAGGACACCATCCCACCCTACAGGGAGATGAGAGGGGGTGTGGGGTCTGTTGTCCACTCCTGACCTCACACATCTGTCTGGAGAGGTGGTCAAGTGGCCACACCGGGAGGGTCTGGATGCAGAGGTGAGTGTGCTCACGGTGAGTGTCAGTGTATCCCTGCTTCTCACACTCAGGTGTGAAAGCCCAGTACTGGGCCTGAACGCCCCACTCTCATCTAGGCTGGACACACAGATTGTGGGGCTGGGGGTCCTTCCGGTCTATGGATGGTATTCTCTCTCCTGTACCTGGAAGACCAGCCAGGCTCCTGGCAGGAGCACTCACACTCATGCTTGGTCTTCAGTGAATACAAATAAAATATGAATTCGTGAAGCCTGAGTTACATAGACAAACAGATAAACTACAAAATGAACCAGAGACCTCAGAGGCCAGAGGGGAAGCTGAATGCCCATAAGCAAGCCCGCAACGCCACCACTGAAGAGGGCCTGTCTGGGGAAGGTGTCCAGTTGCATTTGTGTTGGGGACAAGGAGCAGAATGTGACGTGAGTGGTGCCTCTTTCTACAGTGAGCACAGGACCTGTCAGGGGAGAGGACAGAGCATGTGTGAGAGGTGCACAGATCTCTGGGAGTGGGGGCAGGTGGGGTGGGGGTGGGGAATTTCAGAGACGCTGGAAGGAAGGCATCTGGAACAGATGCCTTCCAGAGAAACTCTGGGGCCCAAAAGTGAGATAAAACCCCCTTGGTTCTGTGTGGGGAGGTGGGACAGGGACCCCATGGGACTGCAGAAGCTGAGTGGCCCAGGAGCCATTCCCTGATTTCCTTATCTGAAAAATGGGGCAATGAGACCCAAATTGCCCTGTTGTCAGGGCGAGCACAGTGCTTAGAGGATGAGCACTTGGTGATGCCCTCTGGAGTCTGTGACAGCTTCTGCTTTTTACATGTGGAGGCCCTGAGTATCTGAGTGTCTGCCTGGATAGCTGAGTCTAAAAACAGACCCTGAAAAACAAACAGACAAAAATCCTCATTTTTTCTTCCTCTTTAAAATGATGTTGTTTTCACTGCTTTCAGATTTGTTTTGGTTGATCTGCTGATATTTGGTTCTCCTGATAAGTAGATGATCATTATTTCTGACCCTAATATGGCCCTGTGTTTTCCCTGCTTCCTACTCCCACACACAATCTCTTTGGAACAAACTCTCACATAGACTGCTCAAAACTGTGGACGCCCCAATACAAATCCTTAATAAAGATGCCAAGTCAGTTCAGCAAATGTCAGAGATTTCTGATGTCACAGAAGAGGGAAAAGTTCTATTAAATATTTGCGTGTTGAGTGAGTTACTAATTAAACACCCAGAGGAGAAACAAATTGTTAAAAGTGGCCTTTCCCATGTTTTCGTGCCCAGGGTGGGTGCCTCTGGGGATCTCAGCACCACCAGGGGAGTCCTGCGGGGACTCCAGGCACCACGCACCGGCACTCCTCTCTGATCCTCAAGACTCGGTGGGTCTTATCCTGGAGATGCTTACACATCCCATCAATGATGCATGAGCCTCAAAAGGCAACTTGATGGCCTAGGAAGACCCCAGCCCCGTGACCTAGAAACAAAAGCACCCACTGCTCAGGTGGAACCTCACAGGGCACACTTATGTATGACTGAGCTCAGCTTATTAACTGTGCATGGCCCTGACCAACTGGTCAACCCTCTTTCCGCCTCCTTTGCTATGGTTCTGCAGACAGCTTCACTGCAGTCACCTGGATCCTCCCGATTCTGCAAACATGTCTCTAAGCTCTTGGTTTCTCCTCATCAGAGAAGCCCCCACGGCTCCCTCTGGGTGATTTCCTGGCATTTTCTGGGGAATTTTTTGAGAGATTTTCTGTCCCTTGAAGTTGACACTGTCTTTTCCTTTCTTATTCCTTATCCTTGCATTGAGAATCCCCATCTTCACACCCCTGGGTGTGGGCACAGGGGCTTGGCCTCACAGTCTACCCATCTGGTCTTGGATTCCCCCTGATGGACACCGTCCTTTCCAGACACCCTCAACCTTGTCTGGAACCACTTTACTGGGAAGTCAGGAGGGAAAGTGCAAGGTTCCCTGATGTGGGCTACATCTACTTCCCAGGGAAGCACTTGGAGACCAAGAAGCCCAAAGTCAGCATTGCCTGATGCTAAGACTTGGACGGTAGGGCACGGTGGGCCCACGACTCCTTGACGGGGCTTTAGGGGTGAGTGTTAGGAAAGACGGATAATAGCTTCCTTTGTTAGGACTCTGCTCGTGCGGTGACAGCAGCATGATGAAGGATGGTTTCATGGAACATTTACTGGGAGCTTGGGGCTTCTTCTTTCATCCTTCCTGTATCCTCCAAGATAAGACTCTGATCACCCTTAATTTACAGGTAAGAAAACACAACAGCTGGTGTGTGTGCATGCTAAGTCACTTAGTCGTGTCTCTTTACAACCCCATGGACTGTAGCCGCCAGGTTGCTCTGTCCATATAATTTTTCAAGTAAGAATACTGGAGAGGTTTGCTATGCCCTCCTCCAGTGGATCTTTCAGATCCAGCGATCGAACCCACGTCTCTTGCATTGAGAGGTGAGTTCTTTACCACTAATGCCACCTGGGAAGCCCCATTGTAACAGCAGGAAGAATACGCTATTAATACTTGCCCCAAGACGCTGAATGAGGACATGGCCCAGATTTGAACCCAAGCTGTTTGGTTCCAGAGCTGTTTACAATGAGGTCTGTACTGGGGTGGGGATGACCTCTTAGAGTAGGTCCTGCCAGGGTCAGATTTCCTGAACAGTGGATAAACCATGTTTCCTGATTAGATTTTATTTTGTTTACAAAACACCTTACACTCAATGACTTGCTAAAACAGCTTTTCCTGTTGATGGCTGGTCCCCAGGGCTGCACGGTGACAGGTCAGAATGTCCCTGAAGATCAGCTCTGACACACTTTCAACAAATGGTGCTGATGTACAGAACAGAAAATGCAGCCATCGGATAGGACTCTCAATTAGCCTATAGGGCTCTCTTTCTGTGGTTTAATTACAGGCAATTGTGCATTTTTAGGTGTTTGGTTTTTTCTTGAAATCACTTCTATTGTAGTGGGAGTCCTAAACACTTTGACAAAGGGCGGAATCTACATAAGAAAGAAACATGTGAAATTAGCACCTTCAATATTTATTCTAAAAGGGAGCTAAGAAGGGGGCTCCAGCTGGTGTGGAGAAAGGTAAACCCCAAGGTTCTCCCAGGAAGGTTCCATGTCCCAGGACAGAGGACAAGAGGTCTGCTGGCGACAAGGTGTCCTCCACACTCTGCCATGGGCGTGATCCTGTTTAATCCTCCCATCAACCCAGCTCCATTTCATAGATGGGGTAACTGAGTCTCAGAAATATGTTCCATAATCTCCCAGCCACCAACTGGCCCAGCGCCTGGCCAGAATGTAAAGCCAGGCCCATTCCATTCCAAAGTTCAAGCTCTCACCTGACACTGCTGACCCTGTGTCCCACGCAACCCAAACACCTGTGTCATTAGTCTAAATGTCAGTCTGCGCAAAGGCATGCCTCTTAATCAGTTAAATCAGATTAGATACTTTACTGTGGTCCACACTGAAAGCTTAGACTCGTCCCACTGCCCCAAGTGGCTTCCAGGTGACAGATGGCCCCTCATCCTCATGGCCCAGCTCCTCACTGAACCCCCAAGGTACTTGGCTCTTCAGCCTGCACCCCGCTCCCATGGCTCATCACTTCTAACTTGAAGAAAGGTTCCCAACTGGCAGGGATTCTGCCCCCACCCAGGGGACAAGTGGCAATGTCTGGAGACACTTTAGGTGACAACTTGGTTGTTGATGTCACTATGTCCCCTCTACAAATGCACAGGCTGACAGAGTGTAGTATTGTGTTAAATACAGCATATTATGGACTGAGCATATGTCCACTGAATTCGTATGTTGAAACCCTGACCCCCCTGCATGATGGTGTTTGGAAGCAGAGCCCCTCGGGAGGTGATGAGGTCAGAGGATGGAGCCCCCATGATGGGATCAGCATCCTCATTAGAAGGGACATGAAGAAGCTTCCTGCCTTTCTTGTCCCTTGTCCCATGAGGACACGGTGAGAAGCCAGGTAGAGAGTCCTCACCAGGAACCCAATCTGCTGGCCCCTTGACCTTGGACTTCAACTGCCAGACTGTGAGAAATCAATGCTGTTGTTCACCCGCTTGTCTGTGGAATCTGTTATGGTCAGCAGGATGGAGACAGGCAAACCCATCCATCACTTCCTCCCAGCTCTCCTGTGTGAACTATGGACAAGAGTGTCATAGTCAAACTTTTCTTTTTCTGCCTCTTCTGCTGCAAGTCCTGGAGGGCTGGTTCTTCCCTGAGGACAAGACCCGATTGTGAGATGACTAACCCAAGCTAATGCCAGCAGAGAACTTGGAGACCCTGCTTTAATATTAATAATTATAGTGTATACATGTAATCTGGACTTCCCAGGTGGTGCTAGTTGGTAAAGAATCAGCCTGCCCATTCAGGAGACCTAAGAGACTCAGGTTCAGTCCCTGGGTTGGGAAGATCCCCTGGATGAGGGTATGGCAACCCACTCAGATATTCTTGCCTGGAGAATGCCATGGACAGAGAAGCCTGGTGAACTACAGTTCATGGGATCGCAAGGAGTCAGACATGACTGAAGTGATTTAGGATGCACAGACACATGAACTATCTTTATTTTTAAAGTAAACACCTATGTGAGACAGAAGCACACACACTTCATTTGAAAGAGAGTTTTCATCTGCAGCGAATTAAGTAAAATAGAAAATTAACACATGTAAATAATACCAGCAATCTGAGTTAAATATTAAAGCCATCTCTAACCTCGGTGACTACATACTACTTCCAAAAAGGACCCTGAACGGTAGAACCCTCCTCGCCTGCACAGCCCATAGCTGCTGGGTGTTTCAAGTTGGACAGCTTTTCTGGCACTCCTGCTCATTGTATTTCTGCCATCTTGTGCAACCAGAGGACAGCAGTGATGAAAGCCCCGTTTGACAGATGCGGGCATCAACAACTTTGTTACTCTGATTGACTGCATGGTGTTTTAGGCAAATTAACCTGTCCAAACACATTCTTTATTGCTGCGCTCAGGCACAGATGGAAATACGAACTTGACAATTAACTGTAATGTTTCAATAGACTAATGAACTTTCATTCGAGGCATGTTCCCCATCAACAGAGGAGATGGGCAGTTGTCTGAGGAAGTTACGGGACGGCAAACACACTCAGCAGCCATGCTCTGTGCTGGGGAGCAGGCAGGGCAGTCCAGGGGCCCCGGGGAGCCAGCACCCAGTCTGGGATCGTGGTCCATTCGAGGGCTCCTGTCTCATATTCCGACTTTTCCTAAAGAAACCCCAGTTCCAGTGCTGACCTTTGACTAAAGAAATGTTGGCGGTGCCGTTTTAAGAAATGCATGAGAGCAAATATTAACAGTGTGACTGGAAAACAGAAACAGATGCCAAGGACTCCCTGAATACGTGGAAACAGAGAGGTCCACAAATCCACAGATGTGATGGACAGAGACCATACTGAGTGGGGACCAACCCAGACACAGGGAAGTGGAACTTTGCTCCTTGGAAGAAGGCCCCTCACTAGGAGAGGGCTGGGAAGAGGGGCTTGAAGCCCCCCAGCTGCTGGGGTGCCCAGAAGGCCCCTTGCTAGGAGAGGGCTGAGAAGAGGGGCTTGAAGCCCCCCAGCTGCTGGAGTGCCCAGGGGCTGCTTCAGTTTTGTGTCTGATCTGCCACAACATATGGACAACTCTCTACCACAACACTCTTTCCAAGCAGTCCAATGGGAAATGGAAGATGATAGTTTCAGTTAAATGGACTGAAATGAAAATAATTTAAATATCTTTGCTAATGAATTATGGAACATGCTGGCAAACAGTAACCTCTACCTCTATTCTTCTGACTATATTTGCACATCTATCTATCCATCTACCCTTACCTTTTCCAGTCCTGCGGCCACTGCTGAGTTTTCCAAATTTGCTGGCGTATTGAGTGCAGCACTTTCACAGCATCATCTTCCAGGATTTGAAATAGCTCAACTGGAATTCCATCACCTCCACTAGCTTAAACTCAGCAGTGGCCACAGGACTGGAAAAGGTCAGTTTTCATTCCAATCCCAAACAAAGGCAATGCCAAAGAATGCTCAAAGTGAAAGTGAAGTGAAAGTGAAGTAGCTCAGTCATGTCCGACTCTTTGCGATCCCGTGGACTGTAGTCCACCAAGCTCCTCTGTCCATGGGATTCTCCAGGCAAGAGTACCAGAGTGGGTTGCCATTTCCTTCTCCAGGGATCTTCCCAACCCAGGGATTGAACCCAGGCCTCCTGCATTGCAGGCAGATGCTTTAACCTCTGAGCCACCAGGGAAGCCCCAAACTACCACATAATTGCACTCATCTCACATGCCAGTAAAGTAATGCTCAAAATTCTCCAAGCCAGGCTTCAGCAATACGTGAACTGTGAACTTCCAGATGTTTAAGCTGGTTTTAGAAAAGGCAGAGGAACCAGAGACCAAATTGCCAATATCTGCTGGATCATGGAAAAAGCAAGAGAGTTTCAGAAAAACATCTATTTCTGCTTTCTTGACTAAGCCAAAGCCTTTGACTGTGTGGATCACAATAAACTGTAGAAAATTCTAAAAGAGATGGGAATACCAGACCACTTGACCTGCCTCTTGAGAAACCTGTCTGCAGGTCAGGAAGCAACAGTTAGAACTGGACAAGGAACAACAGACTAGTTCCAAATAGGAAAAGGAGTACGTCAAGGCTGGATATTGTCACCCTGCTTATTTAACTTCTATGCACAGTACATCATGAGAAACGCTGGGCTGGAGGAAGCACAAGCTGGAATCAAGACTGCCGGGAGAAATATTAATAACCTGAGATATGCAGATGACACCACCCTTACGGCAGAAAGTGAAGAGAAACTAAAAAGCCTCTTGATGAAAGAGAAAGAGGAGAGTGAAAAAGTTGGCTTAAAGCTCAACATTCAGAAAATGAAGATCATGGCATCTGGTCCCATCACTCCATGGGAAATAGATGGGGAAACAGTGGAAACAGTGTCAGACTTTATTTTTGGGGGCTCCAAAATCACTGCAGATGATGATTGCAGCCATAAAATTAAAAGATGCTTACTCCTTGGAAGAAAAGTTATGACTAACCTAGATAGCATATTCCAAAGCAGAGACATTACTTTGCCAACTAAGGTCCGTCTAGTCAAGCCTATGGTTTTCCCAGTGGTCATGTATGGATGTGAAAGTTGGACTGTGAAGCTGAGCATCAAAGAATTGATGCCTTTGAATTGTGGTGTTGGGAAGACTCTTGAGAGTCCCCTTGGAGACTCGCAAGGAGATCCAACCAGTTCATTCTAAAGGAGATCAGTCCTGGGTGTTCTTTGGAAGTATTTATGCTGAAGCTGAAACTCCAGTACTTTGGCCACCTCGTGGGAAGAGTTGACTCACTGGAAAAGACTTTGATGCTGGGAGGGATTGGGGGCAGGAGGAGAAGGTGACGAAAGAGGATGAGATGGCTGGATGGTATCACCGACTTGATGGACATAAGTTTGGGTGAACTCCGGGAGTTGGTGATGGACAGGGAGGCCTGGCGTGCTGCGATTCATGGGGTCACAAAGAGTTGCACACAACTGAGCAACTGAACTGACTGACTGACCCTTACCCATCTATTTATCCATCCATCCGTCCATCCGTCCGTCACATCTCCCATCTATCTGTCTGTATCTATTTCTATCATTATGTATCATCTGCTAGATATAATGCACCCATCCATCTTTCCCTTTCCCTTCTTCCTTTTCCCTTTTCCCTGTCTATCCATCATCCATCCATCCATCTTTCCTCTTGTCCCTTCATTCCTTTTCCTCCTCCTTTTGTGTCAGTCCATTCATCTATCCACCCATCCATCCATCTTCTCTAACATTATCATGGCACAGAGCCTTACACATCCACACCCATGAGGAGGCCCTCCTCCTCTGAGCTTGTTCAGTCACAGGGATGTCCAGGAAGACAAGCACTGACAGCAGCTGTGGCTCCCTGTCCGGCGCCTCCTGACTTCTAGACTAGAGCCGTCACCAGCTGCAGCCACCTTTCCACCAGACATCCTGGGAAGCATGCAGGAAATGCCCAGGAAGCTGCAGTCAAGGGGCTCCATGCTCTTCTGCAGTCCTGCCCCAGCACCACCCCAGCCTGTATCTTCCTAGAGAAGGTTCCATTTGAGATGTTCCTTCACACAGAAACTTCTGTGCCCCCCAAGTCACACAACCCACCCCTCTGTTGGGCACTTGGCTTTCGGTTGCCTCCGCTTGTCAGTTCTCTGAGGGACAGTCTCCATGGGGAGACAGAGCCATGCGTGTGGGGCCGTGGCTGTGGGGACAACTCGGGATCCTCCCCTCCTCCCTGATGCAGATGCTCAGGTCCTGCACTCCTGGACCTCGGAAAGGAGATGGCTTTCGACTCCCCCGGGAGGAGGGGCGACAACACAGGAGCCATGATCAGGACAGAGACAACCCCCTGACTTGATGGACCACACCTCACCATCACCCTGAGTCTGGAAGTGCAAGCTGCAGTGCCCTTATTCTTGTGTACACTGATCTTTAAAGAGATTGTTAACTCTGCCGTCTCTGGAATCTCTACATTAATAATTACAAGGTCTGTTGGGAAATGTAGAGCTGGCCGGGCCCAGATACATGCTTTTTCCATAAGACACTGCAAAGAGACAGCAGGAAACGCCAAACGGAGGATCCTCAGGGAGCCTACAGGCAGTGTCTTCAGCAGAAAAGTTTCCAACTACCTGCCATCCATTAACTTACTTTTCTTTACAAAATATTAATACTGGAAACTTAAAAGTTCGTAAATCAGCTGCACTTGAGCACTTTGAGGTTTAACTGATCATAAATGTTTTCCATTGTGGGAAGCTGCTCACTTACACAAAATATGTGGATCCATTTCCAGAGTATGGAATTCCAACACTGTGGAAGGGCTTCTTCCAGCAAGACCCGGGTGCCCATTGGCTCTTGCACACTCTGGGCAGGCAGAAGTCAGCATTTTCTTACTGAATTGGTCACTAGGCAGAGCCCAGCAGTAGGAGTTCTCACTTGAGAAAGGGCGAGGAGGGACAGTGCCCCAGGTGGGGTTTGGGCAGGTGGCCCATCCCTGGGGTCTGCGAGAAGAGCGCCCCCTCATAACATGAGAACCTGGCACTCGCTCCGCTCACCTCCCCAAACAAGAGGGTTTAGTTTTTCCATAGCTTTTTGCTCACACCCTCTGGGGTGTTTTCTTTGGCACCAACCAGTTCTTGGGCAACAGAACTGACTTACAACCACTCAGTTCCATTGGACACTAGTTCCGACAGAGAACGCGGACCGCACACGTCCAGAGCTCAGTCCCATGAGACCATCCCTACTTTAGACACAGTCATAAGTCCTAGGTTGTCAACTTTGCTTCTAATCAACTAGGGGTTCGCATGACCCCCTTCTCAGGTTCAATAATTTGCTAGAACGTTACCTATAATACATTTGCTGGTTTATTATAAAAGACACATCTCAGGCTCAGTCATGTGGAAGAAATGCACGAGAAATCTGTATGCAGGCCAGGAAGCAACAGTTAGAACTGGACATGGAACAACAGACTGGTTTCAAATAGGAAAAGGAGTACATCAAGGCTGTATATTGTCACCTGTTTATTTAACTTATATGCAGAGTACATCATGAGAAATGCTAGGCTGGAAGAAACACAAGCTGGAATCAAGATTGCCGGGAGAAATATCAATAACCTCAGATATGCAGATGACACCACCCTTATGGCAGAAAGTGAAGAGGAACTAAAAAGCCTCTTGATGAAAGAGAAAGAGGAGAGTGAAAAAGTCAGCTTAAAGCTCAACATTCAGAAAACAAAGATCATGGCATCTGGTCCCATCACTCCATGGGAAATAGATGGAGAAACAATGGAAACAGTGTCAGACTTTATTTTGGGGGGCTCCAAAATCACTGCAGATGGTGATCGCAGCCATGAAATTAAAAGATGCTTACTCCTTGGAAGAAAAGTTATGACCAATCTAGATAGCATTTTCAAAAGCAGAGACATTACTTTGACGACTAAGGTCCGTCTAGTCAAGGCTATGGTTTTTCCTGTGGTCATGTATGGATGTGAGAGTTGGACTGTGAAGAAGGCTGAGCGCCGAAGAATTGATGCTTTTGAACTGTGGTGTTGGAGAAGACTCTTGAGAGTCCCCTTGGACTGCAAACCAATCTAGATAGCATTTTCAAAAGCAGAGACATTACTTTGACGACTAAGGTCCGTCTAGTCAAGGCTATGGTTTTTCCTGTGGTCATGTATGGATGTGAGAGTTGGACTGTGAAGAAGGCTGAGCGCCGAAGAATTGATGCTTTTGAACTGTGGTGTTGGAGAAGACTCTTGAGAGTCCCCTTGGACTGCAAGGAGATTCAACCAGTCCATTCTGAAGGAGATCAGCCCTGGGATTTCTTTGGAAGGAATGATGCTAAAGCTGAAGCTCCAGTACTTTGGCCACCTCATGCAAAGAGTTGACTCATTGGAAAAGACTCTGATGCTGGGAGGGATTGGGGGCAGGAGGAGAAGGGGATGACTGAGGATGAGATGGCTGGATGGCATCAAGGACTCAATGGATGCAAGTCTGAGTGAACTCCGGGAGTTGGTGATGGACAGGAAGGCCTGGCGTGCTGCGATTCATGGGGATGCAAAGAGCCGGACACGACTGAGCGACTGAACTGACTGACTGACTGAAGGTACTGGTGGAGGCAGAACTTCCATGCTGTTTCTGGGCTCCCTGTCCTTCCCGCACAGCTGGGAAGCTTTCAGGATCTCAGGGTTCCAGAGTTTTTAGTAGAGTTCAACCTCCAGCCCCACTCCCTCCCATCTTGGAGGTTGGTGGTGGGGCAGGGCTGAAAGTCCAAACCCTCTGAGCACTTGTTCTCTCTGGTGAGCAGCCCCTTTGAGGCTCTCCAGGGACCTGCACTAAGTCTCCTCACTAGTGTAAACTTGGGGGGATGGAGAATGGTCCTTATGAGGATCTAAAGTTACTCCCACCACTCAGGAGATTCCAAGACTTCCAGGGTCCCTGTGCCAGGAATTGGGGACAAAGACCAAAAATAGTTCTCTTTTTAAAAATACATTTATTTTTATTTACTTATTTATTTGGCTGTGCTGGGTCTCAGTGAATTCTTTACTTGTGGCACGTGGGATCTAGTTCTCTGATCAGGGATTGAACCCAGGCCCCCTGCTTTGGGATGTGGAGTCTTAGTCTCTGAATCACCTGGGAAGCCCTCAAATGTATTCCTTATTCTACTGCTCACCTCCTCTCGGCCGTCCCTGCTTCCCGGCAGATCCTGCCTCTACAGGATGAGACAGCTATATCAGAGACTCACGGGCTCAGTGCTCATAGGGACCCTGAAACATGCGCACATTTAAGCTGTAGCACATCTGGAAAATCAAGTACCAGCAACTGCCATGGGGAAACAAACAGGCGCCCCCCTCCCACTGCCCAGTCCCTGAGCTGAGCTTTCAAGGGTGTTGGAAACAAGCTGCAAAGAGCTCATGGACTGTGTATCCTGAGCCCTGGGGGCAGGTTGGCCACACACACCTGTCCGCGAGGAAGCCAAGATGCTGACAGGAGGGCTGGGGCCACGCTTGGGTGGACCTCCCGGCTGGGCTGTTCCTCTCCTTTTCATCTCCTGGAATTAATTATTTCCCTAGTGGTTTAGGCATCCAGGCCACTAGAGTCACTTCTCTTTTGAAGCCTTTTATCCAGTTTTTCTAGTGTCACATCCCGGATTCTGCTCAGAGATGGACAGTTTACAAGTGACTCTTACTAACGCCAGTGTGGAGATGATGAAAGGAGATGCATGTTCACCCTGATGCTGGCGTGTTTCCAGGGGAATTCAGACAGTGGGGATGCTGCCACCTTGCACTGTTCTGCTGCTGATCGTTGGCCGTCTGGTCGGGTCTGTGATGCAGGTGGGGTCCCTGTACTTCAGGAGGAGCCGTTCTGGATACTCGAGTTGCAGCCTTGGGTTCTCTCTGCCTGGAGGGCAGTTGTGTCTCTCTGAGCTGGCTCTGATTTCTAAACCCCTCTGAAGGTGTGTTCGCTTTTTGAAGCACTGGGGTGAAGACGGGGGGGGGGGGGGGTGGTAATGAGGCTGGGACAGTGAAATAGAGACAGAAAGTGAGGGGTGGGGAGAGAGAAGGAAAACTCCTTATTTTTCAAGAGGGAGCACTTGGAGGGGAGAACAGATGAACTTTCTCTAAGCAGGGTATGAGAAGCATGAGCTCAAAAACCCATCTCCCTGGGCAAGCAGGACCTCTGGTCACACTTTGCTTGCCCTCTGAGAGGTGTGGACGGCTGCTCGCATGTCATTTTCTGCTTCACACACAACATAGAGGGAGCGGTAGAGGCTTCTGAATGCTGAGTTCTCTGTAGAAAAAATGAGGTGGAAGAAGAAATGGTCAACACCAGACAAGAGAAAGGAGAGCCTGGAGACAGAAGTCTGTGTGTGACCCCTTCCTCGCAGCAAATGCAAATGCCAAGTTCTCAAGGGTCACAGAGCTCTGTGCAACACACAAAACCGTAACATCAATGATCGAAGATGGAGGGGGCTGTTTGTGACTTGGGAATGAGGAGAGAGTCTTTAAATAAGACCTGAGAGTCTAAACATGGCAGCGGAATGAAGGACTTCCCTTCAGTAACATCCACAATTGACAAAGTCATCCTATGTGTACCTAGTTGGAGACATTCCACCTTGTAAAATCAATAATGTGAATGCTACCTAAGAAACCTTTGCAAAGCCACAAGGAAAAGGCAGAACCAACTAAATTATTAAAATCACAAAGGATGCAAGTAGAGAATTCACAGATGGGGTGTAAGTCAAATGGGAACTAAGTATGTGAGAAGATGTGAATCACAGAAATGCTCATCGAAGCAGAAAGAGGCCTCCAGTGCCCACTGGATTCAAGAACACAAGAGGTACCCAAGTGTGGCCCCTGCCGTGCTTGTTCCACATCTGGTTTCTACAGGACAAGACTTCTGTGTATCAGGTACAAGAACTCGAGGTCTCTCTCTCTGTCTCTTCCCCTTCAGTTCCTGCCTCACCTCTACCGCTGCATTAAAATAGATCTCCTAGAGGAGGGCCATCACCAAATTCTTCTTTTCACATCTGCTTCAACTTGGAAGACACTGCCAAAAAGTACATAAACCAAACATAGCAAGGTGCCAGGTGGAGGCGGCTTTCTATCTCACAGGTCAGGAGCCTGTACAAAGCCCCATACAAGCACCAGAAAAGGTTCCTCAGTGGAGAAAACCCTAGAGGTGATTCCAGAGCAGGTGAAACCAAGTCTCTGCAGCAGTCATGTCAGTAGGTACTAAAGAAGGCAACGAGAATTTTTAGAACACTCATGTGTGTTTGGTGTCAAAGTAATAAGACAGAAAGAGACATTCTGCCTGTAAAGGCTTGACTGGACTAATTTCAAAAGCCATAACTGCATGCCCTGGACACTTGATGCTTGAGGAGTCCATGGAGCTCTGAAGCCTGAGAGGGGAAATTAGTGTGGGATTTAGCAAAAGCTGGAGGAACTGGGCATGGCTCTCATCGTCCAGTGTTGTGCTTAGGCATGGGGTTGCACAGCTGGCCCTGCTGGACAGGTCTGGAGGCAGCTGCTGCAGAGTCAATGCTGCAGCGGTGGCCTCTGACCCTGGCAGCCAGGCCCGGCCCTGCACTGATCATGAACGTCTACTGTCTGACCCGACGTCCTGCTTGTCCCCAGTCTGGATGAACGTATGATGGCTTCATGGGGAAATGCCTCCAGGGACCCTCAGCAGTGACACCGGTGTCCTGCTGGCCACGAGGGCCAATCCCAGAGTGAGGGTGAGGCAGTGCAGGTGGTTCGTCCAGTGACTCAAGGGTGAGTGTCCTGCGTGCCGGTCTGCAGGATTCACCACTTGAATAAAATAAATGTTAGTCGCTCAGTCGTGTCTGATTCTTTGTGACCCTATGGACTGTAGCCCGCCAGGCTCCTCTGTCCATGGGATTCTCCAGGCAAGAATACTGGAGTGGGTTGTCATTTCCTTCTCCAGGGGATCTTCCTGACCCAGGGATTGGACCTGGGTCTTCTGCATTACAGGCAGATTCTTCACCACTGAGCCCACAGGGAAGCAGAATAAAATAAAAAGAGGTGAGGAAAGCCACAGTGGGTTGTGTCAAACATTCCTACATCACAGAGCAAAACTACGTGAGAAACAACAGTGCTCCAGAGTCAGGCCACAGCTCCACAGGCTGAGGGGACAGTGACAGTCCAGCCAGGGTCCCAGAGACTGAGACCCCTGGCTGCAGGCTGGGGAGCTCTGTCCAGGGTGCTGATGACTCCTGGGTGCGCTGGTCTGTGCTGGCAACCACCCGCTGGCACTTGGGGCTGTTCCATTTGGACAAACAGTGGGCCAGCCTGTTGGCGGGGAGGACTCTTAGTGGACCCACTGATATTCTTTGTTCTCAAAATGACAGCTGCAACTTCCCATTTGACTGGAGCCATTGGGTAAATTTATTGTTAGCACTTTCTAGACATGATCAAGACATCTCCCTGCCAATTGGTGTGGCTTAAAAATAAATCTACTCTTCCTCAAGTTGTGTGTGCTGGACCAGGTGTCTGTTACAGAGGGCTACACAAAGAAGGCTGGATCCCTCTCTTCCAGCCCAGGACACAGCAGCCACTCAGGGGTGGAAAGGGACAGACTAGCAGGGAGAAGGCTCATTTTTACACCAGTACTGCTTGAAACCTAACAAGGGGAGAGTTTTGGAATGTGGAAAAGCAGGAGGGAAGCCGGATGGAGCAGGTGTATACTGAGTGGTCCTGTCGGGAGGGAGGCCGACCCAGCATGTCAGACTTGGACCAGGGCCAGTGCTCCAAACCAGCCAAGAGACAAAGGCATAGCACCAGGCACCCACCAATGAAAACCCTTTCTTATTCCTAATGAAAAGTTTCTCTGAGGCACCTTGAGTGGCCCAGATGAAAATTCAGCCAGGATTTAGAAGGCTCTCAAGGGCCCTAGCCCAGGTAAGGAGGACTCTCTCCCAGAGAGGATCCAGGCTGCCAGTCCCTCCCCAGCTCTGGCTCCCACAGAGGCTTTCATGAGTCCCCTTGCAGAAAAACTCCTTCAAAAAATCACACGAGTGAGCGGGCTAAGTCACCTCAGTTGTATCTGACTCTTTGAGACCCTAGGGACTGTAGCCTGCTGGGATCCTCTGTTGATGGGATTCTCCAGGCAAGAATACTGGAGTGGGTTGCCATGCCCTCCTCCAGGGAATCTTGCCAACCTAGGGAATGAGCTCAGCAGATCTTCTCGACCCAGGGATCAAACTCGTGTCTCTAAATCTCCTGCATTGGAAAGTGGGTTCTTTATCACTAGTGCCACCTACTATGTGTACCTATGTGAAAGTTGCTCAGTTTTGTCTGACTCTTTAAGACCCCATAGACTATGTAGTCCATAGGATTCTCCAGGCCAGAATACTGGAGTGGGTAGCCTTTTCCTTTTCCAGGGGATTTTCCCAACTCAGCGACTGAATCCAGGTCTCCTGCATTGCAGGCAGATTCTTTACCAGCTGAGCCCCCTGGGAAGCCCAAAAAGTCACACACATTTTACTGAATCTTATTACATCAACGCAGATTTCATGGCTGCCAACCATACTGTATGTCATCTCCCCCATTTCTGCATGACCATGTTATTTAGGTTTTATGCCCATTTTTAAAGAGACGGTGAGGGAAATAATTCATGAGAATATCATAAAGAGTGTGGGTCACCAAACGTGTTTTTGAAACAGGACTTTATTTCTTCTTAAATGGAATCAAAAAGCTTTTCCAATTCTTAAAGTTCCAGAAGATCGTGATGTTACTCAGCACTTTTACAAAAGGAAAAAAGCAGACAAATGTTAGAAAGGAAAACATCTTGGCCAGTGCCTCCTGGGTCGGGGGCAATTCCACCTCCATGGATGTGTCCACTGAAAACCCACGGCCTTCAGCCGAGCGTTGTTTGCTTTCCGTCATGTCTGTATATTCAGCTGAGCCTCTGTGTTTCGGGGCCGAGTGGCAAAGGCAAATTAAAACAGCGACGGTGTTAAAACAAGACTGTAAAGGTTAACAGACGAGGAAATGGACAAATTACTGCCACTGGCCATGGCCAGCCCCATGCTCTGTCCCGCCTCAAGCTGCCTATCAGGCTTCTGGACCAGTTTCCTGAGGGCCAGTGAGAAAAATCTCTTCTGGACACCCCAGCCCCCCCGCCCTCGACAAGGTATCACAGCAGGGACCTTGAGGTCATGCTGGAGATGGTAGCATACGAGCCTCATGCCCTTCCCACCAGCCTCTCCAAATAAGGCCACCAGAGCCACTTAACTTGAGTCAGATCTGAGGTTCATTTCCTTTACTTTCTAGGACGTGTCACTTCCAGGCCCATTGGCTGACCTCGTGGGCTGGTCTTCCCCGTTTCATGCAGAAGTGAACACAGGCACGGGGAACACCCCCGCCTTTCACATGTTCACAGCAGACACCCTGGAATTGTGCATGTTTGCTTTCCGTCATGTCTGTATATTCAGCTGAGCCTCTGTGTTTCGGGGCCGAGTGGCAAAGGCAAATTAAAACAGCGACGGTGTTAAAACAAGACTGTAAAGGTTAACAGACGAGGAAATGGACAAATTACTGCCACTGGCCATGGCCAGCCCCATGCTCTGTCCCGCCTCAAGCTGCCTATCAGGCTTCTGGACCAGTTTCCTGAGGGCCAGTGAGAAAAATCTCTTCTGGACACCCCAGCCCCCCCGCCCTCGACAAGGTATCACAGCAGGGACCTTGAGGTCATGCTGGAGATGGTAGCATACGAGCCTCATGCCCTTCCCCACCAGCCTCTCCAAATAAGGCCACCAGAGCCACTTAACTTGAGTCAGATCTGAGGTTCATTTCCTTTACTTTCTAGGACGTGTCACTTCCAGGCCCATTGGCTGACCTCGTGGGCTGGTCTTCCCCGTTTCATGCAGAAGTGAACACAGGCACGGGGAACACCCCCGCCTTTCACATGTTCACAGCAGACACCCTGGAATTGTGCTAGGGATGCAGGAGGCCTGAGTCCAGCCCAGACCATGTGGGCCACGAGACCTGTGTTTTCAGGCCAGTCCCTCCCGCCATCTCCCCCAATTACACGGGCATCCCAGCTTAGTTCCCTTTCTCCCGAAGTGATGCCTACAGCAATGTCTACGAGAGCTCGGTAATCAGGCCATTACCACGAGCCACCGGGTTGGGAGCAGTCATTTGTTAAACACCTTGTCCCAGAAATGAAAACGAAAGGTCCACGTGTGTGTGTGTGTGTGTGTGTGTGGAGGGTGGAGCATGTGTGCACACATGCTCTCACATATGTGTGTGTGGTGGGGGGTGGGGAGCGTCAGGAAGAACAAATGCCAAACAGAAGGAGGGCTCCCCCACCATGGGGAGCCTGGACTCCTGGATGAGCCAGGAGCAGTCCTCCCAGCTCGTCGGCAGGTCAGCCTTCTGCCCAGGAGCATGTTCAGGTCGAGGCCAGAGAAACATTTCCTTACACTGCCAGATGGTTCCCATTCTGGGTCCTGCGCTCGCCTGCAGTTATTGGAGCTGCCTCCCAGGACCGGGCCTCACTGGGGACCAGCCTTACTGTCCAGGAAGGCTCATTAGTGGCACAGGGCCGTGCAGGGCCACAGGGCGACGCCGCAATTACGTTTGCACCACCTCCTCCGCTGAAGTTCTCGGCCTCACTGTCAGTCACTGTCTCAGGAGTCTCCCTCCGGGGCTTAAAGCTAGGGATGCAGGAGGCCTGAGTCCAGCCCAGACCATGTGGGCCACGAGACCTGTGTTTTCAGGCCAGTCCCTCCCGCCATCTCCCCCAATTACACGGGCATCCCAGCTTAGTTCCCTTTCTCCCGAAGTGATGCCTACAGCAATGTCTACGAGAGCTCGGTAATCAGGCCATTACCACGAGCCACCGGGTTGGGAGCAGTCATTTGTTAAACACCTTGTCCCAGAAATGAAAACGAAAGGTCCACGTGTGTGTGTGTGTGTGTGTGTGTGGAGGGTGGAGCATGTGTGCACACATGCTCTCACATATGTGTGTGTGGTGGGGGGTGGGGAGCGTCAGGAAGAACAAATGCCAAACAGAAGGAGGGCTCCCCCACCATGGGGAGCCTGGACTCCTGGATGAGCCAGGAGCAGTCCTCCCAGCTCGTCGGCAGGTCAGCCTTCTGCCCAGGAGCATGTTCAGGTCGAGGCCAGAGAAACATTTCCTTACACTGCCAGATGGTTCCCATTCTGGGTCCTGCGCTCGCCTGCAGTTATTGGAGCTGCCTCCCAGGACCGGGCCTCACTGGGGACCAGCCTTACTGTCCAGGAAGGCTCATTAGTGGCACAGGGCCGTGCAGGGCCACAGGGCGACGCCGCAATTACGTTTGCACCACCTCCTCCGCTGAAGTTCTCGGCCTCACTGTCAGTCACTGTCTCAGGAGTCTCCCTCTGGGGCTTAAAGACACGTGTTCCTGACTCCCGACACAAGAGTTAATTGGAAAGAGAGCAGTGACATCAGTGTGGACTGTGTGAACACTGCGGTCTCTGCTAGGATGCGGAAAAGTCGGCGTGTGTGCGTGTGTGCTCACGTGTGGATGAGTGTGTATGCTGCACACCCATGTGCATCTACCAACATCCCTGAAGTGTACTATTGTATCAAAGGCTTTGCTTGTCTCATCTGTCTTAGTAACCCTCAAAAATTTTTACTTCTCTATCTGGGAAACTCCTCTGAAGGTTTCCTGATGCAGCTCGAATGCCACCTCTTCCAGGAAGTCTCACTCGTGTCCCCAGCATGTTGCACACTGGGAACTCTGCCCTGAGGGGCCAGGAAGGGGCTGGGAGACAGGATCCCCTGCCAGAGAGAGGCTCCAAAGAGGTCCAACCTCTGCTTCCACCCCTGTTCCAGAGGGTGTGGCTGGATGTGGGCAGAGGTGGTGAGGTGGCACCTAGGCAGGCACAGGGAGGCAGTGGCATCTGAACCAGCCACCGAGGGTCATCCAGAGTCTGAACAGTGAGTACCTACTGTGCCCTGGGTGTCGGAATGGCAAGACAGATGTCAGGTCACAGGTCAGGAGTGTGCAGGAACTTGGAGCAGGAGAGGAGTGGAAGTCAGGGGAGCTGCCTCAAGGAAGGACACATGAGCAGGATGCTGAAGGATGAGTAGGAGTTCACCAACAGGCGACTAGGATAAAAATTGTCCTTGAGGTCATATTAAAGTAACTAACACAGAAGTCTCTGGCTGAGCGCTTACTCTGTGTTAGATTCTCAGAGCAGCCTGGTGACGCGGGCACCATCAGGGTTCTCACCAGAGAGATGGGAAAACTGAGGCACAGCCCAAGGCTTTGTGGCAGAGAAGTGGAAGAACCCTGCCTGGCACTGAAGTCTGTGTCCTCAGCCACCACATGCATATATGCTGCTTGAAGGCAGCCTGGCTGCAGAATAGGTCCCATCCCCCCTGCACCAGGGAGTGCCATGTGCTGGCATTCAGAAAACAATGAATCCAGGAACTGATGGTCGACCCCACTGCCCTCCTCTTTCATGTTGTTTTGGCCAAAAATTAAATAATGCAACATAACCTTTGTGGTTTCATGCAACTCTTGCCCCCTCACCCTCCAATACTGCATATCCTGCACCTCAGCTGTGCTCTTACATGTCCCTCGACCCTCACCCCTACCCCATATTCGTAGCAGAATTCTGGGAGCCAGCTGGTCTTGAGAAACATCTCTTGATAGGCAGGCCATCCGCTTGACCAGAGAGCATTGCTAAATTACAGTAAAGCCTCACACTTTCCGTCATTAAACCTGAGTGAATGCCTGTCACTTCAGCTCAGCTCCGACAGTGGTTCTCTGGAAAGGCTGATGCTCTGTCCTGTGGCTGGGACTCGAGCACAGTGTCATGCGAGGCACAAGGATGTGGGGCTCAGCTTCAGCAGAAATGGGAGAGAGTGTCAGGAGGAGGAAGAGGGATGGGAGGTCTGGCTGATGTAGGGAAGGAGGTGTGGCTATGGCAGGTGACCAAGGAGGGATACAGCAGATTCCATTGCTTATCCATGGCTGCCTCTGCCATTAGCTCAGGGCTTGCTTCACAGGAGCCTGCCCTCTTGGAGGGAAAACGTGGTTGCAAGTCCCTTCCAACATGTTCCCAAACTGGGATCACAGCATCCATGCCACCCCACCTAATCCCATCACCACTCATTGTTGCATACCAGCCCTGCCAGGTTGGGGCTGAGCCTCAGGTCAGTTTGTCCACTTAAGACTTACTCTGTAGCCCTCATCTCTGTCCTATGAGAGCCCTTCCTGCCCCCACACTCACCCCATTCATGTCCACTGTTGGCTCCACTTGCCCGGACAACTCCCCCACCCCCACTGAGGACCAGATGGCCATGCACAGGGGAGAACAAATCCAGGCATTCGTAGGGAGAGGCAGGGTCTGGGGCTGAAGAAGATCCACACAGTGAGGCCAGAAGCTGCCAGGGCTTGAGAAAATGCCAGGAGTAAGGATAGCAGAAGGCCTCCCTGGTGGTTCAGTGGTAAAGAACTTGCCTGCCAATGCAGGAGACATGGGTTCCATTCCTGGCTTGGGAAGACCCCCTGGAGAAGGAAATGGCAACCCACTCCAGTATTCTTGCCTGGAGAATCCCATGGACAGAGGAACCTGGTAGGCTACAGTCCATGGGGTTGCAAAGAGATGGACACAACTGAAGTGACTGAGCATGCACACACAAGGGCAGCAGAAGGAGAAGAGTGGATGGAGATGTGGGCACAGCAGATGGAAGGGCCTTCCAGGCCAGGGGTTCTGGCCCTATGTGCTGTGCCTGGAGCTCAGGGAATCCATGAATGTGGAGCACGAGCTAGCCCCACCCACCCCGGCTGCCACTCCCCTCCTTCATGCCTGTGAGCAGCACGCCCTGCACATTGTCCTAGGTTTGTATCTCAAGCTGCAGCTGTGGGTGGCCTGAGGGACTGTGGATGGTCAGCACCACTGGGAAATTTCAGAATGTATTAGAGCTGCCGCTGGATACTCTTACTTATCAGGTTAATAAATGGTACATACATAAAGTTGTCTATGTCACAGACTTGTTTTTCATATTTTGATAACTGCATTCCAATATAATTGCTTGCCTTTGTGATCCAACAAATTTCATTGTATGCATTTGGAAACATTGCTCTGTTAAAGGGGGGTCACAGCACAGCTCCACTTATCTGGCAACAAGATCAAGGATACAAATACCTCAGAAACAGACACAAGGCAGCTAGGGGTGGGAGAACACGGAGGAAGTGGGGGAAGCCAGGTGGCCCCACTGGGGACTTAACCACCCCAGATCAGTAACATCATGCATCATCACATTACTAAACTTGAGAATTCCTGAGACATCAGTCCGTCATCTGTTGAGCTCACCACTGTGTCCCCAGACCCAGACCAGAGCTGGGGCTCATGACCCAAGAAGGGATTATGACTTTAATGTTTCAAATTAAATGATAAACACCTTTAACTAAATGGCAGCTACGGGTTTTATTGCAAACAGCACACGTGATGCCTCTGCTCCTCCAGTTAGTGTTTCCTATGGACACTTGGGGCACTGGGATGACTGGGAAGACTGGGCTTCCCTTGAGAAGCACCTGGCTGCATCCCTCAAGCCACTGGGACTTGCCACTTCCTGTGGCAATGAGCTGTCAACCTTCGGGTGTGGCCAGTGTCCCCAGAGCTACTGGCTCACGACTCCTCCTGTTCAGCAAGCCAAGAATGCCCATTGGCCTTGGGAAATCCTAAAGATAACCCACCAGGAGCGCCTGTAAGAAGGCGCTTTTGCTTGTCAATATAAACACCTTGAATTCCTTTGTTTTATGGTGGTGGGAAGTCGCTGGTGGGGAGGGAGAAGATTTTAGAGATTGAGATCAGAGTTACTTTACCCCCAGTGCTTAATGCTGCTCTGGTCCCTGGAGATTTCTCAGCTCAATTCAGGCAAACTTGCCCTCTCGCTGAGAGATGTGTTTGTTCCAGGCTGTTGCTGTAACAGAGAGCCAGCCTATTCCCAGAGGACCACCCCCTCCCCCTGCAGGCTCACACATTCTGGAGGGAATGAGTGGCCTCTCCCTGCCCTGAGCCAAGAGATTGAATTTTTATGGGCAGACATTATACCAGGAGGGTTTATGGGAAGCCGTTATGGAAAATGTTGCCATCAACCCAGCCCACAGTCGTCTCCTTGAGTCAGAGGCAGAGCCTGGTCCCCAACAGTTCAATCTTTTCCATCAACATGCTTCTGAAAAGCAATTAATCCACATGGCACAGGTCTATGGTGTACGATGCACCACGCAGCTTAGACAGAAGGGACAGCTCTGAAATCTGAATGAGCTCCTGCTTCCTCCATCCTGCATGGCACCAAGGAGCTTCGTAGAATGCTCTTGAATCAATAAAAACATTTTCCTTAAAGAAAGAACAGTTAACTCCGGTGTGCTTCTTGTTTGTTCTATGGGACATCGAGGTGGAACGGGGTTCCCATGACTCAACAGGGTCCTCACAAGCGCCCTCTTCCCTTCTCGGGCTTCTCTGTGGGGAATGGCCTCTGGAGTTTACGCAGACAGCTCATGGGGCCTCAGAAAGGTGCCTGCCTGCACACTCAGGTGAGGGAGTCTGCCTGTAGCACTTCCTGTGGTTCTCTGATGAGACTGGACACTCAGGATGGGGCTGAGAGGCTGCCTGGCATCCAGTCCTTCCTGTGTGCAGAGCCTAAGAGGAAGGCTGGGTAGGGGGGAACACAGTGGATGCTGGCAGGGGAGTTGATTAATCCCTGAATGCTTTTAGGAAGACAATGGCATTTGGGTTTCCTAACTGTGAAGGAGAGGACCAGGAGGTCACAGGGAGCTGACTCAAACCATTACTGACCTCTCTTTACCTATTTCCTGTTACACAACTCAGGCCTAACGACAGTCCCCAAATTGTAGGTCATGCTTTACGTTCCCAGAGAGTGGCCAATGCAGACACAAAGCAAGTACTCAATAAATATTGGGTGAATGGATGGATGGATCTGCAGTGAAGATTTAGTGAAATAATGGATGTAAAGTTCTCATATACTAGCTATTAACTCTATCCTATTTATTGGCTTGAAAAGGAACTGTGCCCGTGTGGCTGGCCCTGGGGCCCAGGGCTCAGCTGACACAGGCTGTGTTTAACACCTGGCATCAGTGTTTAGGTCCTTTCCTAAAGCAGCACATTACTCTTCCTGCTGCATCTTATCAATTCAAGAACATTCTATGAGGCTCCTTGGCACCATGCAGGATGGAGGAAGCAAACACAAGCACAGTCCAGGGTGTGTTCTGTCCTTGGGACCCAGAGCCCCAGTGCAGCAGGTGCTCAGGGCTGGGAGGAGCTCAGGGTCTCATTGAGCTACAGTGGGCTGTTCCCTGAGCCTGTTTACAGCTCAGGGAACCAGCCATTCTGGAAACTTCTGCTGTGGGAGGAGGTGAGATGATACACAGAAGAGGGCTCTTTCCTGCTGGAGCAGCAACAGGGCAGTTACTGAGATAGATTAAAAAAAAATCTCACAGCAGATGACCCCGTGTTCAGTCCCTTCTCAGGTGCCCATGGGGTCTGGCTCCTCCCAGGGCTGCAGATGACCTTCACCCCCACCCCCACCCCAGCTGTTCTCCCCACCTCTGAGCCTTCACCTGGACATTTGCCTCCTTCCTTCAGTAAATACAGAATGTCTGTCATAGGGGCTTCCCTGAGCTCAGCAGTAAAGAACCCACCTGTCCATGTAGCACACACAGGTTCCATCCTTTGGTAGGAAGATCCCCCAGAGGAGGAAATGGCAATGCACTCCAGTATTCTTGCCTGGAGAATCCCATGGACAGAGGAGCCTGGCAGGCTACAGTCCATGGAGTCGCACAGAATCAGACATGACTGAGTGAGCAGGCAGGCAGGTCTGCTGTGTGCTTGGGAGACACCAGCAAACAATGCAAGTCCCTACAATGCTTCTGCTCCAACAGGGCACACTGTTTCCTGTGATTTCATAGCTTCCTCAAAACCCTTTCAGGGGCTCTGCTATGTCCAGTGATTTTTATAATAATAATAAGATGTTGAACCCAGAGAGTTCTGGAATGGAGGTGTGAGGACCCCACAGACCCTTCCCCAGAGAAACAAATGTAACTGGTAAAAATATTTAATAAACAATCATTCAGCATCTTTGGAAATTGTCCTAAGAGCATTGAGCAAGTGGAGAAACACTCATCCAGGCAAAGGTCCTAAATCACAGTAGAAACAGTGTGAGTCTGAGTCTTTGAGCCCGCCTGCTCTCTAACCTTAACCCCACCCCTCCAGGTCAGCCAGAGGAAAAGCCTACTCCATCTGAGTGTGGCCAGGAAGACAGGGCTCCCTCCTCCCAGTTCCCTATTTAGGGCAGCGGGTTCTCCCTGGGAGGAGGAGGGCTCCAGCATTTCTCAAACCTTCCCCAAGCTCTGTGGTGTGGAACGGCTGTTCCAGGCCAGCATGGCTGAGAGGTCTGGGGCTCCCTTCCCCCATGCACCACTCATAGATCAGAGACCTGAGCATGTGGGGAGGAAATATGTGCAGATGACATATCTAATAATGAACTTGTACCCAGAATGCATAAAGAACTCTTACAGCTCAATAGCAAAAAGATGGATAACCCAATTAAAAATGGGCAAAAGACTTGAATAGATATTTCTCCAGAGACCCAAATGGCAGATAAGTGAATGAAAAGATGAGCAATATCATTATTGTGGACCCATCAGAACCAAAGCAAATCACAATCACAATGAGCTGTTTGTTGTTGTTGTTCAGTTGCTAAGTCATGTCCAGCTCTTTGCGACCCCATGGACTGCAGCATGCCAGGCTCTTGTGTCTTCCACTATCTCCCAGAATCTGCTCAAATTCATGCCCATTGAGTTGGTGATGCCATCCAACCATCTCATCCTCTGTCACCCCCTTCTCCTCTTGCCCTCAGTCTTTCTAAGCATCAGGGTCTTTTCCAGTGAGTCAACTCTTCACATCAGGTGGCCAAACTATTGGAGCTTCAGCTTCAGGATCAGTCCTTCTGAAGAATATTCAAGAATGATTTCCTTTATGATTGATCTCCTTGCAGTCCAAGGGACTCTCAAAAGTCTTCTCCAGAATCACAATTTGAAGCATCTATTCTTTGGCCCTCAGCCTTTCCACAATAAGCTACCACTTCACATCTACTATGAACAGGAGTGGATGTAATAATAATTTAAACAAAACCTAGAAGACAACAAGTGTTGATGAATATGTGGATGCATTAGAACCCTAACACTTTGCTGATGGACTGAAAATGATGTAGTTGCTTTGCAAGATAATAACTTGGCAGTTCTTCAAAATGTTCAACATAGGACCCAGCAATTTCACTCCTAGGTGTATATGCCAAAGAATTGAAAACATATGTCCACACAAAAATGTGTACACAAATATTTCTAATAGTTTATTCTTAAGAGCCCAAAGGTGGCAGTAATCCAAGTGTCTATCGAGGAAGAATGAGTAAACAGAATGTGATAGATCCCCACGCATTACTTTCCTGCAGCTGCTCTAACAAGTGACTACCAATTCAATGGCTTCAGACCACACAAGCTCATTACAGTTTTGTAGGCTGGAATCTGAAAAAGACCACAGAGCTGTGTTCTTTCTAGAGGTCAAGGAGAGAACCTGTTTCCCTGCCTTTTCTAGCATCTAGAGGCACCTTCGTTCCTCAGCTCCTGGCCCCACATCACCCCAGCTTCTGCTTCCACTGCCACATCTCTTTCTCTGACTCTGACCTGTGGCTCCTTTTTGTATAAGAGCCTTTGTGATAACACTGCACCCCCCTGGATGATCCAGGGTAATTTCCTTATCTCAAGGTCCTTTTTGGCTTTGTTTTTGTGGCTGTGCCACGTGGCATGTGGGTCCCAGTGCCCCGACCAGGGACTGAACCCTCACCCCCAGAAATGGAAGTGTGGATTCTCAACCACTGTACTTCCAGGGAAGCCCCTCAAGGTCCTTAATTGAACCAACCTGCAAAGTGTCTTGCGCCATATGCAGTGATATAGTCACAGGTTCCCAAGTCAGGAGTAGACCTCTTTGGGGGGGGCAATTGTTCTGTTTATGATATCATATTATGAAAACCTATGCATCAGTAGAAAAGAAAGAAGCACTGATAAACTTCAAAATCCATGAACCTTGTAAACAGCATGCTATTGAAAGAAACCAGTCACAGAAAACTACATCTTATATGATCCCATTTACATAAAACATTTAGAATAGGTAAATGTATATAGATAGAATATACATTGGTGATTGGTTGTCTAGGGTGTGTGTGTGTATGTGTGTGTGTGCAGTGAGTGGGAGGTTAGGAGGGGAATGGGGAGCAACTGCTAATCTGTATGGAGTTTATTTTGGGGTGATGAAAAGATTCTCAAATTATATTAATGGTGACAGTGGCACAACTCTGTGAATATACTAAAGATTCTGAATTTTACATCTGGAAAGATTGAATTTTTTGGTATATAAATTTTATCATAGTAAAATGGTAAAATGGTGAGTGCCTTGGCAAAAACCAGGGTCATGAAGTCATCATGTTTTTCATCACCAAGCCTTCACTATGGGAAAAACATTGTTTCCTTAAGGAATGTCCTTGTTGAAGCAGAAGCAGAATTAATTTTATTAAACCTTAATATATTTCTTTTTATTATTCAGTGTGATGAAAGGGAAAGTTCAGATAAATACCAAAAGGAAGTGTTTGTCTTGAGGTGAAGCACTTGTGTGACAGTTTGAGTTGCCAGCTGAACTAGCCACTCTTTTTTTCATGGAAAATTATTACTTTTTAAGAGAACAACTAACAGGCAAACCGTAGTTTGTCATGTCCCTGTGTTTGGCAGACGTTTGCCTGAAGATGAACAAAGTGAGTCTGTCACTTTGAGGAAAACAACTGACAACATTTGTTGCCAGTGATAAAATTAGAGCCTTTTTTCCAGCGAAAATTAGATTTCTGGAAATTCATGTCTGTTATTGTGAGACTGAAAGTCTCCCAACTATGAAAGACTTTTCAGATGAGACTCTTGGTGGTATTAACAAACGTGATTTTTAAAATATTGTATGACTGAAGCTACACATAAAGCAGAAAAACAACAATTTCAAAAGACGAATCCATGATGTTGTAGAGTTACTCATCGGTTAGGGACTATTCTAAACACACACAGGTCCCTGGATTTTAATTTAATGGAGTATGAGAAGTTCAATGAGATAGTCTCAGCTTCCCACGTTGCAACTAACCTTTAGGAAGCCAACACATCAACTTTTGGTATAGTATCAAAGAAGAGTGTCCAGTATTATCTGAAAAGATGATTAAAATACACTCCAAAGATCTGAGTGAGGCTGAATTTTTCCATATATTTTTCAACCCAAACAACACATCACATAGGGAATGCAAAAGCAGATACAGCAGTCTTTTCCCAGACATTAAAGAGTTTTGCAAAAATGTAAAACACTGCCGCTCTTGTCACTAATTTGGTTTTGTTTTTGTAAAATATGGTTACTTTTCATAAAATGGATTATGTTAGCAATGTAATGGGTTTATTTTTTTATTTTTAAGTGAATTCATCAACAACTAGTTTCAAATATCTCCGTTCCAACATTTACTGTGGTAAATATGGAAAGATTTCACCTGTATGCTCAAAAATGCTTTGGGTCTTGAATAATTTTTCAGAATATAAAAAAGCCCAGAGAACAAAACACTGTAGAAGTGCTGGTAGATCCTTCTGGATGTAGGCAGGAGTGGTGCTAAGTGGGGAGAGAGCAGGACGAGGAAATTCAGAGCACAGAGGCAAGGAGACAGGCTGCTGACCAGACAGGGTAGTCAGGGCAGGCCTCAGAGGGAGTATGTGGGGTGAGCTACGTCCTTCACACACATCCACTGAAGCCTGAATCCCCCAAGCACCACAGGATGTGACTGCATTTGCAGACACGGTCTTTAGAGAGGTGATTAAGGCTAAAGGAAGTTGTATGGGTTGGCCCTAATCCAATATGACTGGTGTCCTTGGAGAAGATGATGACATACACACAGAAGGACTGATAATGAAGCTGAAGCTCCAATACTCTGGCCATCTGGTGCAAAGAACTGACTCACTGGAAAAGACCCTGATGCTGGGAAAGATTGAAGGCAGGAGAAGGGGATGACAGAGGATGAGATGGTTGGATGGCATCACGACTTGATGGACATGAGTTTGAGCAAGCTCTGGGAGTTGGTGATGGACAGGGAAGCCTGACATGCTGCAGTCCATGAGGTCGCAAAGAGTCTGACATGACTGAGTGACTGAACTAAACACATGGAAGAGAGCTGACGGATGTGAGAACATAGGGAAAAGACGGCCATCTCCCAGCCAAGGAGAGAGGCCTGGGAAGACGAAGCCTTGATCTTATGCAAAGAACTGACTCACTGGAAAAGACCCTGATGCTGGGAAAGATTGAAGGCAGGAGAAGGGGATGACAGAGGATGAGATGGTTGGATGGCATCACTGACTTGATGGACATGAGTTTGAGCAAGCTCTGGGAGTTGGTGATGGACAGGGAAGCCTGACATGCTGCAGTCCATGAGGTCGCAAAGAGTCTGACATGACTGAGTGACTGAACTAAACACATGGAAGAGAGCTGACGGATGTGAGAACATAGGGAAAAGACGGCCATCTCCCAGCCAAGGAGAGAGGCCTGGGAAGACGAAGCCTTGATCTTGGACATCCAACCTCCAGAACTATGAGACAATACATTTCTGTGTTTAAGCCACCCAGATGGCAGTATTTTGGCGTGGCAGCCCAAGCAGGTCTGAGAGAGTCATACAAAAGCTGTGGAGCTGTGAAGCAGGTGGATCTAAGGAGAAAGGGCGTTTTGGGCAGTGGGAACAGGGAGCAATAGCGCAAGTACCTAAGTAACAGCTCCATTGGTGACTGGGACTGAATGAAGCCAAGAGTGGGAAGAGTGTGAGTGGGGACTTCCCTAGTGGTCCAGTCATTAGGACTCCATGCTTCCAAAGTATGGGGCGCAGGTTCAATCCCTGGTCAGGGAACTAAGATCTCACATGCTGTGTGGCCAAAAAAAATTTGTTTTTAAAAAGGAAGAGGGTGAGTGGTGACAAGGGTGGTTGCTGCAAAGCCCTTACTCTGCTTTGAGTGAAAAGTGGACTCTGGAGTCCTGGGGGATGACCAGTGTTGGGACCTGGCCCGGGCTTTGGCTTGATCCCTTAGCTGTGTTGGACAAGGATCTGGGTCAGCAAACTACAGCCTGCCCACCACCAACTGATTTTGAAAATAGTTCGATTGGAATGGAGCCATGTCCATTCTTTTACATATTGTCTATGAGTGCTTTTCAGGCTAATGTTGAGCAGCTGAGTACAGGAAGCAAAGCTGAAAGTATTTACACTCTGCCCCCTGAGAGGACAAGAGTGCAGACCCCTGGCATTGATTGTGGGGATGAGTGTGTATCAGAAGACAATTTTGTCCCTCAAGCACAGAGTTTTCAAAACAGAGTGATATCAGCAAGGTGACAGGGTAGGAAGCCCCAAATCCTTCTTCCACAAGAACAGTTATGTAATAACAATACATAGATCAATCGCCTTTGAGAAAATCCAGAAACCAGTTAAGAGAGTCCTGCATCTGAGATGAACCAAGAAGAACCGCATCAAAATGAACAGGAAAAAGTGTGACATTTACTTATCCTAGCCCTGCCCCCAGCATGGAAGAATATGATTGATCAAAAACTCCCAACACTTGGCTGCTCCCTTGGGAGTGAAAGAGACGCATGAAACATTGCCCAATACTCTGCCTTGGCTGAATCTAAATGGTGACAGGGAAGGGAGCTGGGTTGGGGGCCACTGAGAACAAAAGGAATTCCATGGCAATCCAGCGCCAGAGAGGCTGAGTGTCACAGACAGAAACTAGGGAGAAGTCCCGAGTAGAAACAGGTGGTCCTCAGACAGGAGGCTACATGGACCAGCAGAGAGAATACCATCACCAGAAAAAGCCTCGAGAAGTCTCCAGAATCTTTAACTGGTGGATGGGTGAAGGTCTGTCCCTATAAGCGAGATTATAGAGATGGAGAAAGGCGGTCATTTTCTTTCCAAATATGCAAGAAACATGGAAATACAGA
>SJXQ01007446.1:11235-27833 GCA_006408695.1 Aepyceros melampus
GGAGAGACGGGCCTCTGAACCAAAGACTCGGACTTTTCCCTCGGGGCCCCTCACCTGCCGGACTGGATTGGGGGGCTGGGAGGACCACGAACTTTCGGCGCTGCGTCCCCGATCCGGTGCGGCCAAGTTCTGCTTTTGTTTGTCTAAGGCGGGACGAGCTGGACATGCCGGGAGGTGAGCTGGAGACCCCTTGCACCCCAATGACGGAGCCAGGACCCTGAGCCAGGGCACCCCAGGGAGCGGGGTCGGCCACCCCGTCCCGCCCGCTTCTGGGGCCGTGGCCCTTGCAGGGGCACCGGGCGGCGTGCCTGGCTGAGGAGACGCTGCCTCGGCTCACTTAGGCCTCCTCTGTTAGGAGCTGAGCCTCTTCCTTGCGGGCTGACTCCAGGGACACGGGCCGCCGCTCCAGTCATTTTGCGCAGATCTGTTTGGGGCCGAGCTGAACACGGTCACTGCGCCCTCGAGGTTCCTCTTCTCCAGTTGCCTGTTCTGTTTCTGTGTCAGGGAAAGAAAGTGACTCCACATTTTACTCTTTGGAGAAAATGAAACAGCTGACCTGGACTTTTCCTTAAAATTATGTGAAAACTTGTTACCTTTCAAATCTTGCTTGAGGATCGCTTCATGGTAAATAAATAAAGGCAGCTCTCTTTGAAAAACTCATATTCTAAAATCTGAGATAGGGAGGAGAGTTTTCCCACAGTTCCTCAGAAAGGGCCCTGGACCAGATGTTAGAGAGACTCCCAGGGTGTCCTTGGGTCAGTCACCCTCCCTGGGCCTCCATGTCCTCATCTGTAAAATGGGTTGGTTCAGTGGGGCTAGGTGATTTCCAAAGGTTCTCTCAGCCCTGACAGCTGATGATGTTGTTACCAAATGTTCTTTAAGCCATGAAACAGGGGATACAAATGGTTTTTTTCCTCTTTAAAAGTTATAGGCTAGTAAATGCCCAAACCAGAGGGGATCAGCTCTAAGGTGAATTAGACCAGCAAAGGTCGTTTATCCCCATGTGTCACGGAAAGTCCCATAAACTTCACCTCTCTTGTCACCGGAGTTTGTTTTTGACCTCTGGACACATTGACTCATCTTTTGGGAGGATTTGTGTTCAACCCGCTTGAGAGTCCCCTGAGTCTCATACCTGGTGAGTCAGTCTCTGAAATACTCACGAATTCCAAGTCCTAGTGCTGAATCCCATCTCCATCCCTCATACGGACAAGTTTTGTAAGCAAACCTCAGCGTCTTGATCGCACTGTGGAAAATGCCATCTCCACGTTTGCTCATGTTTCTCCTCTTTGATGCATTTCACACGTGTATTAGCTGCATCGAAACCACAAAGATAAACTTTCTGCCCTGTCCTCTTGCCAAAAGAGACTCTTTTAACCTGGGAGGGTCAAGGCCTGCGCTTGTGCCGAGCTGCTGGCTGGAGCATCCCCCAGCCTCTCCCTCTGAGGGTGTCTTCCCCTGCTTCCCCCGGTGGGGTTTAAGGGACTATGGCCCATACTCTTGGGGCAGGCCAGCACTTGAGGCCTTAGCAAGTGGCCAGCCCTGCTTATTCTGGGACCACGACACATCTCCAGGTTGAATGGGAAGAAAATTACTTTTTTTAAAAAAATTAAAAAAAACCCAAAACCTGCTTTACTGAGATATACCGCACATCCACGTGATCCACCCACTTAAAATACATGTGCTCAGTCGTGTCTGACTCTGCGACCCCATGGACGGTAGCCCGCCAGACTCCTCTGCCCAAGGAATTTTCCAGGCACAAATACTGGAGTGGGCAGCCATTTCCTCCTCCAGGGGATCTTCCAGACCCAGGGATATCTTGATTCTTTACCACTAGCGCCACTTAGGAAATGGCAACCCGGTAGGTATTCTTGCCTAGAGAATCCTGTGGACAGAGGAGCCTGGGGGCTGCTGTCCATGGGGTGGCACAGAGTCGGACACGACTGAAGCGACTCAGCAGCCCTGGAAGCTCCTAAGTGCATGACTCAGAGCTTTTGGGTGTCTCCACAGAGCTGTGCGGCCGCCACCATTAGAGCAGGCATTTTCACACCTCAGAGAGAGCCCTGGGCCCGTGAGCAGTCACCCCCATTCCCCTCATCCCCACAGGCCTAGACAGCCACTGAGCTACGCTTTCTATTTTGGACTTTTCGCAGACATAGAATAGTAGAATGTGTGGCTTCATGCGACAGCTCCTTTGATGTAGCACAATGTCAGAGGCTCATCCATGTTTGCGGCAGAGACCAACAGCTCACTGTTTGCCAAATAATGTTACCGTGCTTTGCTCGTCCACTTGTCAGATGATGGAATGTCTGGGCTGTTTCCGCCTTTTGGCTGTTCTGAACACCATGCTATGGACATTTGCGTATGAGATTTCCATCTGTCTTCATTTCTCTTGGGCATATCTTAAGAGTAGAAATGCTAGATCATATGGAAACCCTTTAAATTTTGAAGCATCACCAGGCTGTCTTCCAAACAGCCACACTACTTTGTATTTCTGCCAGCCACATATGAGGATTCCAATTTCTACACATCCTTGCCAACCCTTCCCATATCTGTCCTTTTAATCAAACCATCCTGGTGGATGTGAGGGCTTCCCTGGTGGCTCAGCTGGTGAAGAATCCGCCTGCAGTGCAGGAGACCTGGGTTCCATCCCTGGGTCGGGAAGGTCCCCCGGAGGAGGAAACGGCAGCCCAGTCCAGTGCTCTTCCCTAGAGAATCCCATGCACAGAGGAGCCTGGCGGGCTGCCGTCCCTGGGGCTGCAGAGTCGACTGAGTGGCTGTGGAATGGTATCTCGTTGACTGTGAATTTGGTCTGTTTTCCCTCCTGATGATGTTGAACATTTTTGATGTGCTTATTGGACACGTGTATGTCTTCTTTGGAGAAATGTCTACTCACCTCCTTTCTCCATTAAAAAAAAATTGGGTTATTAGTTTTTTTATTATCAGGTTGTGAGCATTTACTATATATCCTACATGCAAGTCTCTTATATGCATGGTTAGCTGATGTTTTGTCCCATTCACAGGGTGTCATTTTAGTGATATCATCAATATCTCATTTTAGTGATATTGCTTTTGATGCACATTTTACATTGTAATGAAATGCAATTTATTTTTTATACTCGTGCAGAAAGTGTCATATATGAGAAACCATTCCCTGACTCAGGTCAAAACGCTTTATCCCCACGTTTTCCTCTGAGTCTTCTCGGTCTGTCTTCTGTGTCGCTGTTTGATCTGGTTTGCGTCCGTCTCTGTGAGGCTGTGAGGAAGGGTCCAGGTTCTTCCTTCACGTGTATGTACCTGGCTGTCCCAATACCATTTGTTCAGGTAAATGATTCTTTCCCCGTTTGTCTGGTTGCTCATCAAAACCCGACTCTAGACGTGCAGGCTTGTTTCCGGACAGACTCTCTGCTCTGCCTCGCGGGTCTGTGTGTCTGTTTTTATGCCGGGTCCACACTGTCTTCATAACAGTTTTGAAATTGGGAAGTGCGAGGCCTCCACCTTTGCTCTGCTTTTTCAGCACCGTTTTGGCTATTCTGTGTTCCTGGCATTTCCAAATGGATTTCAGCCTTGGCTTGTTTATTTCTGCAACAAAAGAAAGAAAGAAAAGAAAAAAAAAGGCAGCTGAGATTTTGCTGTGGATCACACTGAACCTGTAGTTCCCTTTGTGAAGTATTGCCGTCTTAATAGCATAAAGTCTTTTGATTCATGGATATGGCATGTCCTTCTATTTATTTTGGCCTTCTTTAATTGCTTCCGGTAATGTGCTGTAGCTTTCATTATACAAGTCTTAACACTCTGGATGCTGAATTGATTTATGAATATTTTAATCTTTTGCATGTTATTGTAAATGAAGTTGCTTTCTTATATTCATCGTCAAGAGTGTGTTCCTCTCTAGAAATGCAGCTGACTTTCTAAAGTTTATCTTCGGCTGTGCTGGCCTTGGTTGCTGCTCGGGCTTCCCTCCAGGTGTGGTGCGCAGGCCTCTCCCCGCAGTGGCCTCCTTTGCTGTGGAGCACAGGCTCTAGGCTCGCGGGCTAGCAGCTGGCCCCCCGGGTCTAGAGCATGCGCTTAGTTGCTCTGAAGCATGCGGGTCTTCCCAGATAAGGGATCAGACCTGCGTGTCCTGCATCGGCAGGCGGATTCTTTACCACTGAGCCACCAGGAACGCCCCAATTGGTTTTTTAAATGGACATGTAACAGTATATTCGTCTCAGGTGTATGAGACAATGATCTGATACTTGTATATACTACCCAGTGGTCACCCCAGTCAGTCACCATTCACCACCTCACATCCTTACACAGATTTTCCCTTCCGATGAGAACTTTCAAGATCTGCTCTGCGGGCAACTTTCCAATATTCCGTCCAGTGTTGTGAACTGCAGTCACTGCGCTGAATGCTGCGTCTCCAGGGCTCACTCATTTTACAGCTGGAAGTGTGTGCCCATCTTGGCCCCTTCAGCCCCAACCTCTGGGAACCACCATGCTGTTCTCTGTATCTAGTAGCCCTTATGTTTTTTCTTTAAGATTCCGAATATAAGTGGATTATATGGTATTTGTCTCTCTCTAACTTGTTTCACTTTGCACAGGGCTTCCCTGATAGTTGATAAAGAATCAAAAAAATCCAATCTCCTGCAATGCAGGAGACCCCAGTTTGATTCTTGGGTCAGAAAGAGCCACTGGAGAAGGGATAGGCTACCCACTCCAGTATTCTTGGGCTCGCCTGGTGACTCAGCTGGAAAAGAATCCGTCTGCAATGCAGGAGACCTGGGTTCAATTCCTGGGTTGGAAAGATCCCCTGAAGAAAGGACTGGCAACCTCCTCCAGTATTCTTGCCTGGAAAATCCCATGGACAGAGGAGCCTGGAAGGCTACAGTCCATGGGGTTGCAAGGAGTCAGACACAACTGAGCAACTTCACTTCACTTCAACTTGTTTCAAGGTTCATCCATGTTACAGCAAATGGCAGGATTTCCTTCTTTTATGGCTAAGTAATATTCCATTATGCATACATCACATCCTCTTTATCCACTCACCCATCAGTGGGTGCTTAGGCCACTTCTGTATCTCGGCTACTGTAGCAGGGCTGCAGTGAACATGGGGTGCAGATATCTTTCTAGTTAGTGTTTTAATTTCCTCTGGATAAACACCCAGAAGTGGGGTTGCAGGACCACATAGTAATTCTACATATTTTTAATTTTTTGAGCAACTTCCATACCATTTTCCACTGTGGCTGGCCCGTTGATATTCGATGCAATTGAATTTTATGCTGTTTATCCTGCATGCTGATGGAGAAGGAAATGGCAGTCCACTCCAGTATTCACGCCTGGAGAATCCCATGGACAGAGGGGCCTGGCAGGCTGCAGGCCATGGGGTCACAAAGAGGAGGACATGACTGGGTGACTCTCTCACTCACTGTGTCCTGAAACCTTGCAGAATGGTTTATTAGTTCTAATAGTTTTCCTGTGTATTCTCTATGATTTCCTACCTACGTGATCATGAAATTTGCAAACAGACATAATTTTGCTTCATCCTCTCCAGCTTAGATGCCTTTATTTTAGATGCTGAAACCTCCAGTGAAGTGCGGCAGTGAGCTGGCGGACCTGGTCCCTGTCCCTCTTTCCTGCCCCTTGGGGAGGCTCCAGTCTCCCCACCGAGTGTGGCGCGAGCTGCAGGGTGTCCTCAGGAAACGCCCTCTGTTTCTAGTTTCTTGAGTGCTTTTCTCATGAGAGGGTGTTGGGTTTTGTCAAATAGCTTTTCTGCACTTAGTGGGAAAAGCTTTCACAGCACCTTTTAACCCATGAAATCATCTGCCTCCCCGTCTTCCTCTTTCTCCCTCACCAAACACAGAACCTCCCTGGAAGCAAATCAGAATCCCGAAACTAAACGCTCGCGGCAAGATTATTTTAGATGCTGAAACCTCCAGTGAAGTGCGGCAGTGAGCTGGCGGACCTGGTCCCTGTCCCTCTTTCCTGCCCCTTGGGGAGGCTCCAGTCTCCCCACCGAGTGTGGCGCGAGCTGCAGGGTGTCCTCAGGAAACGCCCTCTGTTTCTAGTTTCTTGAGTGCTTTTCTCATGAGAGGGTGTTGGGTTTTGTCAAATAGCTTTTCTGCACTTAGTGGGAAAAGCTTTCACAGCACCTTTTAACCCATGAAATCATCTGCCTCCCCGTCTTCCTCTTTCTCCCTCACCAAACACAGAACCTCCCTGGAAGCAAATCAGAATCCCGAAACTAAACGCTCGCGGCAAGACGGCTGAAGGACTAGCGTAGACCTCTTGGTCCTGTGATCCTCGCCCCAGCTGCTGTGTAACTGGGGCTGGGCCAGCCTACTGGACACCCCAAACAAGAGACATTCAAACAAACAAGCTCGAAGTTCAAACACGACTGACGACTTCCAGGGATGGTGGCTCCTTTTGCCTGCGCCCACACGATTGCCTCTTCTGTTGCAGACTGTAGAGTGAGAATGCTTGGCGTCAGAGGACAGCATTGTGCAGGAAACAGCATGGACTCAGCTGTGGCGGTGGCCAGGCAAAGCCTGGCCAGGCAAAGTGTTAAAGGGACGGTAACATATTCTGAGCAGACCTTCCTGTTGTGGAAGTCTGCATTCTGAAAAATCTTGGGTTTAGCTTATCTTCCTGAGCCCTTACCTGTCCGCCTTTCTGCTCCAGGAGTCTGACCGTGCCATCGGCTGAGCTCACGAGTGTAAGCTCTCTGACCATGTTCTGACTTGCGGGTAAGCTGGCTTTGGGAGTCATCCGTGTGTCTTCAGCCAGGACAGTGTCGGCTCAGTTTTGCTCATAACCCCAGGCAGTGTGAATGAGCCCAGAAGGCAGGCCCTCCTTGCGGCCACTGGGCACCAAGTCCAAGGCCTCAAAGAACAGTGACGGTAAAGGGGGCAGGGAGGAGGGCGCGTGTCAGGGCCCTCCACCGGGACACGCCTGTGTGCACACGTGTGTGTATGTCATGTGCACTGAGAGTGAGAACTGAGCTTAATGTGTCGGCTCATGTGGATTGGCAGGCTGAGAAGCCCGAAGTCCGCAGGCCAGGCTCGCAGGCTCCTAGATGCTGCGTCTGGAGGCAGACCTCTTTGTCCAGGAAACCTTGCTTTTTGCTCATAAGGCCTTCAGCTGAGGATGCCCACCCACATTATTGAGAGTAATCTTCTTTACTTGGGCTCCCCTGGTGGCTCAGACAGTAAAGGGTCCACCTGCAACGCGGGAGATCTAGCTTTGATCTCTGGGTTGGGAAGACCCCCTGGAGGAGGGCACGGCAACCCACTCCAGTGTCCTTGCCTGGAGAATCCCATGGACAGAGAGGGGCCCGGCCAACTCCAGTCCATGGGGTCACAAAGAGTTGGATACTGAGCGACTAACACTTTCACTCTTTCACTTCTTTTCTTGAAGGCAGTTAGTTGTACATGTCAGGCACACCGCAACACGTGTGGGCTAAATCACCAGTCTGACCGAATGAGGTGAGGCCACCGTTTCAGCCTGCCCTCTCCTGACGTGGGACCCACAGCTCTGCTGGAGCCGTGCTGAGTCTTGGAGTGAGGGCAGTAAGCGAGCCACTCTGCTTCCCAACAAAACGCAGCTCCCCAGCGCGACTCACACACACAGACCCGCTCCCCAGGGCACGCAGCGTACTGGCGGAGGCTTACTCGCCTCTCCTCGACGCCCAGTCACTGAAGCACTGGGATGTGAGGGTAACCATTGTGGGTGTATGTTACGTTCTACCTTATGCTACGTGGTAAGAAGATCAGGGAAGAAAAGACATGTACTCAATGTACACACGCACACATGCATACAGTCTGTGGACTTGAGGCTGGTGAACTTTTTGTCATCTTGCGGCTCCGTGGCCAGCTGGACTCCAACTCGCAAGCTGGCACCACCGTCAGCGCCTGATCTCACCCCAGAGCCAGAGCCTGGTCTGGAGCTAGAGGCCTTTCCAGCACACGCCTGACAGCTAGAGGTCATGCGGGCTCCAGAGCTAGAGCCGAACCCAGGGCCACCTCTAGGCTTAGAGTCAGGGCCGCCAAGAATGGGGGCCAGCTCTATCACTTGATCCAAAGTCAGCTCCGCAGTGAGAATGAGTTCCGACATCAGCTCACGGGAAAGCCCCTGAACCCCGGTAAGCTCCAGCACCAGCTTGGGCACCAGCCCTGGAGTCTGCATCAGACCCCACCCAGATCCCAGGGCGACGAAATTGCACTCGGGTCTGCTCCAGCGTGGCTCTGGGAACACAGCGAGCACTCCTAGCAGCTCTCGAGCAGAGCTTCCTCTGGAGCCGGTGCCAGCACCCCAGCCTGCGGGTGGATGAGCCCCAGAGACCGAGTGCTCCAGGGCAGTACCAGAGCTCCAGCCAACTCCCAGCAGCAGCCTGAGAGTGTGGTGATCTCTGGAGCCAGGCCCCCGGAGCTCCAGACTCAGGGTCACTTCCCTCATGGGCTCCAGCACCGACCCACTCCCAGAGGCAGCTGTGTTAGCACCTCCAGGGCTCGAGCCTGCGCTGGCTCCACAGCCAGACGGGCTCCCACACCAGTACCAGCTGCCGCCCCAGCGCCGCTCCTGGGCAGGCTGGTGCTGTCCCACAAGCCGGAACCAGCCTGGACATCAGCCAGCGCACCGACTCCAGACATAGAAGCAGCTCTCACCGACTCCTGAGCCAGCCCCAGTGATAGTTCTCCCATTTAGAAGGAGAACCAGCGCAGAGCCAATTCACAGAGCCAGTGTGAGGTTCCCAGGAGGCAGCAGCTCCAGCAGCGGCTCTAGCATCGGCTTCAGAGCTAGAGCCAGCTCCAGTCATGGCTCTGGCCCAGCTTGGCTGCCAGAAGCCAGTTTCGGCCTGGGAGAAGGCACTCCAGCACCCACACCAGAGCTAGGCCAAACTCTGCCCCAGCGTGATGGCATTTCAGGCACAGAGGCAGCTCTCTCCTCGGTTCCTGGGCCAGATTCCACACCTGCTGGGGGCCAGCGTCTGCCCTGACAGCGATTCCAGAGGCGGACCCAGTGACAGAGCCACTGCCGGCTCCACCACCACCAGGCTGAGGGCCAGTTACGGAGCAAAAGCCAGGGCTGGCTACGCAGCCGCAGGCACAGAAACCAGCCCCAGCCCCAGCCCCGGACGAGCGTCCGCGTGAGCCCCAGGCCAGCCCCACTCCAGCACCAGGGACAGCTCCCGCACCCAGCCCTCACCTGCAGCGGCTGGGCACCACGCCGCCAGCTGGGGCCACACCGGCGCCCGCCCAGGAGTCAACGCCGGCCTCAGTGGCCACTCCAGGGGCAGCTGCAGCACCAGCTACTGGGCCAGGTCCCCACCACCTCGGAGGCAGACCCGGCTAGCGCGCCTCCCCTGGGGCCAGAGCTGAGCCCGACACGGGCTCTTGCATCAGCTCCATGGCCGGTTCTAGGAGCAGAGCCCCTCTGAACCTGAGCCGGCTCTGTCCCAGCTTCAGATCAGCTCTAGCACTGGGCGGGACCAGGTAGGGGCCAAAAGGGCGAGACGGTCCCTTCCAGGCAGGTCCCTCGCAGGTCCCTTCATCACCTCCTCTCCCAACTCCTCCTCCTCCTCCCTGAGGTCTCAGCCCTCAGAGTCTCTTTTCCTCGGCCTCGCTTTCCCAAGCGAGGCTCAAAGTGGGCAGAGACCACCAATGTTGGAAACTGCAGCCAGTGTTGTAAAAACTGTTTTGACCCAGAAAATCCACCACATGGGTTCTTCCTGAAGTAGTGATTTATGGGCACAGATGTTCCCTTCAGCACGATTCTGAGAATGAAAAATGGCAAATGGCCCACGTCCCATAGTAGGGGCTCTTTGGAAATTCTGATTTGGGGCCCCAGAAAATGTGGAGGAGGAAGAGGACTGGTCAGAGTCCAGCTGGGAGAACCATGTTTCAGAAGGGTACACGCCCCTGGGGCCTCCCCCGATACCCCTTGTGCACAGGCACACGCGTGACGCGAGGAGCCGTGGCGAGCTCCCAGGGGTCGCTCTGCAGGTCAAGGGATGCGCCTGTGGAGCCCTGGGGTCCCGTGCACGGTTCCCCCAGAGAGGCGTGTCCTCCACACCTCCCTGCTGGGGGTCTGCTGGCCTCTCCTCACGCTGTCCCCAGCGCCGGTCGTCCCCAGCCTGGAAACCCGCCAGGGCGGGGGCGACACTGCCGTCTCCGGTTTACCTTCTCGTGTCGCCGGAGCCCGAGCGTCTCTCACGTGCACCAACCACGTGGGTCGCTTCCTGTTAGACATGCCCTTGTCTGTCCTCTGTCCCTTTTTAGAACACTGACTTTCAAGATCTGGGGCCCACGGGGGTGTCAAACCGCTCTCTGGCCCCGGGACGCGAGGGGCGACGTCCCGGCTCACGGTCCGTCCTCCCAGCTCTCGGCATGTCTGGCCGCGGGAGGAGCTGGGCGCTTCCCTCTGTCTTCTGGCTCTGGGGCCACGCTTAGAGCAGGGCTCTCCACCCTGAGACTGTACACGTATTTACAAAAACGACTTCAATTTTTACATCTTATTTTTAATTCACCTAGAATTTCCCTTTAACAAGAATGCTACTTCAAAAAAAAAAAATTAACCACTCCCCACTTAAAATATATGGGCTACATAAAAGAGATGCCTATAACTTGATTCCTTATAGGAAACATCCAGAGCAGGTCGAGACAAGAGACAGAAAGCAGATGCTGGGCTGTCAGGGACTGGGGGAGGCGGGGTGGGGAGTGAGCGCCTTTTGCTCCCTTAGGTCAGAAGTAGACCCACTGAGGGAGTGCGGTCCATCTCGGAAGGTGAGTGCAGCCAGGGAGCAAGCCCTTGGGTCAGGGATTCCTCTGGAGGAAACTTCGGGGAAGGCCGCTCAGCACCAGCGTACTCCACGTTCAGGAAGCGCACGCTGTAAAGTGCAGAGTTAAATGCTGGGACAGTGAGGCCTCAACTAAAAGGTACCGTAAGTTTGTAAAATGAAAGCAGAAATTAGAAACAGAAACATCAGGGAGGCGGAAGGCAAGCTCTAGCGGGGGAGCAGGTAGATGGGTCCCGGATCAGAATCCGGTGCTGCGGGCAGTTCCCGGGAAGGCGCGTCCGGCTGCTCCGGGGCCCCTGCGGGAGACAGGTGCAGGTGGGTGTTCCCAGCCACCTCGGCCCTCCTGAAGACCCTTTCCTGCCCCAGCGCGCCCCTACACCTGTGCTGCCCACATGGACGCCCCTCACTCGGGGACGGAGGAGGTGCCCTGGTCCTCCACCTCCTCGGGCCGGCGGCCTGAGGACCCAGAGTCCTGCCCGCACAAGGGTGATGCTTTTCCCGCCCCTGGACCTTCTGCTCCCAGTTCATGCACAGACCTCTCCCGGGAAGAAGTGAGACCCACCCCCAGGACTGGGGACAAACCTCGGCCAAGAGGGTCCCCAGGTCCCCACACTCCCTCCTGCTACCTTCACCTGAGGGGTAACGTAGCCGGCCCTCTGACCCCTCAGCCTGTTCCCGCTTGGGGCAGGCCCACCCAACACGAGCCCTCCCTCCCCCACACACGGGGCAGGGACACAGGGCTCCCGCCTGGGATCCCAGTGGCGGCTGGGTCGGGCCTGAGCTGCCCTGGGCTTCCCCGTGTTACCTTTGGTTCTTCCCGGGCAAATGACCAGACAGTGTCTGTGGCTGCAGCCTTGGGGCCTCAGGACGCACAGGAGGACACGCTGCTCGTTGGGGTCTCTGGCCAGGCCAGCTGGGCAGGGGCTTCTCTAGGATGAGGTGCCTGGTTACAGGGTTCCGAGTTCTGCTGGGCTCTATTGTCAGGGAGGGGGTCACTTCCTGGGGTCTCTATAACTTGGGGTCCCTGCTCAAACATTAGCCCCCCAAGGGCCCTCAGGGCTGCTGAGGGGTCACCCCACTTCATGCTATGTCCCTGCATGGTGACACCAACAGGGAGGCCTGGGTGCAGCCAGGGCCCCACTCTGGGGACACAGCTGGGTTCAGACTCAGCTCTCCTCGTCACCAGTGATGGGACCCTGGACAAGCTGTGTGCGTCTCAGGGCCTCCCCAGTCTCCCTGTCTGCACAGTGGGGTCACTCGATCACCTACTGCCTGGACGCTCAGTCGTGTCTGACCCTTTGCAGCCCCATGGACTGTAGCCCATCAGGCTCCTCGGTCTGTGGGATTATCCAGGCAAGAATACTGGAGTGGGTTGCCATTTCTTTCTCCAGAGGATCTTCCCGACCCAGGAACTGAACCCGTGTCTTCTGTGTCTATTGCGATGCAGGAAGAATCTTTACTGCTTGAGCTGTCCGGGGAGGCTGGTCATGATGTATCGTCCTTTCAATGTTGTCTGCCAGGATTTTACTGAGGATTTTTGCATCTCTATCCATAATGAATTTTGGCCTGTAGGTGTCTTTTCTTGTGGCCACTCTGGAATCGGGTTAATTCTGGCATCACAGCATGTATATCACAGTGAATTTAGAAGTACCCCCTCCTTTGTCTTCTGAAGAGTTTAGGAAGAACTGGCATTCTAAGTATTTGAGATGAAACACCGGGCTCTGGGCTTGGCTTTGTTGAGAATTTCTTATTACTGCTTCAGTCTCCTTACTTATTATAGGCTAACCAGGCTTTCTATTTCTTCTTTTATCAGTTTTGGTAGTTTGTGTGTTTCCAGAATTTTTCCATTTCATTTAGGTTAAGTAACTTGTTCCATAAAATTGTCCCATACTTGCCAGTTTTGTAAATCTTTAAAAGAAACAACTGTTTTACTGATTTTCTCAAGTGCTCTTCTGTTCCATTTATCTTTGCTCTAGATTTCATTATTTCCTTTGTTCTGCTAATCTTGGTTTTACTTTGCTCTTCTTTGTCTAATCAAGGGCTCTTGGTGAAAGTGAAAAAGCAAAGTGAAAAAGTTGGCTTAAACCTCAACATTCAGAAAACTAAGATCATGGCATCTGGTCCCATCGCTTCATGGCAAATAGATGGGGAAACAGTGGAAACAGTGGCTGACTTTATTTTGGGGGGCTCAAAATCACTGCAGATGGTGACTGCAGTCATGAAATTAAAAGACACTTGCTCCTTGGAAAAAAAGTTATGACCAACCTAGACAGCGTATTAAAAGGCAGAGACATTAGTCTGCCAACAAAGGTCCATCTAGTCAAAGCTATGGTGTTTCCAGTAGTCATGTATGGATGTAAGAGTTGGCTTATAAAGAAAGCTGAGGGCCAAAGAATTGATGCCTTTGAACTGTGGTGTTGGAGAAGACTCTTGAGAGTCCCTTGGACTGCAAGAAGATCCAACCAGTCCATCCTAAAGGAAATCAGTCCTGAATATTCACTGGAAGGACTGATACTGAAGCTGAAACTCCAGTACTTTGGCCACCTGATGCAAAGAGCTGACTCATTTGAAAAGACCCTGATGCTGGGAAAGATTGAAGGCAGGAGGAGAAGGGGATGACAAAGGATGAGATGGTTGGATGGCATCAACTCAATGGACATGAGTCTGAGCAAACTCAGGGAGTTAGTGATGGACAGGGAGGCCTGGAGTGCTGCAGTCCATGAGGTCGCAAAGAGTCAGACACAACTAAGTGATTGAACTGAACTAACCAAGGGCATCGTCTCACCAGCCCCAGACAACAGCCAGTCAACTCCCCAGGTCTGTGTTGTTGGGTAGACAACAGTCACACACTGGAGTGGACCAGGCTACCAGGTGCTTTTCATGCACTGCCCCCCCTCCCCCGCCGACTACAGTTTCACCCTGGACCTTGCCAGTCCCCAGGCTTTGGTGGCTGCCATGGACGGGCTGGCCTGGCCTCTCACAGACCACAGCATCAGGTGTTGTGCTTTCGTCATGAGTGGAGCAAATACATTTCCAGTATTTGCTCAAAGCCTTCCAGCTCCTCCACAGTCTGTGACCTGCAAACAAGAGGACTTGCTGAAGTTTGCAAAGGGGCACTGCCCACCGTCACAGGGCCCCACCCACCACCACCAGACTCTGCCTCTGGGTGCTTCCCTCACACCTTCCAGGCTTGGGTCCCTGGTGCCTATGCCCTTGGCACGCAAGAGCATCCATCCATCAGACCTGACACCAGCAAAGCTGGTCCTTCCATCCAGCCACCAGTTCCCCAACATGGAGCCCAGGACCAGCAGAAGCTCCCATTCCAGGATCTGGGATCAGCTAAGGAGACGGCCTGAAATCAGTGGCTGGGAAGGTGCCCACGCGCTCAGTGTGCACTCCAGGCCCAAGCGGAGAGATCAACATGAGCTTTTCCAGCATGAGCGTGGTCCCCCTCGTGGCCAGGGGGAGGAGATGACTGCCCCACCCCTTCTCCGGGACAGCCCCTCCCAGTTCCAGTGTACCTCACTCCCTCCAGACTCAGAGGGGACCAAGACGCCCCAGCTCCTAGAAGCCCCTGGAGGTGGATGCTGGCACAGGGTGCCCTGCAGGGTCTGGGCTCTGCTGATCCTCCACTCCTCGGGGGCCGGGAGTAGATGTTCCGTCCTCAGCATTCCCACAGCCCTCGGCCTCCAGCAGCCCTCGTCTTCAGCTCCACAATCAGAGGGGACCAAGACGCCCCAGCTCCTAGAAGCCCCTGGAGGTGGATGCTGGCACAGGGTGCCCTGCAGGGTCTGGGCTCTGCTGATCCTCCACTCCTCGGGGGCCGGGAGTAGATGTTCCGTCCTCAGCATTCCCACAGCCCTCGGCCTCCAGCAGCCCTCGTCTTCAGCTCCACACGCCCTTGGCAGCCTCGGGCACATGAGGGCTGGGTCTCAGGGTCTGCAAGGTCAGCTTCTCGCGGCTCTCCAATCAGCAGGTGAGGGACGCCCTGCATCCACGTCAGCCTGGACATCAGAAGAGCGACAAGGGCCAGAGTGCGCTGCTGATCCCCCCGGCCCCTCACTCGGACCTCTCTGGTCAAGACGGTACCCGAAGGGCTTTGAAGAGAAGCCCCCTCTGGGCCCTCAGGGCAGCAGGCTCCTCCCTGAGAGGAGGAGGATGCCTGCACAGCCTCCACTGAGCAGAGGAGGAGACAGAGGCCGCCTCCGCATTCTGGGGGGTTCTCTGGGATCCGTGCTATACGGGCTGGAACACAGGTCCAACAAAACACCAACCTAGGAGCTAGGAAGTGGGGGTTCTGACACAAGGGCCAGAATGCCCCGCTGATCCCCCCAGCCCCTCACTCGGACCTCTCTGGTCCAGACGGCACCCGAAGGGCTTTGACGAGAAGCCCCCTCTGGGCCCTCAGGGCAGCAGGCCCCTCCCTGAGAGGAGGAGGATGCCTGCACAGCCTCCACTGAGCAGAGGAGGAGACAGAGGCCGCCTCTGCATTCTGGGGGGTTCTCTGGGATCCGTGCTATACGGGCTGGAACACAGGTCCAACAAAACACCAATCTAGGAGCTAGGAAGTGGGGGTTCTGATCAGACAGTCTGTACCTTGTCCCCCTCACCCTGCAGTGACCTCTGACCCCTGGCCCCACACTCAGAGTCCTGGGTGGTCTGGTCCAGACACCCTCCCTTGTGAGCACCTCTCATCCCCACCCCAGGCTCCCTACTGCCCTCCTCCCCCAGGGACCCTCCCAAGTTCCTTCACAGACAGTCTGTACCTTGTCCCCCTCACCCTGCAGTGACCTCTGACCCCTGGCCCCACACTCAGAGTCCTGGGTGGTCTGGTCCAGACACCCTCCCTTGTGAGCACCTCTCATCCCCACCCCAGGCTCCCTACTGCCCTCCTCCCCCAGGGACCCTCCCAAGTTCCTTCCCACCTCGTCACCCCCATCCACAATGGACTCACCTCCAAGGCCAGACTCAGAGCCTCAGGCTCCTGTGCAAGGACAGCCTTTGGGGCCAGGTTGGCTTGGACTCAAACCCACGGCGGGGCCACATCACGGCCCGTGACAGGCCAGCTCATGTGGTGACTCTCTGAGCCTGTTTCCTCCACTGAAAACGGGATCAGTGACTCTGACCTTGGGAGAGGGTGCTGGGGATTAAAGCAGGGAGAGGAAGACACCCAACGTGCTTGGACTCAGGAGGTCCCCTGTCTGGGGGAGCCCAACCCAGGACAAGGTCTCAGCCTGGGCTCAGTGACCGTGAGGAGCCATGATTCTGACCGCCCCGGGCACGGCTGGACTTGGTCACTTAGACTGGAATGACCTTGAGTGCTGGGACCGCTGCTCATCTACAAAGTGGCGTGACATCACTGAGGGACCAGAGGGCTCACTATTAACAGTAACTGCCCCCCAACTCTCGCCCACAGGGGTGCTGGGCGCCCTTCTCCACGGCTCCCTCTGACCCTCGGCCACCGGCCAGGCCTGCCTGCGGGGACGGGCTGGAGCTCAGTCTTGGGGTGCTGTCAGAACGACAAGCAACGTGGGCAGAGGGCGCGGGGACGTGGCGGCCTCCCCTTCTCCCTGCCGAGTCGGCGTCCAGCGGCTCACCCGGCCGGGCCCTGGGGTCCAGACAGAGGGCTGGGGGTTTGCACGGTGACTGTCCTGTCTCCAGGAATCCAGGACCGCTGCAGCCCAGCGCCCGGCGGCCAGCCTGGCTGCGGTGGGGGTGGAGTCGGAGCTCACGGGGACACAGGCCCCCGAGCAGCTGCCTGGGGGCCCGGCAGGCGCTCACGACCAGAGGCGGCGGGCGGGGGCGGACACGCATGCGCGGTGCG
>SJXQ01007447.1:0-56910 GCA_006408695.1 Aepyceros melampus
GGGGGGGAAGGGGGAGGGGGGGGGGTCGGGATTGAGAGCTCATGTACACTCGTGGCTGATCCATGTCGATGTGTAGCAAAACGAATACAGTATTGTAAAGCAAAACAAACTAAAAAAATAAAAATTAATTAAAAAAACATTACTTTTAAATGAGCTGGACTTGTAAGTTTGTAAGTATATTTCATTAAAATATATATATATATATATGTAAAAAAACAGAAAAACTAACAAAAGGCACTTGTCTCTGCTTGACACTCATCTCTTGCAATGGACTAGAAGCAATGGACTTCATCTGGAGAAATGCAAGACTCTGTTTTTTGCTCAGAGCAGAGATTCTCAAGTGTGGTCCACAGGTAAGTGCTGGTCCAAGAACTGTCACTACTCTGCCTATATAGCATGAGATTGAGAGCTAGCATTTCTGTATGTGAATATCTAAACAAGAGTAATTTTCTGATGATTCTAAAAATAAAAACCAATACATGCATTTAACTTTTTAAAATTTCATTTCACTACTTCACTTCAATTGAATATATAAAAGTATTACTACATAAGAATTGAGTTGAAAACATTAGATGTAATATACTGTAGATCAATAGCCTGCAAATTTCAGCCAATTTTCCAAATACAGCATAACTATAAACTTTTTTTGAGTTTTCTTGTAACATGGCCAAAATCACTTGTGTACATATTCATAGTATTAGTAAGAATAAACTCCTATGAGAGAAAATATCAATATTTTTGCCATGCTCAAGTATTAAAATGTTAAAATGTATTAGTTCATATAAAACATTACTTTTAGTAAGAATTATTAGCATACATTAGTCTTTTATGATACAGTGAAAATATATTAAATATATAATAGACTACTACCATAGTAAGCTGAACGCTGAAGAACTGATGCTTTTGAACTGTGATGTTGGAGAAGACTCTTTTTTTTTTTTTTTCTTAAATTCCAGAATTGACATTTATTCATGAAAAATCCATTTAGGAATTATATTCTACACCATAAATTGGCCTTTCACTATTCTTCAAACACTGCTGAGGTCCCAGACCTGAAAGAAATGTAAGATGAGAAAGCTCTTTCAAATTTTAAAACTTTTAGAAGCCAAGAGTGGAGAAGACTCTTGAGTCCCTTGGACTGCAAAGAGATCCAACCAGTCCATTCTAAAGGAGGTCAGTCCTGGGTGTTCTTTGGAAGGAATGATGCTAAAGCTGAAACTCCAGTACTTTGGCCACCTCATGCGAAGAGTTGACTCATTGGAAAACACTCTGATGCTGGGAGGGATTGGGGGCAGGAGCAGATAGGGGACGACCGAGGATGAGATGGCTGGATGGCATCATGGACTCAATGGACGTGAGTTTGAGTGAAATCTGGGAGTTGGTGATGGACAGGGAGGCCTGGCCTGCTGCAATTCATGGGGTTGCAAAGAGTCGGACATGACTGAGCAACTGAAATGAACTGAACTGAACTGAACCAGAATAAACCAGTTTCTCAGTTTAAGATGATGCATTGATTCGATTCTTAAACGTTTGAATTTAGTTTCTGGGCAGGATTGATATGATTTTACTTATCATCAATAATATTATTGTACTTAAAAGCCATGCAACATTGTTACAAGTCTTCCCAAAATATAGTGACCTTTTGAAACAGATTTTAATCATCATTCATTCAGAAACCATGTATTTTTTTTAAATTGATAGCTCATAGAGAGCTCTGGTGCCACATATGTAATGCTCAACAGTTTTCTGGAAAAAAACATGCTAAGCAGGCCTATGGAATATATAAAAGCTTCTTAAAAGGTAAAATTTGGCAATAGGTTTATAAACATATTATAAAATTCTTAAAATTTATTGCCAATTATTTTACAATGTTTCTTAATAAAATAGATACTATATAAGATTTTAAAGCCTTTATTCCTTAGTCAGCATCACTGTAAGCATCAATATCACTTTAAATGCTTTCTATTGTTTACGTCAGATGATTTTGGGTTTGAATTCAATATTTAGATGTATGTAACAATTGACAGTGAATCACAAGTAGAATCTAGTGAGTTTAAAAAAAATGGTCTTATGAGAAATCCTAGAATTCTCTAATTAACAGATCTTTAAATATCTTAAAGATTTTTAAAAATAGATTCTTAACAATTTAAAACATTTTAGAAAAAGATTCTTAGAATTCTTTAAAAATAGATTTTTCTGTTTCCTCTGTTTCCTTTCCTGACCTTAAGTGAAGCAAGAATTGGCTTCCATTTAGTAAGCTTGTGTGTTTCTACTTTGGAAGCCAGTAACAAATTCATAACAGCTTTTTTTTTTTTTTTCCTACAACAGGCAGAAAAAGGATTCAGTTTCTGCTGAACTTGTCTGATATACAGAGCAACACATTTCAGTTATAAATTATTACAGAATTAAGAATTTTATAGAGCTGAATAGAGTCAAAAGCCAAATAATTTATTGCCTAGTTGTAATAATACTGGGGTTTCCCTGGTAATTCAGTGGTAAAGAATTCACCTGCCAATGAAGGAGATGTAGATTTTGTCCATTGTCCAGGAAGATTCCCTTAAGAAGAAAATGGCAATCCACACAGTTATTCTTGCCTGGGGAATCCTCTGGACAGAGAAGTCCAGTGGGCTACATTCCATGGGGTCACAAAAGAGTCATGTCTACAACTTATTGACTAAACAATGACAACAACAGGATACACAGTTGCTATTAAAAATACTGTATATCCATATGTTAATAAAAAAACCTAAAACTAAAATTTAAAATATACTGTTTGAAATAGCGTAAAAAATTATCACATACTGAAGCACAAATTTAAAAAAAACAGTGCAAGATTTTAATAAAGCCTAAGCTATAAACCTTTGATGATATAAACTGAAGATTTAAATAACTATAGAAATATAAAAGGTGTATAAATTGAGAGATTAAATAGTAAGATTTAAATTCTCCTAAAATTAATCTATGGATTTATCTTAATTTCCCAACTTTACATCAAAATATTAGCTGTGGACTTTTCATCGATGTTCTTTATCAGATTGATTAAACCTCCTTCCATTCAAAATTTGCGAGATGTTTAATGAAAAATGTCTATTTTCCCTTGTCAATGATTTCCTTTCCTCTGTTGAAATAAATAATATTCTCTTAATCTATTAATGTTAAAAAGTAATTTTTGAATGATAATCTATTTTTGGTATAAGATGATAATGCTGTTTTTCTTTTCCTATGATGATGGATTTGATTCACTAATATTTTAATGACTTTGGCATCTGTTTTCATAAAGTGCACTCTTTTATGATTTTCTTTTGGCAATATCATTGTCTGATTTTCTATCAGTGTTGTAGTGGTCTAACCAAATGAGTTAGAGAGACTTTGCACCTTCTTTACTTAAAAGCTTATTAAGAGTGCTATTAATTCTACTTTAAATGTCTGATTTAATTAATCAGTGAAGCAACACAGATTTGGTATTGTGGGAAGTTGTCTATGAAGTGTCTGCATAGGCCATTCTTCTTGTTGGTTGTATGTAGCTTTTAAAGTACTTTTTAAATTTCCCATTTGGATTTCAAGTTTTTTGGCACAGAATTCAACATACCCATTGGTTATCATTTTAATATCTGTGAGACATGTAGTAGATGGTTCCACTTTCATTCTTGGCATTAGCAATATGCTCTTTTTCCCCCTTTCTTTATTCATTATTCTGTTAGGTGTTTATGAATTATATTGACATTTCTGGAAAAAGCACTTTTTAATTTAATGTTTCTCTCATTTATTGACTTTTGCTTTCTTATTTGCCTTCTGTTACATTGACTATACTGGCATTCGTTTTTCTTTTTTTTCTTTACTGTTTGTTTTCTCTTTTTCTATTTTCTTTTTTGTACTAGTAGCTTTATTATAGGACACACTCACATTTAATATGATATCTTCTTAATTAACTGATCCTTTTAAGCTTATATTCATAAGCTTGACCTTATATCCTTGAACTAAACTTTTCCTCTTTTAAGAACATTTAATATGATATCTTCTTAATTAACTGATCCTTTTAAGCTTATATTCATAAGCTGACCTTATATCCTTGAACTAAACTTTTCCTCTTTAAGAACATCAACAGCTTTCTTATGCTTAATGAATTCATGGTAAATGTATGTTTCTTTCCCATGCATAACAGATGCACAATAAATATAGGTCTATCCTCTCATTTTCAACCTGTTTGTGTCTATATTTACAGAACATTTCTTATAGGTGGCACTTCTATTTGTATCTTACAAGACCTTTCTGTTAATTAAAGTCAGTTCAGTTCAGTTCAGTCACATCCAACTTTTTGCGACCTCATGAACTGCAGCACGACGGGCTTAACTGTCCATCACCAACTCCTGGAGCTTACTCAAATTCATGTCCATCGAGTCGGTGATGCCATCCAACTATCTCATCTTCTGTCCTCCTCTTCTCCTCCTGCTTCAATATTTCCTAGCATCAGAGTCTTTTCCAATGAGTCAGCACTTTGCATCAGGTGGTCAAAGGATTGGAGTTTCAGCTTCAGCATGAGTCCTTCCAATGAATATTCAGCACTGAGTTCCTTTAGGATTGACTGGCTGGATCTCCTTGCAGTCCAAGGGACTCTCAAGAGTCTTCTCCAATCCCACAGTTCAAAGGCATAAATTCTTCGGTGCTTAGCTTTCTTTACAGTCCAACTTTTACATCCATACATGACTACTGAATTAATTAAAGTACTTAGTCTGTTTATAGTCCATGGAGTTGCAAAGAGTCAGACATGATTGAATGACTATGCACAGCACAGCACAGTCTATTTTCATGTAAATTATTCATATGTGTAAATTCTGGTCTAATATATTGCTATATGATTTTGATTGTCTCATCCTTATTCTGTTCTCTCCTTAAACTGAATCAAATACTTCTTTAAAAGTTTTTATTTTATCTTCTTTTATGTCTTTGGTGTTATTATCATGTGTATATGTGTTTCTGTGTATTTATCTTTTTCATTAAAAAAGTGAAATGCTGATCTTTAACTTTGAACATTCTGTTTAAACTATTTTAATGTTTTATAAAAGCTTAAGTACTTTATCATAAATACTTCCAAAAATTATCTTTCAACTTTGTTGTTATTTTACATATTTTATTGTTATTCTACATATGCTGTAAAACCTCTTACTATAATCTGAACTCTTCCACCCTAAAATTCATATGCTTGAGTCTTAATCTTCAAAATGACTGTATTTTGAGATAAGGCCTTTAAAGTTAATTAGGGTTGAATGAGTTCTTGAGATTGGGCCTTGAAGATGATCATTGCCCTTATAATTAAAGAAGAGATATGACAGATGTGCACATACAGGGTACAGGCCATATTAGGACACAGCAAAGAGGTGGCCATGTGCAAGTCAAGAAGAAAAGACATAGGGGAAACCATCTTTTCTGCTAGCACATTCATCTTGAACTTCAAGTCTCCAAAGAAAACAAATTGTTCTTGCTTAAGTTATCCATTGCATGGCATTTTGTTATGCCAACCCTAGCAACTGAATATACTTGCATTCGTTTATTACTTTTTAACATTTTAATAAGTAATAAAATTGAAAGAGACTCATGTATCCCATTGTTCATTACAGCACTATTTACAGTAGTTAAAACATGGAAGCAACCTAGCTATCCATCGACAGATGAATGGATAAAAAATTTTGGTACATATACACAATGGAATATTACTAAGCTATAAAAAGGAACACATTTGAGTCAGTTCTAATGATGGGATGAACCTAGAACCTATTATACAGAGTGAAGTGAGTCAGAAAGAGAAAAATAAATACTGTATTCTAATGCATATATACGGAATCTAGAAAAAATGGTATTGAATATTTAAAGGGCAACAATGAAGGAACAGACATAGGGAATAGACTTATAGACACAGGGAGAAGGGAGGAAAGAGTGAGATGTATGGAAAGAGTAACAAGGAAACTTACATTACCATGTGTAAAATACATAGCCAACTGGAATTTGCTATATGGCTCAGGGAACTCAAACAGAGGCTCTATATCAACTTAGAGAGGTGGGATGGGGAGGGGGAGATGGGAGGGAGTTTTGAAAGGGAGGTTATATATGCATACCTGTGGCTGATTCATGTTGCGCTTGACAGAAAAGAGCAAAATTCTGTAAAACAATTATCCTTCAATTAAAATAAATAGGGTAACTGTGCAGCCTTGACATACTCTTTTCCCAATTTGGGACCAATCTTTTTGTCCATGTCCGGTTCTAACTGTTGCTTCTTGACCTGCATACAGATTTCTCAGGAGGCAGGTCAGATGGTCTGGTATTCCCATATCTTTAAGAATTGTCTACAGTTTGTTGAGGTCCACACAGTCAAAGGCTTTGGCATACTCAATGAAGCAGAAATAGATGTTGTTGTTGTTTTAATTTGTTCATAAATATAAATACATCCCAGGTACAGTTGTCAAATTAATAAGTATGTTTGAGTATATTTTGATATTACATAATGAAAACTGAACACCCTGTGAAGTTTAGTCATAGTTAAGATGAAAACAGTCTCAAAATCTTTTGTTGTATCTCAGTTTATGAAATAATCATATTAATGCTTTTAACTTGCAACATTCAAATTTTAAAAATTCATTGCTCTTTTAAAATCTGAAACATGTTAAAAAATCAATGCTGTTTGGGAAAGTAATAGATACTCCTTTAAATGAATGATGCTACAGTCATATTTCCTAATTTATATGGTTAAAATTCTTAATTATAAAGCTATTACAACATAGCTTATATTGATTAATTGATATGAAATATGGAAAAGTACATTGAATTCCAGGGAACATATCTCCAGCCATAGTTTACTTTGCTAATTTGTACTTGTTTTCAGAAATCTCATCAGAGATTTCTAAATAGGACAGCGAAATAGGACCCAGATCAAAAGTCCATTGAGTGTGACTTTTCCCTACTCCATTTTCATCTGTATGTTTATTTCCAAACCATTATTTCTGTCTGGATTTTCCACCTAGTCTATTAAAAATTAATACTATTAAAGTTTTCTAAAATATTCAGTTACTTTATGGCATCTCTCAATGATTACAACAGTGACCAAATCTTCTTCCGCGTGAATGTTTCCTGTAGCTGTTTGAGTAAAGGAATTAGCACTGCTAGAAAAGGAAGGACTTTGAGATCCTTGGTATTTTCTGATAGTCTTTGATGTAACTTGCCCTAAACCTATGGGATATAGTGTAAGCAGTATTTAGAGGGAAATGAATGGTTATAAGTGCCTACAGAAAATGTAAAACTTCTGGTAGATCCTTTTCCAATTGGCTAACAAGATCTGGCATCTGGTCCTATCACTTCAGGCAAATAGATGGGGAAACAGTGTAAACAGTGGCAGATTTTATTTTGGGGTGCTCCAAAGTCACTGCAGATGATTTCGATATTACATAATGAAAACTGAACACCCTGTGAAGTTTAGTCATAGTTAAGGTGAAAACAGAGTCTTGAAATCCTTTGTTGTATCTCACTTTATGAAATAATGATATTGATGCTTTGCAGCCATGAAACTAAAAGACACTTGCTTCTTGGAAGAAAAGTTATGACCAACTGAGACAGCATATTAAAAAAGAGAAACATTATTTTGCCAACAAATGTCCATCTAGTCAAAGCTATGGTTTTTCCAGTAGTCATGTATGGATGTAAATGTGGGACTATAAAGAAAGCTGAGCACCAACAAATTGATGCTTTTGAACTGTGGTGTTGGAAAAGACTCTTGAGAGTTCCTTGGACTGCAAGGATATCCAACCAGCTCATCCTAAAGGAAATCAGTGCTGAATATTCATTGGAAGGACAGATGCTGAAGCTGAAACTCCAATATTTTTGCCACCTGATTCAAATAACTGACTCATTGGAAAAGACCCTGATGCTGGAAAAGTTTGAAGGCAGGAGGAGAAGCGGATGACAGAAGATGAGATGGTTGGATGGTATCACCGACTCAAGAGACATGAGTTTGAGTAAACTTTGGGAGTTGGCGATGGACAGGGAGGCCTGGGATGCTGCAGTCCATGGGGTCACAAAGAGTTGGACACAACTGAGAGACTGAACTGAAGTGAACCAGATCTGTATTTTAGTAAAAATATTCCAGATTACTTAGTGGGACAACGAGCAGAGTGTCTTTATTGTCATCCTCATACTCTTTGTTTAGGAAAAAAATAAATGATGTAACATCTTCCAATCTGTGATCCTGCTCTGATAAAGACTAAAATTCAGGCTTCATTGACATACACTTTTTCTTCTTCTTCTTTTTTTTTTTTTTTTTTAATCTTCAACTAACATCCACCACCTCTTTGTCAAAATCTCTAGTAATTCTAAAGGTAATTCACCATTTGATGGACCTACTTGCACCATCAGAATAGCTTCTGAAATCCTTGGTGACTGAGAATCTATTTTTCCATTTTTGTTGTTGTTTGTTTTTTTATACTGACATTCACCTGTGCTTTGCCAGTGCTCATCCATTGACAAGCAGTTAGCACCAACCATCTGAGCTTTTTTCAGTGGCTGCTAACAAAATATTCAGAGTTCACTGTGAGAGTGGTTGTCAGAGGCTGTTTCCCAAACGTGTTCTTCTGTTAAACCCATTTATTCTGGATATTTTCAAGATTACTTACTTCATTTATTCCCTTTGCTTTACTTTGGGTGTCATGGCCTTGTCCCTGAACTTTTTCCGGGGCTCTGGGAACCTGCCACAGCATTCAACCTGTACAACCTTGCCCCACAGCCACTTCATTGGACCACTTCCACAGGAGGGCTACTCCTTCAACACGTTTGTTGTTGTTAGAAAATTTAGTGATGTATTTGTATAAATGTAGTGACGTTTGAGTTCTTTGTATTTAGATATCTATTTATTCTCTCTATTGTTCTTTATACCTTTTGTTTCAAACTTTAATAAAATTATCCTGCAACATTTCTTGGCAGTATTATTTTACAGGAGATGAATTATTTAAGATTTTTTCTATCATTTTATTTCTAATATCTTTTCACAGGAAATCGACTTCTAGACTATCTTTTTTAGCTCCTTAAAGATTTAATTTTGTTGTCTTCTGACTCCTATTATTTCTATGAGAATTCAGCTATCATTTTACTAGCAATTCATTCTATGTCTTTATTTTTTCTGACTTGTTTCAAAGATTTCCTTTGTCTTTAGTTTTCTATGTTTTATTATGATGTACTTGGCTTTTTTTTTTTTTAATTTTCATTTACAACACTTCAAGTTTCTCTCAACTTCTTGCATCTGTGGGAGACTTTTTTTGTTTGTTTTCAAACATTTTAAAAATTCTCAACATTAATCTCCTAAAGTATTTCTTGTGACCTTGTCTCTTGTTTTCTTCTCCTCCTGGGTTTCACATATGTTTATATTTGAATGTTTTGATATTGTCCAATAGTTTTCAAGTATTCCATTTTTCCCCTCTTTTATTTCTATGCTTTGAGTGAGATAATTTCTCTTGTCACATCTTCAAGTTCAAAATAGTTTCCTGTCTTTTGTCTGTTCTGATTATAGCATATCAGCCTAGTTTTTTGTTGACTAGAGTGAGGAATTTTGGGTTATTTATTTATACTTAGAACCCGACAGACTTGAAAATCCTCTAGTGATAGACAGCTGCTGCTTTTTGCCTGGCATGAGTCATGGAATGATTAAGGTTCTCTCTCTGGGTGTTCCTATACCACTTTCTGCTTAGAGCAGGCCCGGGAAGACTTTACTAAAGATGGGTTTTCCCTGTACTTTGTGTTTCTCTCAGTTGTAGGGCATTGCTTGCTACCCAATGTAAGACTTCTTCAGTGGAGAAAAGATTTTTTCAGTTCCCCTGCTCCCAGCACAACTTGAAACAGGCCCTGTTTCCTTGAGTTTCACATCTTGGGTTCAGCATTTCTACTCTTCCGCAGAAAACAACCACTTCCTCCTATTAGTGCAAAGTCTTCTGAACCCAGACACTTCTTGATAGTCTCTCTCTGCAGTTGACTCTCAACTGTAGCAAATTTTGCCTCATACCAGTGCTTAGTCAAAAATGGGCATGCCTTTTATGGGCAGTTGGCTTAATGCCATGAATTTAAACAGTCTGTGGAGGTAAGTGTTTCATAACAACAGAGAGCTTTGTCTTTGAGTTCAGTGCGGAATCTTTCTGGCCCTGTCTCAGTGATAACCAGTCTTGACCTCGTATTGATGTATGAGAGTGGGGTATTTGTCATTTTTCTGTCTTTCCCCCAGTGACAGATATTGTCTGCTTGCAGATGGCCTTCCATTTCCTTCCTTTCCCCAGTAGTGGGGAGCTGCTTCTTTCATCACATCAAGGTCCAGGGTGAGTGCGGATGGTTTTCCTACACACTTCCCAGAGCGGCCAGCCTGTCCTTGCAGTTGTGCAGGGTTTGGGGAACAGGCAGGCTGCTTTAGGCTCTCCTTCTTCACCCCAGACACTGGCACATCATGCATCCTGTGCATTTGGTATGACTGCCCTCCCTCTACTCAATCTGTCTCATGAACAACTGACCTGTGAAAAGGGTCAACAAGTGAAAGCAAGTTTTCTCTTATTTCTGGGGCTCTCAGGGATTCTAAGTTAGCATGTTAGCCCATAATTGGCATTTAACAGTTCATTACATTTAAGCTTTCTTCTTCCAAATTAATTTTATGGTAGCTACATCTATTTCCCATTGTTATATCTTAGCTGAAACACTTTATGTGTCTCATCCTTTCACAGAAATGCATGTTCTCCATTTGATTTTTTTTTTTTATTAGAATAGCTTTTGATCTTACTTTTTTTTCTTGGTCATGGCTGTCCTCATTTTTAACATAATAACAGATGTTTTCTTTTATTTTTATTGCTTTTTATGTTTTATTTTGCCAAAAAAAAAAGAAATTTTACGCTTTAATTTTAAAATGTAATTTTGGAAAGTTATGAAGTGTTAGCATATAACATTCACATGGCTTACACTTTTCTAATGGGCACTTTAGCCACATTTTTTCTTCATTCTGCCTCTCACAGTCATATAAAAATATAGATGTTTAAAAATATAGAGAGATATTTGACTCAGTTTCATGCTAAACATAATAACTTGATAAATTAGAAGCCCATTTTATTTAATATGTGACTATTATTAAATCCATCAAGTTATATATTTCTGAAGAACTACATTAAAAGAGAATGGAGAGCAAACTCCAAATTCTTTATTATCTACAGAAGTATTTCTTATAGGCATATATATAACTGAGATACAAACAGATCCATCTAGATTTTTCATTGCTACATCTTTACTGTCATCACCTATTCACAGAGAGACATTTTTGGGTCTTCACATATTTTTCTCCCAGCAATTTCCAGTTAACCTCAGATATTGCATGGGCTCAAGGACAGTCTATTGATATAATGATAGTTGTTTTGTGACAACATGGGGTTTTGCAAATCTTTATGAAAGGCTTTGACCTATTTTTTTTTTCATATCCTACAACATGTCATTTTTCATTATTAAACTGGATGGTTAGAGTGGGTAGATCATTTAACTTTGCATTCAAACTAAATAGCAGCAAACGTGTAGGATCTAAATAAGAGAGAATACTAGGGTACTAAGGAAGAGAGTGTCCTTTTTGACTTTGTAGAGGCAAAATCCTTGACTAAATGGCTGATAAACAGATAACTTTGGATATTTATAATAGTTTTTCAAAAAACTCCAGAGTTGTTATGCTACCTGTAATAATGAAAGTGACTATCTTTTCAGCTACAGACTTATTTCAAATAATAGTAATTTGTAAATGTTCTTTCAAGGAGAACTAATAATTATACTTTCATGTTTTAGATATGCAGCAGAAATAGCAAGTTATTCATAGATTTTAATGAATTGTGCATATTTTCAATCTATGCTTAATTTTTCTAGACTTACCTCTATATGCCTTTTAGCTTCTTAGGGCTTCTCAAAATATTTTATCAACTTACTCTTGAATATAAAAAATGTTTATTAAATTTATAACCTGAATCCAGAATGATATGCAGCCATAATTGTACTGGTGATGAATTTACAGAGAGTAAACACATATATTTTTTTTTTCTATAGAAAGAAACAGTTTAAGCTCATTAAATTCTGATATAATTCTATATCAGATCATGCAAAGTCTCCTTCACAACCTCTTTTCATTGGTGACTACAACTGCCCCTCTCTTGAAAATGAATAACAACAGTCCTGACATCTAAAATAATACATTGTTTGTGCACTTAATATAAAAAGGATCATTCATGTACTATTTCTGTGTATTTTATTTTCATTAATATTTTACACATGATATTCACTTGTATTGTTACACTGGTTGTAGTTTATTCATCTCACTGGTTAGTAGTCCATTTTATGAATGTATCACACTTCACGATGTTAGCTAGTTAACATAAAAATTTTGCTGCTATGAATGATCTTTTTAATATATTTAGCTGTTAATATGTGCTGAGGAGATACACACAAGTGAAGTTATTTGCTCAAAACTATGTAGGTTAACTGTAGTAAATACTACTAATTGCCTTTGTAGAGGAATTTCATTAATTTAAATTCTTAACAACAGTATATTAAAAACTCCACTTGCTCTGTGTTCTCCCCAAACAGCAAATTGTATATTATTTGTATTTAGCCTTCTGATGAGAGTATGCATGTGTACATGCTAACTTACTTCAGTCATGTCTTACTCTGTATGACCCTATGTACTGCAGCCAGCCAAGCCCCTCTGTCCATGGGATTCTCCAGGGAAGAATACTAGAGTGGGTTGCTGTGCCCTCTTCCAAAGGATCTTCCCAACCCAGGGACTGAACCCATATCTCTTAAGTTTACCTGCATTGGCAGGTGAATTCTTTACCACTAGCATCACCTGGAAAGCCCTGATGAGAATATATTCTTTTCATCTGTATTTATAATTTTATGATAAATGAAAGAGGACTTTTTCCTGAGATTTATGTTCATTTGAATATTATATTTTGTGAAGACCTTATTTGAATCTTTTGACAATTGTTCCATTAGGGTGTCCTGCTTTTTATTAATTTATGAATATTCTTTATATACATGTTCCAAACACATCCAGTATTATTAACATATATGCATATTAATGTGCACATACTTTACATCTATTTTGTAAGTAGCCCAGAATATATTTATCTACTATTTATGCATTTAGGTTAATCCTAGAGAAAAACTAAAAGTTGAATAAAATGGAAGACACAGATTATTAGAAATTGAAAGATCATCTTGAAGCTATGTCCTTGAAATCTCTTTCATGAATAAGGATATAAGATTAACTGAAGATCTCGAGGGCAAAAATGCCATGTTAACAAACATTTTTTCCACAAAAAGATCACCATTATTTTGACGATGAACTCTACCTCATTTTTTATTTTGATCTTCAAAGGTAACAAACTCAATCCCTTGTATTCTTCTCTTCATCAAAGTTTATAAGTCATTTATTTGAAATGTTCTAGAATTCATTATGTTAATGATTGTCTTACCTGTTTTTTTTTTTCTCCCAGACCTCTGGGATCTGCCATGAAAAGTGTTAATTGCTCAGTCATATCCAACTCTTTGCAACCCTGTGGGCTGTACTTTGACGGGCTCCTCTGTCCATGGAATTCTCTAGGCAAGAATCATGGAGTAGGTAGACTTTCCCTTCTCCAGGATATTTTCCTGACCCAGGGATCAAACCTGGGTCTCCTGCATTGCCAGCTGCTTTTTTACTGTATGAGCCATCAGGAAAGCCCAGTAGAAATTGTGTGCATTATAAATTTTCCCTTGAGTGGTATAACATCAAACAATAGCATTAAATTCTATCCCTGCTCTAACTCTATGAGTTATTCATTTCTCCTTTTACCCATTTCTATTCAAATTATTGCCTCATATCTGCATGGTTTCATTTGCATGCTGACTGATCCTCATAACTTTTGTCTACCTCCCTTCCAAGTCATCCTACACAAGGCTAACAGATTATATATGTATATTATATATATATATATATATATATATATATATATNTGGACTGTGAAGAAGGCTGAGCGCAGAAGAATTGATGCTTTTGAACTGTGGTGTTGGAGAAGACTCTTGAGAGTCCCTTGGACTGCAAGGAGATCCAACCAGTCCATCCTGAAGGAGATCAGCCCTGGGATTTCTTTGGAAGGAATGATGCTAAAGCTGAATGTCCAGTACTTTGGCCACCTCATGTGAAGAGTTGACTCATTGGAAAAGACTCTGGTGCTGGGAGAGATTGGGGGCAGGAGGAGAAGGGGATGACCGAGGATGAGATGGCTAGATGGCATCACAGACTCGATGAACGTGAGTCTGAGTGAGCTCTGGGTGATGGTGATGGATAGGGAGGCCTGGCGTGCTGCAATTCATGGGGTTGCAAAGAGTTGGACACAACTGAGCGACTGAACTGAACTGAAAGTCTTAGCATGCAGACAGAGTCTTCCAATATTTAATTGGCCTTACCTTATTAACTTATGCCCTAATAGTATTGTGTAATTGGGACATGCTCTTGAATTGCATAATATTTGCATGGTAATAAGGAAGAATTCTGCCTAAATCATTGTCCCATAGCTATATTCTATTAAATAAGTATCTTCAATTTAATAATTATATAAGCTTTTTTTTCTGTAGAATTCAACGTTTAACTGTTTTCATTCATTTTATTGCAAGTCTTTTCAAAACTTGTTTAAGACATTAAGTTATAACATCTAGGCTTAAAATAGTGCATTCTTCACTTAGTCATTGCCATTGTACTCATATATGTCTTAGTCTTCAGAAATAATTTTAAAATTTACATTTTTCAAAAGTCATTTAAGGTTAGAGTAGACTTAGAATGACAATAGGGATTTTATTTCAACATTGATATTTCACAAAAATCTAGCTCAGTTCCCCGTATGTTCATACTATATTGTTTATGTCAGAGCCCAGAAGATTAATATTAAATATCAGCTTTGATAAGACCCAAGGGATTTAAGTACTTCTTGGATTCATTTCTCTCTGAATTCTCTTGAATTATCTACTGTGGAACATGAAGCAATTTTGTTTTACTTACAAAACTCAGTCTAAAGAAAAGTTGGTTGCTTCTTCCAAAGGAAAATAATTTTACATAAATTTCCAGTTTAAAATATTTCACGATATTTTTCTCTTTGTAATGAACTCTCTCATATGAATCAATGTTTATTTTGAGTAATTCTGTTAAATTGTAAGAACATTTTATACACCGAGTTAATTTTACATCTAATCTTTGTTCTTGTTATTCACTGTTTTATTGTTCAAAATATTACCTGGCATATATTGGTACTGAACAAACACTGTTTTAATGAAATTAGCTGGCCCACCATGTACTATTATTTACTCTTGAGCACAGTAATCCAATCCTCCAATTTCTTGACATTTTCTGTAATGTGTCAATTATAAAGTAAGTATATATTGCAGAGAGTTGTTATTAAGATTAAATGAGATAATGAACATAAAGCAGTGTAGAATGCTCAGCACACTCTAAGCTCTCAATCAGTATTGGATTTTCTTATTTACTTATTAAAATATTTTCAGGATTTTCTTAAGGAAAATTCTTAATTAGTACAAGTAACTATATTCAGTTTTAATGATTTAAAGACCAAATCCACCATGAAATCACAAAGACATTCCTAGTGTAGATGAATGAAGCACATTCACAATGGGCTGGCTGAAGCAAGAGCTGGAATCAACATTGCTGGGAGAAATATCAATAACCTCAGATATGCAGATGACACCACACTTATGGCAGAAAGCGAAGAAGAACTAAATAACCTCTTGATGAAAGTGAAAGTGGAGAGTGAAAAAGCTGGCTTAAAACTCAACACTCAAAAAACTAAGATCATGGCATCTGGTCCTGTCACTTTATGCCAAATAGATGGGTAACACTGGAAACAATGAGAGACTGTATTATTTTGGGCTCCAAAATCACTGCAGATGGTAACTGCAGCCATGAAATTAAAGGACACTTGTTCCTTGGAAGAAAAGTTATGACCAACCTAGACAGCATATTAGAAATCTCAGGCATTACTTTACCAACAAAGGTCTGTCTAGTCAAAGCTATGTTTTTTTTTAGTACTCATGTATGAAAGTTAGACTGTAAAGAAAGCTGAATGCCAAAGAACTGATGCTTTAAAAAATATATATATAAGTGTATTCATTTTAATTGGAGGCTAATTACTTTACAATATTGTGTTGATTTTGCCATACATCAAGCTGAAACTCCAGTACTTTGGCCACCTCATGCGAAGAGTTGACTCATTGGAAAACACTCTGATGCTGGGAGGGATTGGGGGCAGGAGCAGATAGGGGACGACAGAGGATGAGATGGCTGGGTGGCATCACCGACTTGATGGCCATGAGTCTGAGTGAACTCCGGGAGTTGGTGATGGACAGGGAAGCCTGGCGTGCTGCAATTTATGATAAAAAATATATATATAAGTGTATTCATTTTAATTGGAGGCTAATTACTTTACAATATTGTGTTGATTTTGCCATACATCAAGCTGAAACTCCAGTACTTTGGCCACCTCATGCGAAGAGTTGACTCATTGGAAAACACTCTGATGCTGGGAGGGATTGGGGGCAGGAGCAGATAGGGGACGACAGAGGATGAGATGGCTGGGTGGCATCACCGACTTGATGGCCATGAGTCTGAGTGAACTCCGGGAGTTGGTGATGGACAGGGAAGCCTGGCGTGCTGCAATTTATGGGGTCGCAAAGAGTCAGACACGACTGAGTGACTGAACTGAACTGAACAGTTGGAGACGAGTCTTGAGAGTCCCTTGGACAGCAAGGAGATCCAACCAGTGAAACCTAAAAGAAATCAGTCCTAATATTCATTGGAAGGACTTATGCTGAAGCTGAAACTCCAATACTTTGGACACCTGATGTGAAGAACTGACTCATTGGAAAAGACCCTGATGTTGGAAAAGAATGAAGGTGGGAGGAGAAGGGGATGACAGAGGATGAGATGGTTGGATGGCATCACCAACTCAATGGATATGAATTTGAGTAAGCTCCAGGAGTTGGTTATGGACAGGGAAACCTGGCGTGCTGCAGTCCATGGGGTCTCAAAGCATAAGACATGATGCAACAACTGAACTGAACCAGTTCTTATTTCTTATATTTGTTATGATTTAACAGCTGAAATTTTGTTGTTTGTTTTCTCTTTTCCCATCTGTTATTTTAAAAAGATGTTTCATGCCTTATCTGGATTTTTAAAATGTCATTATACATTAGGTGCATATATTTGTTCCACTATTGTTTTACAATGATTTTTTATGGTATGAAATATACCCCTTTAACACTGCAGTCTACTTTCAGATTACATTGTACTACTTATCTTACAATGTAAGAACAGTACAGCATATACTTTTTTTCATATCTTTTACTGTATTACCATTTCTCTACTGTATTACATTGTTAGACTTTTAACCTGAACACAAATCTCACAGAACCCTGTTATTGATTTCTTTGGAAAGTAAATTATCTTTTAAAGATAATTAAATCAAGAAAAAAAGCATTTTCTTCTATCTTATGCATGCATTTACTTTTACTGACACTTTTCATTCATTTTTATCTGGTATATTTTTATTCTAAATATAGGACTTACTTTTTCATATCTTTTGGGCAGGTTCATAAGACAATGGATTTTGAACACATATTCCTGAAAAACTATTTCCCTTTTATTATTACAATACAATTTCTCTGAGTTTAGAATCCTAGGCTGACATATTTTTCTCACAACAAGTTAATATTGTCATTTCTTTTGTTGTATGACATGAAAAAGTTTGTGATAAAAAGTCTGTTGCTTTGCTTATTCTTATTCCTCTGTACACATCAGAGGTTTCTTTTAAGAATTTTTCTTTATTACTAGATAAGTCTTCTGATGGGTGTCATTATGTCTATTGTGGCTGTGACTCATTTAATTTTTTGGACCTATGAATGTATGACTTCAACTAAATTTTCTATTAGCTCCTGTATTTATCACAGATCCAGTAAGGAAGTTGTGTCCCATCATCCTGTTGTCAACCATGTTGAAATAGGAGTTAAATTTTCCAGAATCAAGTTTCCTGTCAAGTCTTAGGTTAGAGTTAGCTAGGAACTTTCACAATGTATGGGCTAAAAAAGTGTGACATTGGCCATCACTCAATGATTGTTCTTTGGTTAGATGCTGAAGTACCCAGAAAATTTCAGCTTGTCCTACTGTCCCCTAAAATCATTGTCCATATCTTCTACCAATGGACTTTGAATGTAGATTCACAGAGACTGACACTCCAAGTAGCTCTCTATTTGCACTTGCCACTTATATAGCTGAGGGGCTTGCCCAATGGCTCAAGAATAAATAATGTGCCTGCAGTGGAGGAGATACAGGAGACATGGGTTTGATCCCTGGCTTAGGAAGATCCCCAGGAGGAAGGCATTGCTCTCCATTCCAGTATTCTTGCCTGGGAAATCCTATGGACAGGGGAACCTGGTAAGATACCGTTCATTGGCTCATAGAAGTTAGACATGATTGAAGTGATTTAGTATTCATGCATACATCTGTAGCTGAATATTTGCTTGGTTTCTCAGATTGACAACAGGGTGATGCAGCTGAATCTCTTTTACCTGGATTTGTGTTGCATGAGAGTGGGGAGTGAGAGGATGGTCACATCAGTCATGTCTGAATCTGTAGGGTGACTGCCAAGAGTGTTCTCAGCTTCATGTAAGAAAGAATTTAAAAGCAACCCATAGTAAAGTGAAAGGAGGTTTATTCGTGGAGGAAATATACTCCATAGACAGTATGGGCCATCTCAGAAGGCAAAAGAGGCAAAGGAGGAAAGAGAGGCACTAGTGTATGGGGTTGTCCGTTTCTATATGGGTGGGTGTTTTACTAGGCTGATGAGAGGGAGCGGTGTTCCAGCTATTTGGGGGAAGGCATGGGGATTGCCAAGAATTGAACCATCACATGCCTTATGACTTTTATGGTCATGGTGCCTGTCGGTGTGTAATTTAGCATACTAACATGTTACAATGAATATGTCCTGAAGCCTAAGGTCTAAGGGAGATCAACTCATCCACCATCTTGGACTTAGTTGGTTCTAATCAGTTCATGACCTGTTTTTGTGCTATGTCATTGTTTTAAAAGGTGTGCCCTGCCTCCTTCCTGTCTCTTTAGGAAATTCATTTTTCAGTCCCTTTCCATAATTGCGCAAGTTTTAATTCATATAATAAATCACATTCCCACTATTAATGAATTTCCATTTTCATTTGTCAACCTTTGCTGATACAGTAGGTATTATGATGATCTATACTTTTTAAATAAGTAAACTAAGAAATGAAATAGTTAGCAATTTTTTTTCTTTAATTAATTTTTATTTTTTAGTTTGTTTTGCTTTACAATACTGTGTTCGTTTTGCTACCCATCAACATGAATCAGCCACGAGTGTACATGAACTCCCAATCCCGACCCCCACCTCCCCTCTCCCGCCCCACACCCTCTCTCTGGATTATCCCCGTGCATCAGTCCCAAGCATCCTGCATCCTGCATCAAACCTGGACTGGCGATTCGTTTCACTTATGATATCACACATGTTACACTGCCACTCTGCCAACTCATCCCACCCTCTCCCTCTCCCACAGAGTCCAAAAGGCCATTCTATACATCTGTGTCTCTTTTGCTGTCTTGCATACAGGTTTACCATTATCATCATTCTAAATTCCATATATATGTGTAAGTATACTGTATTGGTGTTTTTCTTTCTGGCTTACTTCACTCTGTATAATCTGGTCCAGCATCATCCACCTCATTAGAACTGATTCAAATGTATTCTTTTTAATAGCTGAGTAATACTCCATTGTGTATATGTACCACAGCTTTCTTATCCATTCATCTGCTGATGGACATCTAGGTTGCTTCCATGTCCTGGCTATTATAAACAGTGCCGCAATGAACATTGGGGTACACGTGTCTCTTTCACTTCTGGTTTCCTTGGTGTGTATGCCCAGCAGTGGGATCGCTGGATCATAAGGCAGTTCTATTTGCAATTTTTTAAGGAATCTCCACACTGTTCTCCATAGTGGCTGTACTAATTTGCATTCCCACCAACAGTGTAAGAGGGTTCCCTTTTCTCCACACCCTCTCCAGCATTTATTGCTTGTTGACTTTTGGATCGCAGCCATTCTGACTGGTGTGAAATGGTACCTCATTGTGGTTTTGATTTGCATTTCTCTGATAATGAGTGATGTTGAGCATCTTTTCATGTGTTTGTTAGCCATTCGTATGTCTTCTTTGGAGAAATGTCTATTTAGTTCTTTGGCCCATTTTTTGATTGGGTCATTTATTTTTCTGGAGTTGAGCTGCAAAGCTGCTTGTATATTTTTGAGATTAGTTGTTTGTCAGTTGCTTCATTTGCTATTATTTTCTCCCATTCAGAAGGCTGTCTTTTCACCTTGCTTATAGTTTCCTTTGTTGTGCAGAAGCTTTTAATTTTAATTAGATCCCATTTGTTTATTTTTGCTTTTATTTCCAGTATTCTGGGAGGTGGATCATAGAGGATCCTGCTGTGATTTATGTCAGAGAGTGTTTTGCCTATGTTCTCCTCTAAGAGTTTTATAGTTTCTTGTCTTACGTTTAGATCTTTAATCCATTTTGAGTTTATTTTTGTGTATGGTGTTAGAAAGTGATCTAATTTCATTCTTTTACAAGTGGTTGACCAGTTTTCCCAGCACCACTTGTTAAAAAGATTGTCTTTAATCCACTGTATATTCTTGCCTCCTTTGTCGAAGATAAGCTGTCCATAGGTGTGTGGATTTATCTCTGGGCTTTCTATTTTGTTCCATTGATCTATATTTCTGTCTTTGTGCCAGTACCATACTGTCTTGATGACTGTGGCTTTGTAGTAAAGCCTGAAGTCAGGCAGGTTGATTCCTCCAGTTCCATTCTTCTTTCTCAAGATGGCTTTGGCTATTCGAGGTTTTTTGTGTTTCCATACAAATTGTGAAATTATTTGTTCTAGCTCTGTGAAAAACACCGCTGGTATCTTGATAGGAATTGCATTGAATCTGTAGATTGCTTTGGGTAGTATACTCATTTTCACTATATTGATTCTTCTGATCCATGAACATGGTATGTTTCTCCATCTATTAGTGTCCTCTTTGATTTCTTTCATCAGTGTTTTATAATTTTCTATATATAGATCTTTAGTTTCTTTAGGTAGGTATATTCCTAAGTATTTTATTCTTTTCGTTGCAATGGTGAATGGAATTGATTCCTTAATTTCTTTTTCTACTTTCTCATTATTAGTGTATAGGAATGCAAGGGATTTCTGTGTATTGATTTTATATCCTGCAACTTTACTATATTCGTTGATTAGCTCTAGTAATTTCTGGTGGAGTCTTTCGGGTTTTCTATATAGAGGATCAGGTCATCTGCAAACAGTGAGAGCTTTACTTCTTCTTTTCCAATCTGGATTCAGCAATTTCTTTAAAATTAAAAAGAAAATGAGCAGTAGAGCTAGGATTTAAATATGTGAAGCCTATTTAACCACTGTGTCATATTTCCTCTTTATAGCTCTACATTTAGAGATAATATATTTTATTTCAAAATGTATATTTTTATGACCAAACATATTAAAACATTTGGCAATGTTTATATACTTGTTAGAACTCTTTGACAACTCTCACATTCATATAATGATGTCAGGGCATTAAAATTACGTTCAAGAATAGATGTTATTTTTGTGTTTTATGTCAGGGGTGATACATACAAGAAGAAGTATTTTTGGAATAAACATAACAATAAAATTAATGTCTCAAAATATATCTCGGTAAGAAATACTAATTAAGTACTGGTATAAGTAAAAATTTTAAAAATTCAAATGTAAATTTATATTACCTAGATTTTCCTACAGTTTTTCTGCCTTGATTATGTCACAAATTATTTATTTCATTGGCATTTATTTTTAAATAGCCACACTGGTAATGCGTTGCCTGTGGAAGAGTAAATAGTCTAGTTAATAAATGTCGATTTAAATGCCTTGAAATATATAATATTTCAATAATACACGTTAATAATGAAACCAACTAAAGTGAATAATATATGTTTGCATCCATTATTGTATCCAACAATTTGACCACCTGATGCAAAGAGCTGACTCATTGGAAAAGACCCTGATGCTAGGAGAGATTGAGGGCAGGAAGAGACTAGGTTAACAGAGAATGAGATGGTGGGATGGCATCTCTGACTCAGTGGACATGAGTTTGAGCAAACTCTGGGAGATAGTGAAGGACAGGGAAGCCTGACACACTGCACTGTATTGGGTCACAAAGAGTCAGACATGCATTAACTGTCTGTCAACAACAAATGCTTACATTTGTATATTTGTTAAAATTTGAATAAAATCTTTCTTAACACATAATTTTGGTTTTTGAACACAAAACACTTTTTAAAATGAGAAAGTATTTGATTTATTGCTTTATTTACTTATTCAAGATATACACCATCCCTTCTATATTCCAATCATCTAAATTTTATAAGTAACACTTTTCATTAGTGCTGATTGTGATATCAAATGCCACATTATGTATTATATACAATTCAAATCAGTAGGTAGCTAACTTTGTGGATAATATTTACATAGCTTCAACTGAATTTGCAAGTATTATCATAATATCATATTAAAATATGTTGTCACTTGTCAATTAGATAATCAGCAGAGTGCCTAATTCAAATGACAGAATACCAGGACTAGAGTAGTACTTTTGCTTGTTTGTAAAAATAAACATCTACGTTTTTATGTTGAAATGAATAAACTTAGTTTTTGTTTTCATTTACAAAATACTGTATAGCTGTTTCATATACACATTTAATTTTAAGTTAGCAATGACTTAGAAAAATTTTAAAGTTCATAAAATAATACGTAGAATAAATACTACAAACACATAATGTAGTGTTGGAGTACCTGGCTACTTCTCTAGGATCTATAGATCTATATATAAATGATTTTGAAGGTCTGGTTCTGCATCTATACAATGTAAAGGAAGATAATGGCATAATCTTTTCCAGTTATATGAGGTTTTATCTAACTACTTAACATTTTGAAAATTTACCAATGTAGTTTTACCGCCTAGTTGGTCACATTTACTATGAAAACTCCCATCAATGGAATCAAGCATGAGGATAAATCTCATTGCTTCAAATAAATACTAATGTTTCCATAAGTAAAACGGCATCACGAAATTTTAACTTTTGTGGTAAACCCTTGAAGAAACTCACAACCAAAAAGTTAGCATGAGAGTAAATGATGTTCAATTACTAAGGCTTAATAAATCAGTTTTCAATTTAAAAGTCTTTTCTTGAAAAGTCATGGTTATCCCATTGAAATTATTTTTCTATGGAGAAGAAAAATATCCATAGAAGGCTTCCCAAGGGAGCTAGTGGTAAAGAACCCATCTGTCAATTCAGGAAACACGGGGGACATGGGTTCAATCCCTGGGTCAGGAAAAGCCCCTGGAGGAGGAAATAGCAACCCACTCCAGTATCCTTGCCTGGAATATTCCATGGAGAGAGGGGTTTGTGGGCTATCTTCCATGGGTTCACAAAGAGTAGAGAAAAACTGAGCGATTGGGCAGACACACACACAAATTTTATAATGAAAAATTCTAGCAGTTTCCAGGTTTTAAGCCTACTTTGGTGGTATACAAGTAATGTGTGATTTTTGTGTGTAACTTGATAGTTATATTATTAGTTTGGGCTGTCATAATAAAATAGCATAAATTAGGTGTTTATACAACAAACATTTTTTTTTTCTCAGTTTTAACTCCAAGGTCAAGTTTCAGCATGGTCAATTTCTGGTGAGACCTCTTTATCTGGCTTTCAGATGCTACCTTCTTGCTGTGTCTTCCCATAGTCGGGAGTGAGTAGAAACCAAGTTCTCTGGTATCTGTTCTTCTATGGACACTGATTTTATCATAAAAGGCCCAATTTCATAACCTCAAATTAATCTAGGTATTTCCCAAAGGTCCCATCTTTAATTAACATCACATTTGCTTCAAAATATGAGTTTAAAGGGACACAATTCAATTTCTAGTAGTAATACTCCTATATGGAGAAGGAAATGGCAACCCACTCCGGTATCCTTGTCTAGAAAATCTCATGGACAGAAGAAGCCTGGTGGGCTGCAGTCCATGGATCACAAAGAGTCAGCCACGACTGAGCAACTAACACACACACATACACTGCTCCTATAATTTCGTGTTCATATTCATACACTTTCAATTTTATTTTTGCCTCAGAAAATTTACCTTTACTTCCTTGGAAATATATCTTTATTTATCAATCGATTGTCTGTATCTCACTACCTACTGGGGAGTTGGGTGCTACATGAGCAAATCTTCCATGTATGTGTTTCATCTTGCTTCCCCTATGTACCCTTTAAGCCTGCTAATATGTGCCTTATATGTATGGGCTGCTATGTATTTCATTTTCTGTTATTCTCTTTGAATCAAACCTGCCAATTTCTAGACATTCAGTTCAGTCATTCAGTCATGTCCAACTCTTTGAGACCCCATGGACTTCAGCAAGCCAGGACACCCTGTCCATCACCAACTCCTGGAGTTTCCTCAGACGTACGTCCACTGAGTTGGTGATGCCATCGAACCATCTCATCCTCTGTCATCCCCTTCTCCTCCTACCTTCAATCTTTCCAGCATAAGGGTCTTTTCAAATGAGTCAGTTCTCTGCATCAGGTAGCCAAAGTATTTGTGTTTCAGTTTGAGCATCAGTCCTTCTAATGAATATTCAGCACTGATTTCTTTAGGATGGACTGGTTGGATCTCCTTGCAGTCCAAGCAACTCTCAAGAATATTCTCCAACACCACAGTTCAAGAGCATCAGTTCTTTGGGGCTCAGCTTTCTTTATAGTCTAACTCTCACATACATACATAACTACTAGAAAAACCATAGCTTTGGCTAGACGGACTTTTGTTGGCAATGTAATGTCTCTGCTTTTGAATATGCTGACTAGGCTGTTACTTTTCTTCCAAGGAGCAAGCATCATTTAATTTCATGATTTCAGTCAACATCTGCAGTGATTTTGGAGCGCAAAATAATAAAGTATGTCACTGTTTCCACTGTTTCTCTGTGAAGTGATGGGACCAGATACCATGATCTTTGTTTTCTGAGTGTTGAGCTTTAAGCCAGCTTTTCCACTGCCCTCTTTCACTTTCATCAAGAGTCTGTTTAGCTCTTCTTCACTTTCTGCCATAGGGGTGGTGTCATCTGCATAACTGAGGTTATTGATATTTCCCCTAGCAATCTTGATTCCAGCTTGTGGTTTATCTGGTCCAGCATTTCTCATGATATACTCTGCATATAAGTTAAATAAGAAGGGTGACAATATACAACCTTGTCAATATACTTCCTTTCCCGATTTGGAACCAGTCTACTTTTTATGTTCAGTTCTAACTGTTGCTTTTGACCTGCATACACATTTCTCAGGAGGCAGTTCAGGTGGTCTGGTATTCCCATCTCTTGAAGAATTTTCCTCAGTTTGTTGTGATCCCCACAGTCAAATGCTTTGGCATAGTCAATAGAGCAGAAGTACATGTTTTTTCTGGAACTCTCTTGCATTTTCAATGATCCAACAGATGTTGGCAATTTGATTTCTGCTTCCTCTGCATCTTCTAAAACCAGCTTGAACATCTGGAAGTTCATGGTTCACATACTGTTGAAGCCCGGCTTGGAGAATTTTGAGCAGTACTTTACCAGTGCCAACAAAGGTCCATCTAGTCAAGGGTATGGTTTTGCCAACAAAGGTCCGTCTAGTCAAGGGTATGGTTTTTCCAGCGGTCATGTATGGATGTGAGAGTTGGACTGTGAAGAAAGCTGAGCACCAAAAAATTGATGCTTTTGAACTGTGGTGCTAGAGAAGACTCTTGAGAGTCCCTTGGTCTGCAAGAAGATCCAACCAGTCCATTCTAAAGGAGATCAGTCCTGGGTGTTCATTGGAAGGACTGATGCTAAAGCTGAAACTCCAATACTTTGGCCACCTCATGCAAAGAATTGACTCATTGGGAAAGACCCTGATGCTGGGAGGGATTAGGGGAAGGAGGAGAAGGGGACAACAGAGGATCAGATGGCTGGATGGCATCACTGACTCTATGGACATGAGTTTGAGTAGACTCCAGGAGTTGGTGATGGACAGGGAGGCCTGGCATGCTGTGATTCATGGGGTTGAAAAGAGTTGGATACGACTGAGCGACTGAACTGAACTGAACTTGCTAGCGGGTGAGATGAGTGCAATTGTGTAGCAGTTTGAACATTATTTGGCATTACCTTTCTTTGGGATTGGAATGGAAACTGAACTTTTCCAGTCCTGTGGCCACTGCTGAGTTTTCCAAATTTGCTGGCATATTGAGTGTAGCAGTTTCACAGCATCATCTTTTAGAATTTAAAGTAGGTTAACTGGAACTTCATCACCTCCACAAGCTTTGTTATAGTGATGCTTCCTAAGAACCACTTGACTTCACATTCCAGGATGTCTGGCTCTAGGTGAGTGTTCACACCATCATGATTATGTAAGTGGTGAAGATCTTTTTTGTATAGTTCTTCTGTGTATTCTTGCCACCTCTTCTTAATATCTTCTGCTTCTGTTAGGTCCATACCATTTCTATCCTTTATTTTGCTCATCTTTGCAAGAAATGTTCCCTTGGTATCTCTTATTTTCTTGAAGATATCTCTAGTCTTTCCCATTCTATTGTTTTCCTCTATTTCTTTGCATTGATCACTGAGGAAGGCTTTCTTTTCTCTCCTTGCTATTCTTTGGAACTCTGGAACTTTGCAATCAGATGGATATATCTTTCCTTTTTAGACATATTCCATATAATTTTTGTAATTAAAAATAATATTAGATTTAAAGTGAAAATACTAATAAAACAATATTCATTTCAGAAAATTACAGTTATATTTTTCAAGATATATTTTCATTGCAGAGGATTGTTAAGTGTGTGTGTTCAGTTGAAAGAATGGATTACTTTTTCAGTTATAAATATCAAAAATATTACATAATTTATGAGCCGATATAGACTTGCTAAAATGAACTTCAAAAGTTATTGAACACCATGTGTATCTCTATCCGGAACTTGAGAAATAATTAATCTTTATATCCATAGAAAATGTAAATCAGTAAGTCTAAGCAAAATGAAAGAAGCATCATTACCAGCATTTTGTAAATTGATGTCTTAAGGATGTACTGTAAGTCTTTGATTCTGAAGAGTAGCATCGCTTAAATTTATTAAGCCTATTTGAAATATGACTTATGCAATGTACCAAGATTACAACTATGTAGAGAAGTATTAGCAATTCTCCAAATCTAAGCCTAAAAGATGAAAATATATTTAGACTTTTTTATTTAATCAAAAAATAAATGCTATGAATTGTTATTGCCATGTACTCCTAGGTTTCACATCTGCTAAAAGTTGCATTTTAAATAATAGAGTCTGTTCATTGAACTGTCAAAAATTTTCATGCAAGATTTAATTATACCATAATGAGGTGAGGTGACATGGATTCTAATACTTGCCTAGTCTCTGCGACCTTGCATATTTCACCTTAAACAAACAAACAATTATTGACTTCAACCATCAGAGCACTGAGTCAGATGTTGCAAGGATAGAAAGCAAAAGGAAACAGTGCCCTTGCTCAGACAGAATTTGCAATCCCCTTGGGGACAAAAGTAAGAAAATATGCAAGTTGCTATAATGCAATAGAGATTTTAAATGCCTTTGAAAAAAAATTAATATCAAGAAACTAAAAGAAAGGAAATATTATATTAATGAGAAATTTTTCAAGGTAGGCTTTCAAATTTGTGTACAATTTCAAAAGATAAATGGAAAATTGGGTTGGAGGGCCCCATGGTCAGGGAAACAGCATGAAGCATTGCGAAAAATGTATAAAAGAAACACCTTTAGAAAGAGCAAGTCAAAAAGTGCTATTTTTACTTTACTTCTTTCACTTATCATAGTACTTTGAAATTCAGCCATGTTGTTGTAAGTATTTCATCCATTTTAATTGTTGTGCAGTTTTCCATTGTATGACTATACCAAAAAATGTATTTTATGCAACAACTGTTGTGTTTTGGGCTTTGATTCCATTTACATGACCTTTTGGAAAAGGCAAAATTACAGAGGCAGTAAGTTGTCAGTGGTTTTCAAGAATGGGAGGCAATACATGAGGATTTACTACAAAATGGTTCACAGGTTATTTTGATATGAGATAAATGTTTTATGTCACTATTGGAGTGACTATGTGCTATATACATTTGTAAAACACGCTTATGCTTACATTCTTAAAGAGAAAAAATTTTATCAAAAGAATATAAAAATAAACCTTTTCTAAAAATAAAAAAGTGCTATTTTATTGTTTTTATAAAGTGTTAGGTTGAGAAAATGGAGAAGAAAATGGCAATCCACTCCAGCACTCTTGCCTGGAAAATCCCATGGACGGAGGAGCCTGATAGGCTACAGTCCGTGGGGTCGCAAGAGTCGGATACAACTGAGCGACTTCACTGAGAAAATGTAGAGGAATTATAGTCTATAAAGTCATAAAAGTAGTTTAGAATTAAATCGCTTTTTAGTCACTAAGTCTTGTCTGACATTTTGCTACCACATGAGCCTGCCAGACTTCTCTGTCCATGGGATTCTCCAGGCAAGAATACTGGAGTGGGTAGCCTTTCCCTTCTCCAGAGGATCTTCCCAATCCAGGGATTGAACCCAAGTCTCCTGCATTGCAGGCAGATTCCTTACCAGGTGAGCCAGTAGGGAAGCCCAGAATCAAACTGTAGACCAAGTTAATTGACAGAATTTAACTGATTAATTTTACAAATGATTTATTTGGGGTTGTAATTTTAGAGACCATATTACACACTGAAAATCCATACTTCATGTGTACGAAACACCAGGTCTTGAGACTGTATAAGTCTAAAGGAAATAGAAACAAGTGACATAATGACATCCAAATATCTGAAATTAAAGTTATTACAATTGAAAGCTGTGATAGACATTTGTACAGTTCTGGAAAATGCATGATATAAAATCTGACTTCATCTAATGGAGTAATAAAGAATTTCCTGAAGAAAAAAAAAAGGTAGTTCAGAAGGATAGTGATGAAAGGAGGACAAAGGAGTATACTTGCTTGTATGAATGTTTGTATGAAATGTAAGGCCAACATGACTACTGCACTGACAAACAGGTGTTCTCCAATTGTAGGGGATGTAGGAAAGAGAAGACAGTCCCAGATGTTGCAAGGTTTTTTTTTGTTTGTTTGTTTTTTGTTTTTAAAGTGAGTTTGTTCTTTATCCTAAAATTAAAGCATATTCAAGTGACTAATAAGAGAAAAATGTTTTTATTGTTATCAGAACTTCATTTTAAAAATTAAACACTCATTATTGAGTGAAGAAAAATTGGAGGGACAAAAGATTTAGAAGGAAGAAAATGAAAACGTTGCTACAGTGGACCAGATGAGAGCTAACGATTGCTCCAAATAAGTGCTTTGGACACAGACACTTCATACTAATTTAAGAAACATTTAAGATGTAGAATGGAAAGTGTATTGTGGAGAATTAGAAATTAAAGTGACAAAGTTATCCACAGTTACTCTTTGTTGCTGAATTGTGATATTTAGTTGGTTTTATCCCCAGTGATAGAGAATTTAGGCAAGGCTGGGAAATAAAATTCTTCCAAGGATGGAGACTATAAACTCATTTTTAGTACCTGTGGCAGTCCTTTGAAATAGATGTTCAAATAAAGATGCAGAATTGCTATTTCAAAGAATGAGCTTAAACTGGATATAGAACTTTGTGTGTGATCTTTGCACAAGTAATTATTGATGTGGGAACAGTAATAGGACTTTGCTAGGGATCAATGAAAAAGTTAAAATGTGTCCCTAATATACTGATCAATACTGTGGATAAGACTGAGAAGAGATTAAGAAAGAATAAATTAATGTTCATAGAAAGTGTGACATCTAGAGTGTGACATCACAGAATCATTTCAAAATAGTGTCAACAAGCACAATAAATGCTGAGAGAGCAAGTAAAAGGATACTGACTACTAGTTTTTCAGGTGGAAAAATCAATGAAGATTTCAGAAGTGTTATTTCAGAGAGGTTATAGAAAGAAAACAGATTTCTCTGGAGGAGAGAAAGGTAGTGAGGAAATATAGCCAGAGTTCAAAGGTAACTATTTCAAGAAATGGTTTGTACAGAGAGATGACAGGCCTAGAGTTGATGTGTATAATTAATTGGAGAACATTAAAAATAAACTATTGCATATATTCAATGGAAAAATGCAGTCAAAGTGAAATGGAATTGCACATTTGGTACATGGCATAAATAATAGATTTTTCCTAATAAGAATGACAAGATAGAAAACTTCGTTTTGAAAATTAATACAACTAGGGTAAAATGGTGACTTGGAGCTAAGTCTCTCTTGAATGAGATGAGAGGATGCAAAGGCTTATATGAACATGTGTAACTGAACTTTTGTAGTTGATATACATTGGTAGCAAAGAGAGGAAACTAGAAAAAAAGGCAACTGATGTGATAGTTTTGAAAAGGTAGAATCTATTGCAACTGATAAATGATTTTACCTAGAAACTGGAGCTACTTATTGTGAACCATGGGCTTCCCTATGGCTCAGATGCTAAAGATTCCATCTGCAATGCAGGAGACCCGGTTTGATCCCTGTGTTGGAAGGATCTCCTGGAGGAGGAAATTGCAACCCACTTCAGAATTCTTGCATGGAGAATCCCATGGACAGAGGAGCCTGGCAGGCTACAGTCCATAGGATCACAAAGAGTCAGACACAACTCAGTACACATGCATGTTACATCCAGTGATCAGTTTCCTACACTCATTTCACTTGATCTTGTAGCAACATTTGGTAAAGGTTGGTTGTTGTTCACTTGCTAGGTCATGTCCAGCTCTTTGTGACCCCATGGACTGTAGCACACCCAGGCTTCCCTGTCCTTCACTATTTCCCACAGTTTGCCCAAATTCATATCCATTGATTCAGTGATGCTATCTAACCATCTCATCCTCTGCCACCCCTTTCTTCTTTTGCCTTCAGTCTTTTCAGGTATCAGGGCCTGTTTATCAGTCTCTTAAAAATTCTTTCTTCATATGACTTTAAGAAAACAAATACTTTTGATTTTGTCCCAAAGTACTAGAATTCTTTTTTGACATCCTGGAAAAATATCTGGGGAGATCCAGGACTCAGTTCTTGGAATTCTCCATTTTACTGATCTCTGCATGATATTTTCCATTAAATACCTTGTGGTGCTTTTAATTGGCTAGCAAGTCCTATATTTTTATCTCAATCCTATACTCTAACAATATATCTTTTAAAAAATATTTTTCTTAAAAATGTATTTTTAGCACTATTTAGCTTCTTTGATTGGAGAAGGCAATGGCAACCCACTCCAGTACTCTTGCCTGGAAAATCCCATGGATGGAGGAGCCTGGTGGGCCACTGTCTATGGAGTCGCACAGAGTTGGACACGACTAAAGTGACTTAGCAGCAGCAGCAGCTTCTTTGATTGGATATCAAAAGGTCTTTAACAATTAACAGGACCCAAACCCATATTCTTATTGCAACACTCCCAGTAAGAGCCTGCTTATCTTTCAGTCTCTCTCCTTTAAATTTACAGGTACACTATCCTTGATCTTGAAGTCATTGTACACACCTCACAATAATTCCATCAGCATATGTTGTTGGCTCCTTGTTCAGAATATATTATATATCTGAACACTTCTCACTGTTGCCATGGCTACAAAGCCTCTTCCTTACTTCTCCTATTATTACTGTTATTCAGACAGACAAGTCCTCATGCTCTTTTTGGTATAAATTAAGCACGTTCGTACCTTAGAACCTTTATAGTCGTCAATCTCTCTTCTTAAAATGCCCTCTTTCCTCATATCTACATAGCTTGCTCCCATCTTTGTCTATACCCAAATATAAACAGAATTCCCCCGAATACCTTTATAAAGACTGCCATGATGGGTCAGGTGGTAAAGAATCCACCTGCAGTGCAGAAGATGCAGGAGACAGAGTTCGATCCCTGGGTTGAGAAGATCCCCTGGAGTAGGACATGACAACCAACTCTAGTATTCTTGCTGGGAAAATCCCTTGGACAGAGGAGCCTGGTGGGCTATGGTCCATGGAGTCACAAAGAGTTGGATATGACTGAAGTGACTAAGCACATATGTGCACCATTTTAAAAGAGACTATACCTCACTCTCATGCTTTCTATAACTTTCCCATGTTTTATTTCCCCCCGTGGCAGTATACTATGTAATGTATAGTTTGATTTTTTTTAATTAATTTTTATTTTTTAGTTTGTTTTACTTTACAATACTATATTCGTTTTGCTATACATTGACTTGAATCAGCCACGAGTATACATGAACTCCCAATCCTGACCCCCACCTCCCCTCTCCCGCCCCACACCTTCTCTCTGGATTATCCCCTTGCATCAGTCCCAAGCATCCTGCATCCTGCATCAAACCTGGACTGGCGATTCGTTTCACTAATGATATCATACATGTTACAATAGTTTGATTTTCCACATATTATTTTAGAAATATAAATAGAATGACTGAGGATAGGTATTATAATTTTATCTAACTTATTTTTACATATAATTTTATCTAACTTATTTTTACAGTTATAATTTACATAGCCATCCATGGCCAGTGGCTATCATCTTGGAAAGTGTAGAGCTAAAATGTTAAGTTATTAAGGCAGGGATTGTTCTCTCTTTTCTCTATACTTGTTTCACTATTTTGCTTAGACTGATATCTGAAGCACAGTAAATACCCAATATAAGCATGCATGCTGAAGCTGAAGCTCCAATACTTTAGTCACCTGAGGGGAAGAGAAAACTCATTGGAAAAGACTGATGCTAGGGAAGACTGAAGGCTCTGGAGACAGTGAAGGATAAGGAAGGCTGGCATGCAGCAGTCCACTGGGTCGCAGAGTCGCATGGCTTAGTGGCTGGACAACAGAATACACATCCAAAGAGATGGCTTTGGATTGACTCAGATTAGTACATGTATTTACTGAAAAGGAAGAGATTCCTCTCTCTGTATCTCAATCTCTCTCTCTGGAGGAGGAAAGGAAATGTTAGAGAAGAGATAAGAAGAAAGGTTAGGGTTAAAAAATGTGTTTTCAGTCTTTCCAAATCATAACAGAATGGAAGGGAACGACTTAATTCAAGCTGAGGATAACACTGCTCTGGAAGACAATAAGAATTAATAAAGCATTGTTGAGCAACAATGCAGGTTGAGCTGAGTTTAGAAAACATGAACAAATCATGTTTTTGTGAATATTACCAATCATACTTGACAGCTCTGTTGTTAGAAAACACAAAAAGGCAGGGGAAAACAAGAGGTTTCAACTCTGTACTTTCTTATATGATGTTAAAAATTAATCTGTGCCCAAGTGACAGTCAGAAACCCTGTACATAGAAAGATACATGTTTCTGGGAGAAGTGATATATCATAATATAGCCTGCACAAAGGACCCTCCCAAAGTGCTACAGTGTAAAGAAAGACAAATAGCTGCATTTGTTCCTGTCCACTGACAAATGTAAAGTGGAAGTAAATTTAGCTATTGCACCTATGTGTGTGCTCAATCTCTAAGTCATGACTGACTCTTTGCAACCCCATGGACTGTAGCCCACTAGGCTCTGTCCAGGGAATTTTCCACATAGGAATACTGGAGTGAGTTGCCATTTCTTCTTCCAGGGGATCAAACCCAAGTCTCCTGTGTCTCCTGCATTGGTAGACTGATTCTTTACCACTGAGACACCCTCACCTATAACTGCCTTACGTTTTTAAAACACTACAATAAGGTATAAACTTGAAAATATATTTTTTCACACAGTCTATAATGAAATAGAATTTTTAAGTAGTATCTAACTCTTCCATTATGAATTTTTTCAGGTCATTGAAAATAGTCGCTTATTCAGGGGGTGAATTTCTTTCCTTAATCAGTGACTACCAATTTAATTTCTCAACACTAATTTTCACATATTAGAATATAAACTTCACCCCTTAACCCCAGACTACACTGTGCACATTTGAAAATATCTTCCTGGTGTTGCTGCTCCTCTGCCTGTCCTGTGCATCTGCATGCTGTCCCTGGCAGGACCTGGCTTAATCCTCTCTTCAGCTTCTGAGGGTTTTTCTGGTAGTTTATAGTCCAGTCCTTCTGTCTGTGATACTTAAGGGTAAATTTACGTTAAAAAACTCACTCAACTAGTTTGTGGTAGCACAAAGCTTAGCATCTTGACCTCTGTACTGAGCTTGTCTGATGTACTCTTTTTGAATTTCTCTGCATTTGAAGTGGTAAACCTCAGCTTCCTGATTTGACATTTCAGACCACTCAGGAACTGCCCTGGATAGATCTGTGATTTATACTCCCCAGTACAAAATTCTCAGGTCAGTTTGAATCGTTGCTTCCTGAGCTTCATGCGTTCCTCCTCCTTGCTTCACTGACTGTGCTTCAATCCATCTCCAATGGACTGAATGTTTCTGTCCTCTTGCCTCCTCAACCCTAATTCATCTGTTGAAATCCTAACCTTCATTGTTTTAGTATTCTGAGGTGCAGCCTTGGGAGGTGACTATAATAAAACGTGATGAAATCTTGAAGGCGAAGCTCTTCTGAATGGGATTAGTGTCCTTGTAAAAGAAATGTGAGAGAGAGCCAGGGCTTCTCCTGCCATGAGATGTTACAGTGAGAAGAGATCTATCAGTGAATAAGTGGTTCCTCATCAGACACCAAATCTGTATCTTGATCTTGGACTTCTTACCTTCAAGAAATGTGGGAAATAAAACGGCATTATTTATAAACCACCCTGTTTACAGTATATTTTTATAGAAACCTAGACGGACTAAGACACTACTTCAATTAACCTGCCCAAAGAAAGGTCTCAGTGATACAATTTTTTTTAATGTTTGCACATGGGCAAATGTCTTCATTCCATCCTCACATCGGATTTGTGATTTGGTTGGAGCTTGTTTTAAATTTTATTGACTTCGCTCTTTAAGAACACTTTGCCCACTCTGTGTTCTGGGTGGAAGTTGGGTGCCCATTTTTATAGTGTTTGCTTTATGATATGTTTATTTGATATTGTTTCCTATCACCTATTTAATTTTTTCCTCAGGTTTTCAAAACCTTATTTAAATTTAAAAGAACTTACAATTTTTGCTTTGTTTTGTTTTGGGTCAAAGATGCCTATTTTAAAGAACTTACAATTTTTGCTTTGTTTTGTTTTGGGTCAAAGATGCCTATTTTTAAAGATTGAACTTTTTCTTAAAAAATACTTTGTTCATCCAATTAGTAAGAACAGTATATCTATGATTGGTTTGGGCTTCCCAGGTGGTTCATATGGTAGAAAATCTGCCTGCAATACAGGAGGCCTGGGTTTAGTCCCTGAGTTGGGAAGGTCCCTTGGAGGAGGGCATGGCAACCCACTCCAGTATTCTTGCCTGGAGAATCCCCATGCACAAAGGAGTCCGAAAAGATACATACAGTCCATGGGATCACAAAGAGTCAGACACAACTGAGCGACTAAGCACAGCACAGCACAGCATGATTGATTTAAAGTGATTTCTAGGGCACACTGTCTAATGAATTGTCACTTTCGTGGATTGAAATTTTGTTTTTAATTATTTGGTCACCTCTGGATAGACAAAAATAATCTGGTAAAAGCTGCCTATGAAATACTATGAAATTATGAAAAGCTATGACAAACGTAGACAGTGTGTTGAAAGCAGAGACCTAGCTCTACCAACAAAGGTCCATAGAGTCAAGGCTGCGGTCTTCCCACTGGTCACATACAGTTGTAAGAGTTGGACTATAAAGAAGGCAGAGTGCCAAAGAATTGATGCCTTCAAACTGTGGGTGCTGGAGAAGACTTCTAAGAGTACACTGGATAGCAAGGAGTTCAAATCAGTCAATGTTAAAGAAAATCAACCCTGAATACTCCTTGGAAGGACTGATGCTGAAGCTGAAGCTCCAGTATTTTGGTTATCTGATGTGAACAGATCACATATGCAGAGTACATCATGAGAAACGATGGACTGGAAGAAACACAAGCTGGAATCAAGATTGCCGGGAGAAATATCAATAACCTCAGATATGCAGATGACACCACCCTTATGGCAGAAAGTGAAGAGGAGCTAAAAAGCCTCTTGTTGAAAGTGAAAGAGGAGAGTGAAAAAGTTGGCTTAAAGCTCAACATTCAGAAAACGAAGATCATGGCATCTGGTCCCCTCACTTCATGGGAAATGGAGAAACAGTAGAAACAGTGTCAGACTTTATTTTTTGGGGCTCAAAAATCACTGCAGATGGTGACTGCAGCCATGAAATTAAAAGACGCATACTCCTTGGAAGAAAAGTTATGACCAACCTAGATAGTATATTCAAAAGCAGAGGCATTACTTTGCCGACTAAGGTCCGTCAAGTCAAGGCTATGGTTTTTCCTGTGGTCATGTATGGATGTGAGAGTTGGACTGTGAAGAAAGTTGAGTGCCGAAGAATTGATGCTTTTGAACTGTGGTGTTGGAAAAGACTCTTGAGAGTCCCTTGGACTGCAAGGAGATCCAACCAGTCCATTCTGAAGGAGATCAACCCTGGGGTTTCTTTGGAAGGAATGATGCTAAAACTGAAGCTCCAGTACTTTGGCCACCTCATGCGAAGAGTTGACTCATTTGAAAAGACCCTGATGCTGGGAGGGATTGGGGGCAGGAGGAGAAGAGGACAACTGAGGATGAGATGGCTGGATGGCATCACGGACTCAATGGACGTGAGTCTGAGTGAACTTCGGGAGTTGGTGATGGACAGGGAAGCCTGGCGTGCTGCGATTCATGGGGTCGCAAAGAGTCGGACACGACTGACTCACTTCATGGGAAATGGAGAAACAGTAGAAACAGTGTCAGACTTTATTTTTTGGGGCTCAAAAATCACTGCAGATGGTGACTGCAGCCATGAAATTAAAAGACGCATACTCCTTGGAAGAAAAGTTATGACCAACCTAGATAGTATATTCAAAAGCAGAGGCATTACTTTGCCGACTAAGGTCCGTCAAGTCAAGGCTATGGTTTTTCCTGTGGTCATGTATGGATGTGAGAGTTGGACTGTGAAGAAAGTTGAGTGCCGAAGAATTGATGCTTTTGAACTGTGGTGTTGGAAAAGACTCTTGAGAGTCCCTTGGACTGCAAGGAGATCCAACCAGTCCATTCTGAAGGAGATCAACCCTGGGGTTTCTTTGGAAGGAATGATGCTAAAACTGAAGCTCCAGTACTTTGGCCACCTCATGCGAAGAGTTGACTCATTTGAAAAGACCCTGATGCTGGGAGGGATTGGGGGCAGGAGGAGAAGAGGACAACTGAGGATGAGATGGCTGGATGCATCACGGACTCAATGGACGTGAGTCTGAGTGAACTTCGGGAGTTGGTGATGGACAGGGAAGCCTGGCGTGCTGCGATTCATGGGGTCGCAAAGAGTCGGACACGACTGAGCGACTGAACTGAACTGATATGAACAGCCATCTCATTCCTTGATCCTGGGAAACATTGAGGGCAGAAGGAGAAGAGGGCATCAGATGATGAGGTGTCTGGGTGGCATCACTGATGCAATGGACATGAACTTGGGCAAACTTTGGGAAATGGTGAGGGACAGAGAGGCCTGATGTATTGCAGTCCATAGGGTCTCAAAGAGTCGTACACAACTAAGTGACTGAACATCAAAAATAAAAGATGATTAAGAAATAGATAGCTAGAATATAATTACATGTTTATAAATTTCTTATCTTTTCAATTCTGCTGCTGCTGCTGCTGCTGCTGCTAAGTCGCTTCAGTCGTGTCCAACTCTGTGCGATCCCATAGACGGCAGCCAACCAGGCTCCTCCCTGGGATTCTCTAGGCAAGAATACTGGAGTGGGTTGCCATTTCCTTCTCCAAATATCTTTTCTATACATTGGTTTAAGTTCTAGGTAGATCCTATACACTATCTTAATCCATTCAGACTGCTATAGCAAAATGCTATAAACTTAGTGGCATATAAACAACAAAACATTATTTTTCACAGTTCTGGAGGCTGGAAGTCTGAGATCAAGGTGCCAGTATGGTCAAGTTCTGATGAGGGTGTTCTTCCAAGTGGCAGGCTGCTGAGTTCTTATGGCCTCTCAGAGAGGAAAGCGGAGAGCAATAACTCTCTAATGGATCCTATAAAGCCACTGACCCTATTCATGAGGACTCAGGCCTCAGACTTCGTCTAATTCTAGTCACCTCCTTAAAGCCCTAGCTCCTAATACCATCATATTATGGGGCTCTCTGTGTTGTTCGGTGGGATCACTGACTCAGTGGGCATGAGTTTGAGTAAACTCCGGGAGCTGGTGATGGACAGGGAGGCCTGCCATGCTGCAGTCCATGGGTCTCAAAGAGTCGGACATGACTGAGCAACTGAAATGAACTGAATCGAACTGTGTTGTTCACTGGTAAAAGATTCTGCCTTGCAAGCAGGAGAATCAGGTTTGATCCCTGGGTTAGGAAGATTCTCTGAGAAGTAAATAAACACCCACACCAGAATTCTTTCTTGGGAAATCCCATGGATAGAAAAGCCTGGCAGGCTACAGTCCATGGGTTCACAAAGATTTGGACATAGTGACTAAACAACACAATGAGTGTTAGATTTCAGTACACAGATTTAATGGGAACATGAAAGAGAGAACAAGGAAGAAAAAAGGGTGAAAGATTTCTGGAAGTCTGAAGATCAATAAAGAAAAATGAGAGCCATACATCCTGCAAATATATTTTTTTTTCTATAACTAGACTCAGTGCAATCTCTTTCTCTGCTTCATTTTTAGAAAACTTTGATTAGTCATTTTGTCATAAAAATATTGAATCCTGTTTGTAGCAATTTATTCTGTGATATCCACCCCCTAATACAACTCTGTATATGTAAATGAGACCTTTATTTGCTATATTGCCTCAGGCTTACCTTCAAATGTTCTCATTCTTTCTATTATAATTTTGTTTCAAAAACTAGCATACCTTATGTTTCAAAGGGGAAATTGCAGAGTTTGAAGCTATATTCTGATTTATGGTTAAAATTTTATATCTTTTTTATCTATCCCTCAAAAGTAAGACATATTATGCCATAGTGGGAGTATGTGTATGTATGTATATATATTATTTTCTATAGTACCCAGGTGGCAATAGTGGTGAAGAATCCTTCTGCCAATACAGAAGAGGTAAGAGACGCAGGTTTGATTCCTGGGCCAGGAAGATCCCCTGGAGGAGGGCATGACAAACTTCTCCAGTATTCTTGCCTGGAGAATACCATGGTCAGAAATACCTGATGGTCTACAGTCCAAAGGCATCACAAAGATGGACACTACTGAAATGACTTAGCAGTAACTCATAACACCCAGATTAAATATACAGATTATTTAAAATATTTTTAAAATCAATTATATAATTTGACATCCTTAGGATTTACAGAAGTCAAATTTTTTCTGGAATGAGTTTACTTAACAAAAATCACTTTTCAAACTTTGCTTGCTGGTTAAAGGAAATCTTGGATATAGGCCTTATATATATATATATATTTCATCAGAAAAAATGAAATGAGATTAATGTAATGTAATGATTTGATCAGTTTGGTGATAGAAAGTTCATCTTGTCCTATTAGGGGAGTTAAGTTACACATTTGCAACAAGATAATAAAATTGTATCAGAAAATGTTTTGTGAAATCTTTCATTTTAAATGAGTTTCCAGGGAATATATTCTGGTCTTTTCCATTTACCCTACATTTCTTCTCTTGGCCCTGATGTCAGTACGGGATGATGGCCCTAACAGATGCATTATCTAAGTCACCAATATCATCTTGCTTTCAGTGGTCTTGGGAGGAGAGACAGTTTGTTTGCATATTTTTCTTGCTCTCTCTTTGCAGAGTAAAGGTTTGGTAGTGGTGGAATTTCCTCAGCTCTTCTTTGGGTATCAACTCTCTCAGCTATCTTTTCCTTTAGATTCCATTAACTGCACTCTCCCTTTGAACCCTAAGAACTGATATAATAGGGTTTCCCTCACCACCATTCCCTATGACTTGAACTGGATAATTTACCATCTTCTGTAGGTTTCATTCAATTAACCTTTAAAGATCTTAGAATCATGACTGCATAAAATTGCAGCCAATTTTCTCTATTTAATACTGGCATAAACGATGAGATGCACAATCATTTTCCTTGAAGGTATTTCTTGGCCCCATAGACTGAGCAGGATCATGGAAAAATAATTCAAGATGAAGTGCTTAACCTCTTTAGACACTTGAAGCAACAAATTTCAACAGCAGAAAAATTAAGATAAAACAGTATATGTTTAATGATGTGTGTAAAATTGAGAATGAGAGAAAAAAATAATGACTCTTTATCTTGTTTCTAAATGTCCAAATTCCATTGTTTAAAATGAAACAATACTTAAACAAGTAGAATATTATTAATGATCCTAAAATGACATATGGTTAGCATGTGTGATATGTATTCATTTAGTAAATTCACAATTCACTATTTATCTTAACATTATATATAATATACTATGTTTTCAACTTATATAATTTCAATATATGTATAACATAATATTTGAAAATGTGTTCTATATTCACACTAAACCATTCCTATGTCAAGTAGGGACATTTATTATCCCATAGATTATTAATTATTAATGACTAGATTTTATTGCCCAGAAATAATTTAGCAGCTTAAAGCAACATAAACAAGATTTAGAAGGATATTTTAAATTTTAGATTCTTTTTTTTTTTTTTTTGGTTGCTGTTGTTTTTTTTAAATTTTAGATTCTTGACTTCAATAATTTTCAAGTAAATGCCCTCTTGATACTAATTGGATATTTCATTTTTCTTTTTTTGTTTCAATAAAAGTCTTTTCTATTATTTATTTGTTTTACAATCTCAGTATGCTTTCAGACTTCACAGTGATCAATGAAATGACTCCTTGAATCAGTAATATTATCAAACCAAAGGTGTAGCCCTAGCGTAACCTCTATGCAGATTCTCTTCTTCAATGCTTTCCTGCAATGCCAATATCTTATCAAAAGTCAATTGAATAATATTAACTCTACTAATAATATTTTAATACTTTCTATCAATATAGTCTCAAATTTTCATATTCTGATTAAATTTTAGTATTAGTCATTCAATAATGTATTTATTATACTTTGACTTTAGGTCTCCATGTATTTTTAAATATTACACTAAAAAGAAAAAAAAAACTTGGATGATTGACTGGATTCTCAGTCCTTGATTTTACAGTTATATTTAAATGACTTGTTACAACAAATGTTTGTAAGTTATTTACTCCATTTTTAATTTTTTCTAGGCCAGTAAAAATTGATACATTCTACCTTTTACTTTCCCTTGAAAAATATTTGAACAACAGTTAAATAAAATTTGGCATGTTGTCTTTGAGATTTTGTTTCAGAACGTTTGACTTATGTTCAATCAATCAACAAGTTACAACAGTTCAAATTTTCTGTTTTACAATTCTTCATTCATAAAGTAGCTAGCAAATGACATACAGCTTTTTAATTATGCAAGTCACTTCTACTGAAAGGATAAGTTGATAAGTGCTACTCTTATGACTAATACAATTTTATGAGCCCTTTGAAAATTCTAAAATGATACTTACATCCAGAAGTAGCAAAAAGTTTACAAAATTGTAAACTAAATTTGGCCACCTCATGCGAAGAGTTGACTCATTGGAAAAGACTCTGATGCTGGGAGGGATTGGAGGCAGAAGAAGGGAACGACCGAGGATGAGATGGCTGGATGGCATCACGGACTCGATGGACGCGAGTCTGAGTGAACTCCAGGAGTTGGTGATGGACAGGGAAGACTGGCGTGCTGCGATTCATGGGGTTGCAAAGAGTCAGACATGACTGAGTAACTGAACTGAACTGAACTGAAAGATCATGGACAATCTATTAAAAAGTGGTATTTTTATCTTTATAGAATCAAAATAAACATTTCTTGCAACATAATTGTCAATTCTCCTTATATTTATTTTCCTACTGTAGTAATAGTAAATCTTAGATGAAAGGGATTCCATATCAGAATTTTATAATCATTAATTTTGTTAACTTAGAAACTGTTTTTTGATTGAAATTCACATTTATATTAATGGACTTTAAGTCAGTTACACTCCACAATGTGAGTGGGCCTCATCCAACTAATTGAAGTCCTGAATAAAACAATAAGGCCCTTCTACTTGAGCAATAGGGAATTTTATCAGATTGTCTTCAGACTGTATCAATGAGCTTGGCCTTCCTTGATCTTGAGTCTGCTCTCCCACCTTGCAAATATGGACTTGCCTGTCTCCACATTCTCTGAAAAATCCTATTGAATGTAGTTGTATTGCTTGATCCATACATAACTTGGCTTCCCTGGTGACTCAGTTGGTAAAGAAACTGCCTACAATGCAAGAGACCTGTTTTGATCTCTGGGTCAGAAGATACCCTAGAGTAGGACCTGGCAACTCACTCCAGTATTCTTGCCTGGAGAACTCCATGGACAGAATGTCTGGCAGGCTACAGTGCATGGGGTCACAAAAAAGTAAGACATAATTGAGCGATTAACACTTTCTCTTTTCACTTTCCTACATTACCGATCAGAAATTTGGTATGAATATCATTCATATGAGTTTTTGAGAGAGCTTTCCTAATTTTTGTTTAGTATCATTATTTAATGTCTAAGTAGACAAGAAAAAGAATCAAATTAAAATACAGTTAATTATGGGTCATTCCATGAATGATGGTGAGATTATATTGGGCAATTTCTTTCAGAAGACATTAAACATAGAACACAACTGTTAAAGACATACATTTGAGAACACAAGAAAAGGGCTAAAATAGACAGAAATTCGAGAAAAAATATACTTTTAAAAGAGTGCTACTATATCTAATTGAGGAGGCAAGTGATGGCGTTCAGAAGAGTGGAAAAAAGTTAACATTAAAGTGGAATCACTGAACTAAAAATGGCACTTTATGTATTGTGTATAAGCAAACCAAAGCAGATTAATAATTTATTTCTGATCAGAAACAATGGTGACCAAAAGCTTTGTACTTAAAATGTAGAAACAAAAATTACTTTCAGCAAACTCTTCTATATTCTGTAAACATATTATTCGAAAGGCAAATTAAAATAATGCCATTTTAAAATTAATTGTTACCACAGCTGTGCTTTAGAAATAGGTAAAATGCTGGAAGCTGAATGGAAAATTATACCAGATGGTAAATTTGATAAAGAGGAATAAATGAATAACACTGTGTATAATATATATGTCATGAATTATACACACAAATATGTGAATTAATGTATATAATTATATAATTTTAGTTATGTGTTATATAAAATCAATTATACATGTATACTCCTGTTCAACTGTGTAAAATATAATGATAATAATGTAAAGCAAAAACTATAATACTCTATGATGCTATCATGCATAGGTGAAATATAAGGTAACATAATAGCATTGAGAGAATGTGTTAATTGCAATATATTACTGCAAAGTTCTTATGTTTTACAAATTATTTCTATAGTAAATTCAAATTGGATTGTAATAATATAAAGAAGCATGTTGTAATCCCTAAAACTACAATTAAAAATTAATTAAAATAAAAGCTAAGATCCAGTTGAGCTATTTCACATCCTAAAAATGATGCTGTGAAAGTGCTACACTCAATATGCCAGCAAATTTGGAGAACTCAGTAGTGGCCACAGGGCTAGAAAAGGTCAGTTTTCATTCCAATTTCAAAGAAAGGCAATGCCAAAGAATATTCAAATTACTGCACAGTTTGACTCATCTCACATGCTAGCAAAATAATGCTCAGAATTCTCTAAGCCAGCCTTCAACAGTACATGAACATTGAACTTCCAGATGTTCAAACTGGATTTAGAAAAGGCAGAGGAACCAGAGATCAAATTGCCAACATCCATTGGATCACAGAAAAAATGAGAGTTCCAGAAAAATCTAATTATGCTTTATTGACTATGCCAAAGCCTTTGACTGTGTGGATCACAACAAACTGGAAAATTCTTCAAGAGATGGGAGTACAAGACCACTTGGCCTGCCTCCTGAGAAATCTGTATGCAGGTAAAGAAGCAATAATTAGAATCAGACATGGACCAATGGACTGATTCCAAATTGGAAAGGAGTATATCAAGGCTGTATATTGTCACCCTGATTATTTAGCTTGTATGCAGAATGCATTATGCAAAATTCAGGGCTGGATGAAGCATAAGCTGGAATCAAGATTGCCAAGAGAAATATCAATAAACTCAGATATGCAAATGACACCACTCTTATGGCAGAAAGTGAAGAAGAACTAAACAGCCTCTTGATGAGAGTGAAAAAGCTGGCTTAAAACTCAACATTCAGAAAACTAAGTTCATGTCAACTGGTCCTATCACTTTATGGCAGATAGATGGGGAAATAATAGAAACAGTGAGAGACTTTATTTTATTTGACTCCTAAATAATTGCATATGGTACTGCAGCCATGAAATTAAAGGAGGTTTGCTCCCTGGAAGAAAAACTGTGACCAATCTAATAGCATATTAAAAAAACAGAGGCATTATTTTTCTGACAAAGGTCCAATCTAGTCAAAGCCATGGTTTTTCCAGTAGTCATGTATGAATGTGAGATTTGGACTATAAAGAAAGCTGAGCCTATTGTACAGAGTGAAGTAAGCCAGAAAGAAAAACACCAATACAGTATACTAATGCATATATATGGAATTTAGAAAGATGGTAATGATAACCCTGTATGCAAGACAGCAAAAGAGACACAGATGTATAGAACAGTCTTTTGGACTCTATGGGAGAAGGAGAGGGTGGAGTGATTTGGGAGAATGGCATTGAAACATGTATAATATCATATATGAAATGAATTGTCAGTCCAGGTTCGATGCAAGATACAGGATGCTTGGGGCTGGTGCACTGGGATGACCCAGAGGGATGGTATAGGGAGGGAGGTGGGAGGGGGGTTCAGAATTGGGAACATGTGTACACCCATGGTGGATTCATGTGATGTATGGCAAAACCAATACAATATTGTAAAGTAATTAGCGTCCAATTAAATAAATTTATTAAATAAAGCTGTGGACAGAAGAATAAATGTTTCTGAACTGTGCTGTTGGAGAAGACTCTTGAGAGTCCCTTGGACTGTAAGGAGATCCAACTAGTCCATTCTAAAGGAAATCAGTATGGAATATTCATTGGAAGGACTGATGCTGAAGCTGAAACTCCAATACTTTGGCTACCTGATGTAAAGAACTGACTCATTGGAAAGAACCTGATGCTGGGAAAGTTTGAAGGTAAGACGAGAAGGGAATGGCAAAGGATGATATGGTTGTATGCTATCACTGACTCTATGGACATAAGTTTGAGCAATCTCTAGGAGTTGGTGATGGACAGGGAAGCATGGCACGCTGCAGTCCATGGGGTGACAAGGAGTCGGTTACAATTTAGCAACAACTAAACGGAAAAGCTAAATGATTCAATAAAATTGAATGGCATATTAGAATATTTGCATAATAAAATAAAAAAATAAACAACCAAATTAAACATTAAAAAATTTAAAGCAATTAGCAAAAATAAAAAATTTTCAATTTACTTTATCAGGAGATATATTTAAAATATAAAAACATAGATCTTCTAGCTCTCCCCCAGGACCTAGAAATCTAAAAAAAACATCATATATATTCTGTCAGCTAGGAAATTTGGGGTGATTTACAAGACAATGGCTTTCCTTGAAACTATTAAGAGTTCAGTTTGAAGAACAGCAAATACACTGAAATACAAGGATTAGAAATACTTTTAAGACATGGGGAACACAGGTGTAAACTCATTTGGTCACAGAGTAAGAAAAAGATATGAACACTAGAAAAAAATACATAATAGTTAAAAATCTGACAGGAAAAAAAAACAAAAAACAAAAAAAAAAAAAACAAAAACAAAAACAAAACAAAACAAAACAAAACAGCAAATACGGTTACTCCCAGAGCAGCTACTGGAAAGGAAGGAAAGAAAAATAAAATCTCTGTCTTAGAGGAAGGGTGAAAATCATTTTGAAGTCAAATCATGTAGAGATCTCTTATCAGTTGGGGATGGGCAAAATCACTGAGAAATCTGCCCTCTTGAGACACAGAAACAGGGTCTGCCAAAAACTGAGCCAAAACCAGCAGAACAGAGGCCTTGTAACTGCCCTCTGTCATCAGGCTAGCAAGTGCTAAGGAACTGGGAATTGCAGTGTATAGCAGGAGAAGAGCGCGAGATGCTTCAAGTGTAGGTATACAGGGAAGGCATAAAGCTGAGGACAGAGCTAGGATACTGGAAAACACCTTCTGACTGAGAAAACAGACTAGACCCCACTCCATGCAAAAGGCAATGCTAAAGAAATCTGACAGTAATGTTGCTTTGAGCTAGTGATAGTCAAAACCCAGATCAATTCCTAACTAGATGAATTACCTTGTGCTGGGCTTAGTAGCTCAGTGGTGTCTGACTCTTTGTGACCCCGTGGACTGTAGCCCACCGACACTTCTGTTCATGGGGATTCTCCAGGCAAGAATATTGGAATGGATTGTCATGTCCTTCTCCAGGGGATCTTCCCAACACAGGTCTCCAGCATTGCAGGTAAATTCTTTACCAGCTGAGCTACCAGGGAAGCCCTGGTGGAAGATGAATAGTGTTACCCACAATAATATCCTAGAATAAAGAGATATGTCTATAACTTCGGTTATCACCACTCTATATACAATGTACAGTTTTCAATAAACAAAGAAGAAAATGGCACAAAAAATCAAGAAAAGGTAGTATACTCATTTTCACTATGGAGGGGGCAGGCGGGGGTCGGGATTGGGAGTTCATGTACACTCGTGGCTGACTCATGTTGATGTATAGCAAAACGAATACAGTATTGTAAAGCAAAACAAACTAAAAAATAAAAATTTATTTAAAAAAATTAAGAAAAGGAATCCAATGTCTAGAAATAAAATTAAACATCACTAAACTAGGTTAGATGTTGGAAGTATTAGGCAGTAATTTTAAAACAAAATAAAAAGAATGATATGTTCAAAACTCAAATGATAAAAGTTAGTAACACACAAAAAATAATGGGGATCCTAACAGAGAGATGAAACTGTGAAAAATATTTAAAGAAAATGGTGGAAATGAAAAACACACAAAGTGAAAAATCACTGAGAAATTTTCCCACTTGAGATATAGAGACATGGTCTGCCTAAGAGTGAGGCTGCACCAGCACATCTAAGAATATGCACTCTACCCAACATCACCAGGTATTTTAATTATGAAAAATAAATGTTAAGCCAAGTATTATTGCTAAAAGTAATCAGGGATGTTCCACAATAAAAATGATCAAACAGAAGAAATATACAGAAGAATATATAACCTTAACATAGAGCTCAATTGAAAGAAAAGCTATGACAAACCTAAACAGTGTATTAAAAAGTAGAGATATCAATTTGCCAACAGAGGTCCATATAGTCAAAGCTATGGTTTTTCCAGTAGTCATGTATGGATATGAGAGTTGGACCATAAGAATGCTGAGATTGAGTCTGAGCAAACACCAGGAGATAGTGAAGGACAGGGAAGCCTGGCATGCCTTTTCTGTTCATGGCATCACAAAGAGTTGGACACCACTTAGCGACTGAATGATAGCAACAATTATATCCATCTCTTTACCAGACTGTGGACTGTAGCCTGGCAGGCTTCTCTGTCCATAGGAAGAATATTGGAGTGGGTAGCATTATACTGCAGCCATGAAATTAAAAGATGCTTACTCCTTGGAAGAAAAGCTATGACAAACCTAGATAGTATATTCAAAAGCAGAGACATCACTTTGCCGACTAAGGTCCGTCTAGTCAAGGCTATGGTTTTTCCTGTGGTCATGTATGGATGTGAGAGTTGGACTGTGAAGAAAGTTGAGTGCCGAAGAATTGATGCTTTTGAACTGTGGTGTTGGAGAAGACTCTTGAGAGTCCCTTGGACTGCAAGGAGATCCAACCAGTCCATTCTGAGGGATATCAACCTTGGGATTTCTTTGGAAGGAATGATGCTAAAACTGAAGCTCCAGTACTTTGGCCACCTTATGCAAAGTGTTGACTCATTGGAAAGGACCCTGATGCTGGGAGGGATTGGGGGCAGGAGGAGAAAGGGACGACCGAGGATGAGATGGCTGGATGGCATCATGGACTCAATGGACGTGAGTCTGAGTGAACTCTGGGAGTTGGTGATGGACAGGGAGGCCTGGCGTGCTGCAATTCATGGGGTCGCAAAGAGTCGGACACAACTGAACGACTGAACTGAACCCCAGTGTTCATTGCAGAACTATTTATAATTGCTGAAACATGGAAGCAACCTAGTTGTACATCAACAGATGAATGGTATAGAAGCTGTGGTACCTATATACAATGGAGTACTACTCAGCCATAAAAAGGAATGCATTTGAGTCGGTTCTCATGAGATGGAGGAATCTAGAGCCTATTAGGCACAGTGAAGTAAATAAGAAAGAGAAAAATAAATATCATACACTGACACACATATGTGGAATCTAAAAAGTGATATTGATGACTTTACTTTCAGGGTAGCAATGAAGAAACAAACAGAGAGAACAGACCTACTGACATGGGGGGAGGGGATAAGGAAGAGGGTGAGATGTATGGAGAGAGTAACATGGAATTTTACAATATCATATGTAAAATAGATAGCCAATGAGAATTTGCTGTATGACTCAGGGAACTCAAACAGAGGCTCTGTGACAGTCTAGAAGGGTAGGATGGGGAGGCAGTTGGGAGGGAGACTTGGGAGGGAGGGGACACTGGTGTACCTATGACTGATTCTTCATATATGACAGAAAACCACAAAATTCTGTAAAGCAATTATCCTTCAATTAAACAAATAAAAAATTGTATGCTCAGATGCTTCAGTCATGTTTGATTTTTTGCGACTCTATGAACTGTAGCCCACCAGGTTCCTCTATCCATGGGATTCTCCAGGCAAGAAAACTGGATTGCCTTTTCATGCTCTCCTCCACGGGAGTCTTCCAAACCCAGGGATCGAGCCCGCATCTCCTGCTTCTCCTGCATTGCAGGTAGATATTTTACCTCTGAGCCACCAGGGAAGCCCCCATATGTCTGTATACATAATGTTTAAACTTGATGGAGTAATATTTATATTTGGTACATTCTGAAAATGGATATTTAGTTGAATACAATTTCCATTTATAATATAGTCATATTAAAATTTGAGAGAAGTAAAAACAGTAAAATAAAATTCACTTTAAGTGTAGTTATATGTATAGATATATCAGTTATATGTAGTTATATTTATGGACTATCAAAATTAATATCATTCTAAAAGAAATTATGTCAATGAACCAAGAAATAATTATATTTTTTATATTCTCTGATATTTACTTGCTTTGATTAAAAGCTGATAATGTTCAGTTATCTCTTTAATTTGGTTTACATACTACATCAATTGGGCTTCCCAGGTGGCACTAGTGGTAAAGAACCTATCTGCCAATGCAGAAGATGTAAGAGAGGAGAATTCAATCCCTGGGTCTTGAAGATCTTTTGGAGAGGACACGGCAGCCCATTCCAGTATTCTTGTCTGGAGAATCCCATGGACAGAGGAGCCTGGTGGGCTATAGTTCATAGTGTCACAAAGAGTCAAACATGACTGAAGTGACTTGGCATACATGCATGAACTACATTCATTATTTTAAGATATTATTTTCTTAAATATCTTAAGATATTGTTGGGTTTATTTTTTAATGCATATGGTCATTCTTTTTTTAACTTTTATTTTTACTTTATTTTACTTTATATTACTGTATTGGTTTTGCCATACATTGACATGAATCCGTCTCGTGTACATTTTTTTTGCAGTTACTTTTCAGAAATTTAACATAAGTTATTGAAAAAGTCCTTTCCTTTAAATATTTCCTAGCATCAATATTTCTATCATAATTATGGTATCAACCAAATAAATCAGAGATACGAAAAACTGCCTCTTAAACAAAAATGTAACTTCTATTCTGAGAGATATGATCCATGCTTTTAATCTTTAAGAAGTATTTAGAAATAAAAACAAGATGAAGGACAGAAGAACACATTTCCAAACTTAATGCCACATTTTCCATATGATTGGTGAGTGAACATATTAAGTGATGGGGCTGCCAATAAATTTAAAAATATATGTTAAAAGACTGTTCTATACATCTGTGTCTCTTTTGCTGCCTCGTATACAGGGTTATCATTACCATCTTTCTAAATTCCATATATATGCATTAGTATACTGTATTGGTGTTTTTCTTTCTTGCTTACTTCTCTCTATATATTAGGCTCCAGTTTCATCCACTTCATTAGAACTGATTCAAATGTATTCTTTTTAATGGCTGAGTAATACTCCATTTTGTGTATGTACCACAGCTTTCTTATCCATTCATCTGCTGATGGACATCTGGGTTGCTTCCATGTCCTGGCTATTATAAACAGTGCTGTGATGAGCATTGGATTACACGTGTCTCTTTCAATTATGGTTTCCTCGGTGTGTATACCCAGATGTGGGATTGTTGGGTCATATGGCAGTTCTATTTCCATTTTTTAAGGAATCTCCACAGTGGATGTACTAGTTTGCATTCCTACCAACGGTGTAAGAGGGTTCCCTTTTCTCCACACCCTCTCCAGCATTTATTGCTTGTAAACTTTTGGATTGCAGCCATTCTGACTGGTGTGAAATGGTACCTCATTGTGGTTTTGATTTGCATTTCTCTGATAATGAGTGATGTTGAGCATCTTTTCATGTTTGCTAGCCTTCTGTATGTCTTCTTTGGAGAAATGTCTATTTCGTTCTTTGGCCCATTTTTTGATTGGGTCGTTTATTTTTCTGGAACTGAGCTGCAGAAGTTGCTTGTCTATTTTTGAGATTAGTTGTTTGTCAGTTGCTTCATTTGCTATTATTTTCTCCCATTCAGAAGGCTGTCTTTTCACCTTGTTTATTGTTTCATTTGTTGTGCAGATGCTTTTAATTTTAATTAGGTCCATTTTGTTTATTTTTGCTTTTATTTCCAATATTCTGGGAGGTGGGTCATAGAGGATCCTGCTGTGATGTATGTCAGAGAGTGTTTTACCTATGTTCTCTAGGAGTTTTATAGTTTCTGGGCTTACATTTAGATCTTTAATCCATTTTTAGTTGTTGTTGTTGTTGTTGTTGTGTGTGTGTGTGTGTGTGTGTGTGTGTGTATGGTGTTAGAAAGTGTTCTAGTTTCATTCTTTTACAAGTGGTTGACCAGTTTTCCCAGCACCACTTGTTAAAGAGATTGCCTTTTCTCCATTGTATATTCTTGCCTCCTTTGTCAAAGATAAGGTGTCCATAGGTGCATGGATTTATCTCTGGCTTTCTATTTTGTTACATTGATCTATATTTCTGTGTTTTTGCCAGTACGATACTGTCTTGATGACTGTGGCTTTGTAGTAGACTCTGTGAGAGAGGGCAAGGGTGGGATGCTTTGGGAGAATGCATTGAAACATGTATATTATCATATGTGAAATGAATCGCCAGTCCAGGTTCAATGCACAATACAGGATGCTTTGGGCTGGTGCACTGGGATGACCCAGAGGGTGGTATGGGGAGAGAAGTGGGAGGGGAGTTCAGAATTGGGAACACATGTATACCCGTGGCGGATTCCTGTCAGTGTATTACAAAACCAATGCAATATTTCAAAGTAATTAGCCTCCAGTTAAAATAAATAAATTTATATTAAAAAAATAAAAAGGTAAAATAAATATGTTAATAATAGAATACTCATTAAAGAAATGCTTAATAGATATTTTGACTGACAACACAAGTGTTCAAAGAATAATTTCTAATCAAAGTGGTGATTTTTTTGGATGATAAAACCTATGCATGATACAAAAACTTGTAACATTTCAATAAATTATCACATTCATTTTTGTAATCCTACAGTTGGCTTCTTTCTTTTCTGTTCTTTCAATTCAATAGAAATTTTGAGTTTCACTTTTGTAAGCAATATGAAACTTAGATAAATTAATTCTATGAAACACTATATTCAAGGAAACACTAAGCAATATAATGCTATAGTCACTGTTTTTTTTTCATTATTTGTGACAGAAAGATAAAAAAATTACAGATGCAGATGAATAATACCCTGTCAAAATGAACAAGGGAAATGAAGATACTTGTAAAGTTGTGTTTTCATTTGAATTTATTTATATAAAAATAAAAAACGAATTTCTTACAAATGATTTCTTTTATCCTTGGTACACAATATGCTGCAATTTTTTAAACTTGTGCTCTATTGCTCTATATATACAAGTAGGCTCTGTTTTTGCATTATTTCCAAAATGAAAAGAGTAAGAACACACTTGTACTTCAAAAATTCTTCAAAGAATAAAATTGGGGTGCACAACTTACAAAAATCTCACTGTGGAAAAGGGTAAAAAATTTCTGTCCACGCCAAAGTGTCTTCCAGAAACAATCAAATCACACATACCTGTTGCTACTAGATCACAGATTACAACTTATTTTCAGCCTGTGATGGGATGAATGGATCAGTACAGAGGAGGCATGGTAAAGATCTAAACCACTGGATTTTGTCTGCAGTACAAATGAGGCATTGCCTTAGAAATATTATGCAAGAGTTGTGTGGAATTGATAGGAAAACCATATTCCAGCTATTTGATTGCTAACGATGTGAGGCACCTGGGATGTTATTACTTTTAAGAGTTATGTTAGGAACTAGATATGTAAAATATTATACTACAATAAAATTTATGTTTCTTTTATTTCTTCCTTTCTTAAAAATTGTAATGAATGTCCATGGAGAATTATATTTTAAATCTCTGAAAATATAAAAAGAAGATAGGTGAATGGCCATTTATCTTTTGTGGATAAATGTAATAATCTGCCTTTAAGGTGTGCTCTATCCATCCACATGCTAATTGTACAGATTTAGATATTTTTCAATAACTCTAGCTGACAAATAACCTACACATAAAATTTATTTTTCATACTTGAGAATTGACTAGAACTACCTGAGTATGAGAATTCTTTTCTAGGCATTTTCTCCTTGGAAGCTGAGAATCAAGACTATTTTGTGATTGAGGAGTGTACAGGCCACTTGTGCTTTTAAAATCACAAAAGAGAAAAGCTATACAGTGATCTTGAAAAATTATTATAATATAGCCATTGTTTCCATTAAATCTTACATTGGAGATTAGGTATTTTGGATCAATTCAGACCATAATGGCGTATGTTCACAGTTTACTGACATAATTAATAGACTATGACAGGGAAGTTTCTGAACAAAAATTCTAAGACTTCATTAGAACATAAGCCACTTTGAGGATTTGAATAGATCATTGTGCCATCTTCCTAATAAATGCAGGGATGTATACATCTGATAATATATTCAATTTCCATTGTTTTACAAAAGTCTGTATACAAAATCTGTATCCAGGGAAAGAAACATGGATATAAATAGATAGATAGAGTAATCCAAATCTATGACCTAACCACTAATGCTGAAGAAGCTGAACAGTTTTATGAAGACCTACAAGGACTTCTAGAACTAGCATCCCCCAAAAATGTCTTTTTCATCATAGGGGACTAGAATGCAAAAGTAGAAAGTCAAGAGATACCTGAATAAGAAGCAAGTTTGGACTTGAAGTAAAAAATGAATCAGGGCAATGGCTAACATATTTTTACCAAGGAAACACACTGGTCATAAAAAGCACCCTCTTCCAACAACAGAAAACGATTCTACACATGGACGTCACCAGATGGTCAACACTGAAATCAGACTGATTATATTCTTTGCAGCCAAAGGTGGAGAAGCTTTATACAGTCAGCAAGAACAAGACCAGGACCTGACTGTGGCTCAGATCATGAACTCCTTATTGTCAAATTCAGACTTAAATTGAAGACAGTAGGAACAACCACTAGGCCATTCAGGTATGATCTGAATCAAATCCCTTACCACTATATAGTGGAAGTGACAAACAGAATTAAGGGATTAGATCTGATAGAGTGCATGAAGAACTATGGATAGAGATTCATAATATTTTTCAGGAGGCGGCAATCAAAACCATCCTCAAGAAGAAGAAATTAAAAAAAAGACAAAATGGTTGTCTGAGGAGATATTACAAATAGCTGTGAAAATAGGAGAAGCAAAAGGCAAAGGAGAGAAGGAAAGATATCCATCTGAATGCAGTGTTCTAAAGAGTATCAAAGAGAGATAAGAAAGCCTTCCTAAGAAATGAATGCAAAGAAGCAGAGGAAAACAATAGAATGGGAAATGACAGAGATTTCTTCAAGAAAATTAGAAATACCAAGGGAACATTTCATGCAAACATGGGCAGAGTAAAGGACAGAAATGGTATGGACCTAAGAGAAGCAGTGGATAATAAGAAGAGGTGGCAAGAATACACAGAAGAACTATTTTAAAAAAAATCATAAAGACCCAGATAACTATGATGGTGTGATCACTCACCTAGAGCAAGACCTCCTGGAATGCAAAGTCAAGTGGGCATTAGGAAGCATCACTATGTACAAAGCTCATAGAGGTGACAGAATTCCAGTTGAGCTATTTCAAATCCTAAAAGATGATGCCGTGAGTGTTGCACTCAATATGACAGCAAATTGGGAAAACAGCAGTGGCCACAGGATGGAAAAAGTCAGTTTTCATTCAAATCCCAAAGAAAGACAATGCCAAAGACTGTTCAAACTACCACACAATTGCACTCATCCCATACTCTAGCAAAGTATTGCTCAAAATTCTTCAAGCTAGTCTTCAACAGGACCTGAACCGAGACCTTCCAGATGTTCAAACTGGATTTAGAAAAGGCAAAGGAACCAGAGGTCACATTGCCAACATCTGTTGGATCATGGGGAAAAAAAAGAGAATTCCAGAAAAGTGTCTACTTGTTCTTCATTAACTAGGCTAAATCCTTTGACCGTGTGGATCACAACAAACTGTGGAAAATCCTTTAAGAGATGGGAATACCAGACTACCTTTCCTGTCTCCTAAGAAATCTGTATGCAGGTTAAGAAAAAAAAGTTAGAATCAAACATGGACCAATGGACTGGTTCCAAATTGGGAAAGGGGTATGTCAAGGCTGTATATTGTCAGCTTGCTCATTTAATATATATGCAGAGTACATCATGCAAAATGCCAGACTGGATGAAGCACAAACTGAATTCAAGATTGCCAGGAGAAATATCAATGACTTCAGATATGCAGATGGCACCACCATTATGGCAGAAAATGAAGAACTAAGAACCTCTTGATGAACATTTAAGAGGAGAGTAAAAAAAACTGGCTGAAAACGGAACATTCAAAAAACAAAAATCATGGCATCTGGTCCCATCACTTCATGGTAACTAGATGGGGAAACAATGGAAACAGTAACAGATACCATTTTCTTGGACTCCCCAAATCACTGAAGACGGTGACTGCAGCCATGAAATTAAAAGACACTTGCTCCTTGGAAGAAAAGCTATGACAAAACTAGAATGGCATATTAAAAAGCAATAGAGACATTACTTTAGTTAGAAAGCTACAACTAGTCAAAGCAATGGTTTTTCCAGTAGTGATGCATGGATTTGAGAGCTGGACTATGAAGAAGGCTGAGCGCCAAAGAATTGATGCTTCTGATGAGCCAAAGATGGTGTTGGAAAAGAGTCTTGAGGCCCTTGGATTGCAAGGGAATCAAACGAGTCAATCCTAAAGGAAGTCATTCCTGAATAGTCATTGGAAGGACTGATGCTGAAGCTGAAACTCCAATATTTTGGCCACCTGATATGAAGAACTGACACACTTGAAAAGACCCTGATGCTGGGAAATATTGAAGGTAAGAGGACAAGGGGACAACAGGATGAGATTGGATGTCATCACTGACTTGATGAACATAAATTTGAGCAAGCTCTGGGAGTTGGTGATGGACAGGGAAACCTGATATGCTGCAATCCATGGGGTCACAAAGAGCTGGACATGACTGAGAGACTGAACTGAACTGATGGACTTGAGTTGGCAGACAAAATCCAAATCCTTGAGAGAGGACAGCAGGCTGGTGTCCCAGTAGACCAGCTGTTGCAGTTAACATCTGACAACCAATAATTTTCTATTTTTGGTAGAGGTTAGTCATTTTGTTCTACTCATGCCTTCAGTTGATTGGATGATGCTCATCTACATCATAATGGGTTATTTTCCTTCCTTTACTTCACCGTGGTTGAGTACAGTTCAGTTGTTCAGTTGTTCGTTCGTGTCTGACTCTTTGCGACCCCATGGACTGCAGCATGCCAGGCCTCCATGTCCGTCACCGGCTCCTGGGATTTAATCAAACTCATGTCCGTTGAGTCGTTGATGCCGTTCAACCATCTCAACCTCGGCCAATTCCTTCTCCTCCCGCCTTCAATCTTTCCCAGGATCAGGGTCTTTTCAAATGACTCAGAACTTCACATCAGGTAGCCAAGTACTGGAGTTTCATCTTCAACATCAGTCCTTCCAATGAATACTGGAATATTCAACATTCCATTGAATATTCAATTTTCAACAGAATATTCCAATGAATATTGAAATCAGGACTGATTTCTTTTAGGATGGACTGGTTGCATCTCCTTACAGTCCAAGGGACTCTCAAGAATCTTCAATATCACAGTTCAAAAGTATCAGTTCTTTGGCTCTCAGCTTGCTTGTTTTTTTTTTTTTTTT